>JAOPTO010000835.1:0-112668 GCA_033822845.1 Tetrapedia diversipes
TTCTAGGGAAATTTAGTATAGTGTGCATCACATTTTTTACCCGCTTCCAAGGAACTTTTTAAAAGCGCGAAACTTTTTTTCAATCAACATGTAACAAAAATGTCGCTCTTTATTTCTGCGAAATTACAATAGGATTAATAATATTGCTATAAAAATTAATAACAATATTGTTAATAAAAATTAATAGAACCACAGCAATGCTTCTATATATACAGTAGCGGACAAAAGTTTATGACCGGAAAGTCAACAAAAATGAATTTTTATATGAGAAATAATATAGACAATAATGACTACAAAAATGAATGTACAGACAATATTTATAAACCATCGTACTATGTTTTATATTTTTTTCTCGTCTTAAATTTATGTCCGCTACTGTACTTCTTAACAATATTTCTTACAGCCTTACTACTTAACAATATTTATAGAATAATAGTGCAAAATAGTAACTAAAATAGAGTAATAAAATCGTCGAATAAATTAACACATTCATTCACAGCAGATAGAGTAAGAAAAAATATAATAATAATAACTTTATTAAACCGGTAAAAAATCCTTTGATATAATACAAATAATTAGACTTCCTTTAAGTTAAGAAGGTGAAATAAGTGTTTGATAAAGTCTTCATACCATGTTAAAAAATTTAAATGGATGCCATAATTATTAACATTACTTATTATACAGCTTATAGAATTTGATTTGTCCTGCCATAATGTCCAGATAACAGCAAGGAAGTGAGATAGAACAATAAAATCACAAGGATGAAATAAAATTTCGACTCGCACCCAGTAGATAAAGCAAGAAAGAAGCTAGTGTCTGGAGATAGGTCGAGGAATAGCATATTCACGTTTGCGATGTGATTACCGGCGCGGAGTTGAATTCGCCGGTGATATTTTATAAAATTTCCAGCTTCTCCACTTTGTAACGTGACGGATGCGTGTAAGCACAGCTCGGCCGGCTTTATGGGAACGCGGATTGAAGCTGAGCCCGGAGCCAAGATCCGACGATTTATGGCACTTCTACGTACGACATATGGTTACGATTCCGTTCTTTTCATTCGCAAAGTTGAGGACGTTTATTGTACTTTGCACGGACGCCTATCGCGCATAAATCCAGGTTTCATCTACTGGGTGTACCAGGAAGTGCCTATTTATGGCGTCCAGTAGCCAGATTGTTCACCTATTAGAATTTCCTTCGAGCACGGGGTTAAATATTAGTGAATCCGAATTTTTATTCGAGTCACGTTGCTTTTGAAGTTTTGATAATACAGTTGTTAAATTTCGTTCGCTATTTATCAATTGATTGCATTGGTAATTATTAATCTTTACGCAAAACTTTATTCTGTTTCTGGGAAAGTTTGCTAGCTAATTAACATTATTGTTGCAGTTTGAGTATGTTTGATGTACGGAGTGAATAGGTTTTGATTACAAATGATATAAATTTAAATTCGCAATTCTTTTGCATGGGTTTTCAATAATAGGTTATATTCACTCTATTAACTAAACAAAAAAAGAAGGAAGAAACTATAATAACTTTTATTTGCTATTACATTTCAATCTTTAGTTTCCATCATGACATCTCCACGATCAATTAATTTATTCCCATAATTTTACTAATATTCTTTACTTCTATCATCTTCTCCGTAACAATTTTAAAAATATCTAACGCAGATCGATTTTAAGAAATATTCGTTTCATATTATTAAAATATTAAACTGCTTGACCGAGTAGTAACTTCAAATTTTCGAGATGGATTAAAATATATCCCCCTCCCCCCCCTCCGTGTATAAAAAGCTTAGCAAAAGGCGGGGCCAGTTTTAACCCCCCGCCTAACCCCAAAGAGTTAATCAACCGTTTCCATTCCCTTCCCGACTACCCTTATCAAAGCCACAACAATAATTACCCGCAGAGAAAACCGAACGAGTCAGCCCGTGGAACAACTCAAAGGCGTTCTCAATTTAACTTACGTTCTCATTTCATTATCGGAAGGTCTGTGTCCGCTCAAAGGGGGCGGCCTTTGCGTGGTGTTCGCGAAACTTTCGCTTTTGCCGGCGTCAAAGAGCGGACCGGAAGTTTCGACGGGACGGTGAAGAAGGGCGGACTTTTTAAACGGCGGCGCCGACGACGGAAACATTACGCTGCCGGATAAAGTGTCTAGCGGATTAATCGAGTTGGCCGCGTAAAATGTTTCGCGTTTCTTCTTTTTCTCGCGTGTCTTTTTCCGTTTTTAAAGCATTCGCCGCTCTGTGAAGGTATATCGCTATAAACAGAAGCGATTACGCAGGCGCAGCCTTTTTTCGAGCTCGTTAAATCGTTGGTTTCTCCTTTACTTTTTTTTTTTCTCTCTTTTTTCAAGCGAACATGCTCGTACATTTTGCTCAGCAAATAAATTAGATCATGTAGAGTTTTAAAGCCCCTGTGCGCCATTTTCTGTTCGGCCAAGTGTGCACTGATGTACAAAATATGAATACTATCCTTTGATTAAAGTTAACACTTTGACTGCCACCGTAGGGTCATATATGACCGGCCACGGGGTTTCTTGCGACGCTACGTTGGTGATTAAACTGTTTACAATTATAAGAATTGAATAAAAATTGACAGTTAGTGTATTTTGAACATTACCGCTAATTGGAGGATACTTTGAAGTAAAGAATGGCAAATATTACAAACTCTTTTTTGGATTCTTTTTCTTTTTTCATGCAATTCATATCTATATTATGTATAAAAAGGGCTTACAGTCCGTTTACAAATAAAATAAAGTAATAATAATTAAAAATTTTTATCAGAACGTCGAAAATAAAAGATTAATTTTTATAAAATATTGCATCTAGCAGTGTACTCCTGTAGCATCTTGAGCGAAACGTGATTTCGGCGTGCCAGTCAAAGGGTTAACTTTTCGATGTTTATGAATTCTTTCAGAAATTGATAACCTTAAAAAATTATTGGAATATTTTTCCTATCTTTGTTTCAATAAAAATATGTATATCAGTAGCTTTTTGTTAAATAATCGTGCAACACTTCAACAATAAAAGACCTCATATTGTGTAGGTGTGTATTGGTAAAGTCATGGAATTAATTTTCTTAAAATAAAGTATAATATTTAAAAGAAAAAAGGACATTAGTGAGAATTATTTAAGAATTGTAAACGACTTGCCCGCGCAACGTTAATATTCAGAATTACACACTTTTTCCCGTTCAACATTCAAGTTTGCGTTTCTAAAGTAAATCTAGTTTCTTCGTTTTGTTGTTTCTCTTAGACGTCCGTCGTACCTGGATGTTTTCAGAAAGCGGGCTGCATTTTTCAGAGAGACGGATGCATAAATGACAAATTGAAGAAACGCAACATCATGTAAAAGTCTTGTAATTTCGCGGGACACGTCGCCGCAGAGATTTCTTTCGTCCAGGAAAGAGGAAGCAATGAATATATTTTCCCATCCATAAACCAGGCTTCATGCATTTCTCCCATTCGGGCTCCTTTCCGCTGCTTCTTCCCTGTTCGAGGTTTCCTCCAGCCCCCGACATTCGTCTCAGCACGCTTTGTTACCGCGAACTTTTCTAAATTAATCGACCTTGCTCCGTTTTAAACTTCCGCTCCATGATACACGATTAAAAACCATCTTTTTTTTTTTTTTTATTTCTCCTCGTCGACAGAAAACCGTGCAGACGGATCTGTACATCATTTATATTATTTAACAAATTTCTTTGCATGTTTATTTTTATTAGAATTATTTTTATTATTTACTATTAATTTTTATTAGAATTCTTTTTATTATTTACTATTAATTATTATTAGAATACTTATTATTTATTATTAATTTTTATTAGAATACTTATTATTTATTATTAATTTTTATTAGAATACTTATTATTTATTATTAATTTTTATTAGAATTCTTTTTATTATTTACTATTAATTTTTATTAGAATTTTTTTATTATTTACTATTAATTTTTATTAGAATTCTTTTTATTAGAAGCTGGATTATTTTTTTCATTATTCATATGATTTAACAGATTTTTCCATTTTTCGGGATTTCTATTAGTCCTTACTTTGATGAAACATTCAAGTAGATTTCATGTTTCAACCCTTTGCATTCGAAAGGTGACTATCAGTCACCAAATGATAATTTTGCAAATTTTCAAACTCAAAGGGTTAAATAGTCGTATAAGTAAATTTTAGTATATTGCTTAACTAAGCCAAATGAGATTCAATGTGAATGAATTTTGTTAAATATTAAAATATTTGAAAATTGTTTTGAATTTTCTTTGCCTTCCATACAAATTTATTAATTTTCTGTTCACTTGTAACGTCAAAAAATCGTTTTGTCGCTTCGAGTATATTTTTCGTTTTCCATTTAAGAATGTACACCGAAAAAATACATCGATTACATTTTCGTAAACACCGTAAAAAGAAACGTTTTCAACGCAGGCAAGTTTTTTTCGCGTCAAAAAAACACGCCGATCGATTCATGAGGAAAGAAATGAAAGGCAAAACCGGTCGTTAAAAAAAGTAATTCTCTCGTTCGGGGTAATATTCCCTGCAGCCTCGCAATGTTTCCACGCACAATCGACGGGAAGTGGCCCAACGCGCGTAAACAAATCCATATGCGTCCTGTTGCAACGATTTCGCTTAAAAATGCGCGAAAAATTTCATTCCGTTGTCCACAGCCGCTTTTTTTTCCCTCTCTCGCTTACGGTCGCTGTAATTTTTGCAGCGAATCGTTATTCGCGGCTGTTAACTTAAATAACGACGCTTCCGGTGGCCGAGTTTCCGGCGACAATTTTTACGGGACACCTCTGACGCATAAATCCATGGGAAATGGTCGGCAAGCTGTTAATTCGCGTTCGATTCGATCGGTCGTGTTACACGAGTCAATCGCGAGGCTTTTGTTCCCTTTAGTTTAGAAAACTTGAAAGAGTATATTTTCGAAAATTAATATTCTATTTCAATGGGAGGTAATCGAAGTTCGTCATTGCATTCTATTATATTTGTGCATAGAAAAATTACTCTCTTCTCGATTGGATCATACTTTTTATATCGAAGTTCGTCATTGCATTCCATTATATTCGTGTATAGAAAAAATAGTCTCTTCTCGATTGGATCATAATTTTTAAATCGAAGTTCGTCATCGCGTTCTATTATATTCGTGCATAGAAAAATTACTCTCTTCTCGATTGGATCATAATTTTTAAATCGAAGTTCGTCACCGCATTCTATTATATTCATGTATAGAAAAAATAGTCTCTTCTCGATTGGATCATAATTTTTATATCGAAATTCGTCATCGCATTCTACTGCATTCGTGCATAGAGAAATTACTCTCTTCTCGATTGGATCATAATTTTTAAATCGAAGTTCGTCATCGCATTCTACTGCATTCGTGCATAGAAAAATTACTCTCTTCTTGATTGAATAATCATTTCTATATCGAAATTCGTCATGGCATTCTACTATATTCGCGCATAGAAAAATTACTTTCTTCTCAATTGGCTCATCACTATTAAAACACCTTACAACACCCCTATGCAATCCTCAAATTCAACAAAAATGAAACTTACATCTCTCGAGCCACAAACAACCCTAAAAACCGTCTCGTGCGTTCTTTTGCCCTAAATCTATCAAACGTCCTGCAGTCGGCGGAGACTCTTCGCGTTACACCCGCTTGCCCCTTATTTTCCCTGTTCCAGTAAAGATCAAAAAGAATTCAATTTGCATGAGAAAGAATCTCCGCCGCTCAAACGCGGCTTTACGGGCGCTCGTAAACCGGCAACGTGAGGGGCGGGGGTGGGTGTGTGTGTGCGTGGCGGGCAGCGGCGAGAGGAAGGAAAAAACAGGGGGTGGAACGCGAGAAAACGAGCAAAAAGGCGTCGCAGTCGCGGTGGCGGTGGGAAAAGGAACAGAAACAGAAAACAACCCGAGCGTTTTCTGGCGGCATAAAGTTACGCGAGATTACGTATGGACCGGAAGTCGACTGGGAACCCCGACGACGCCCTCCGTTTCGCTCGTTCCTTCGAACATGCCCGGCGGCGGTTTCGTAAATATTAACGATGCTCCTTCGGCCACGGTATCGGTAATTATTTACGAATCCCGCGGGAGACAGGCCCGCTCGCAGGTATCCTCCCTGCTCCTCCACCTACGCCCACTTCCGGTCGTCGGGCGTCGTAAAGCGTTCGATCGTAAAAACGGGAAATTCTGTTCTGGCCGACCGAAGGCGAAATCAGGCATGCTTATCGTGCCAATTTTGATCCTGTGCATACCGGGTGGGACAGAAATCGTTGGCCGTTGTTAGAGGGAAGGTTATGGGAAAAGGAAAATGAATAGAGTTTAACGGTTTACACTCGAGAGGTGACAGTTATTCGTCTAATGATACTAATTTCAAAAATTTTCATATTCGAAATATTTACTAAGATTCGCGTACACTAAACTTCATTTAGCTTAGTTAAGTGATATACTAAAATTTACATATATGACTGTTCAACCTCTGAGTATAAACTAACTAATAAACAAACTTGACTAAAGTCTGAAAATTTGTGAAACTATCATTTGGTGACTGACAGTCGCCTCTTGAGCGCAAAGGGTTAATATTAGTTATGACGCAAGGAACAAAGAAACAAAGATACACAAAAATAACAAAAATTTTGGTGTTTATGAATTTTTGGTGTATTCGATTTTTATTCGATTTCGCATTATTGCTATTGCTATCTGGATATACTCGCTCTTGGAGTTCGTGCAGCCCAAATCGCGCCAGCAAAAGATGTGTGGCGACCTTCCTACGCTCGCCACTAGGAGGGAGCTAGCGAGCACCTTTCTCGCAAGTGCTCGAGCCGGGTCACAGTTCCTATATATACGAGTTCTGACCTGTCCCTTCCTGTCCCTGTGTCTGAGGCAGGGGCCTGCTAGGTAAGCCTTACTGATGAGTCCACTAGCAGGTCCCGGACGAAACACCCCTTCCCATTCCTTTTCCTTCTCACTCGCAACACAACAGCCACAATTGGTGACCCCGACGTGATCTGGACAGCGCAACAGCAACGAAGGAGAATGGGACCCAGCCGCTCAACATCATCAGCCGATTTCTCAACGACCACGGACTTGGTGGATATACAGACTACAACTGGAGCATCGCCGAATTCGTAACCCCTCTCCTAGGGTGGCCAGTCAACCACAACTACGATGTCAGTCCCCTACCGATCGCAGCAACACGTCGGCCGCCAAACGCTGATCGCTGGGACAACTTGGCACACGAAGCGCTCCACCTGGCCATCCTAGGACAGCAGCGTATACGACTGCACAAGGCTTGAGCGACGCGCTCGCCTATCCCCGAGCTAGAGCAACGTGCTCGCCGGGTTGTATGGAACAAGCAGCAATGGCACGATCCATCCAGTTCTGATATCCACCACCGCCGGATTGCCGAAGAAGACGCCAGCAACCAGCGTCCACAGGGATATAGCGTTAACCACTGGTAGGAGGGTATGTGGCGACCTTCCTACGCTCGCCACTAGGAGGGAGCTAGCGAGCACCTTTCTCGCAAGTGCTCGAGCCGGGTCACGGTTCCTATATATACGAGTTCTGACCTGTCCCTTCCTGTCCCTGTGTCTGAGGCAGGGGCCTGCTAGGAAAGCCTTACTGATGAGTCCACTAGCAGGTCCCGGACGAAACACCCCTTCCCATTCCTTTTCCTTCCTTCTCGCTCACTCCCCACAACAGCCACAGATGTATTAACCCTTTGAGTGATAAATTTGAGAGACGAATTATAAGTCGCTTCCTATTTTGCAACGTATGCAGCTTATTCTTATCGAGTTATATAGCAGGATATTTTTATAGTTCCTATACAGATAAAGTGTATCCTCGTTGACTGATTTGTAGTCCACCCCGTACGTTTTCGATCGAGCTACTTTATGGAAAAGTGTATGCTTGTGTGTTGCCAATTCTGTGATAAGCCACCTCGCTGTTTTACGAGCCAGACGTCGATATCAGACTATCAGCAATTTTTGGGAATTGTCTGCGACGACGGAGTTGATATTGAGGGATTCGAAATTCACTATCAATCGAGACGTATCTCGAATCATGGCGTAATGTTTAAGAACAAGTATCAGTGCCAGCGTTATTAAGCATTGATATTATTAAGGACAGCAAATATAATCTCTTTCTTTGCTGTGAAAATTCTATAGGCATTGAAAACATCATTTTGTAAACGAAAGCAGGTATTTAATCGGAATCAACGATAATGATGGCATACAGATGGGAGGAGAATGATTCAAATGGATTAAAATGCTCGCTATGGGAGGCAGTGTTCTCGAGGGATGGTTAAAAATGTGAAGAATTCTCTGCAGGAACATTAGAAACAACGAGGACAGTTTTATTCTGGTTGTGCTTAAAAATTAAACAAGTTATATTAAGTCAAAGGGAAAATTAAAAAATCGGTTCCAAAAACATATTGCAAGGGATTAAACAGTTTCTGAGCTTCCACAAACGAGAAACAAGGAGTTGTAACAAATTATGAAAATTATTTTCCAAATTATTTACTATTATTCGGTATTACGTATAAAGAAAACTGTTAGAAGTAAACATACTGAAGATTAATTAATTTTTTGGATAACCTTGGGATCTTGAAAAATATGACCTTAAGAAGAAGATCTAAGAATACAAATATTTCAGACGATCTCGATACAATTTTAGTCGCAACAAATATCTTTTTAGAAAATCAATTACTTGAAATATGAACTCTGCCTGTTTTTAATCTATCAGATGCATCGCTGACCCCTTTAAAGCATCCGAGAGGAAAATTTCAAGGGCCAAATCCAGAAACTTTCCAACGAATCCAACGTGATACCGTCGTCGAAGCACCGCCATTACGGTTGAAACATTTATGGCGATGAAACAATGCTTTGTACACTCGAAAAGAAACCGTTCCGGCGACTTTCACGGCACAAAGGAGGGCACAGCGGCGCCCTAAAAAGCATTCCAGCAAGGAAACTTTGAAACCTGTTACAAAGAACGAACGGAGGCAACGAAAAACTCTCGGCCATCCGTATTACTTTGAGAAACCGGAGGAGACATCCTTCTCGAATCTCGTAATTTTTCAATAATAAAACTTTTACTACGACACTTCCGTGCTCCTCCTTTTTTTTTCCCTCCCCTCGACGTTGTTCTCCTGTTTCCCGAAGTTGGACGAGAAAGGTGAAGTTGGATCGTAATAAAAATGTGCTGTATCTGGTCAGGAAAGCAAACGGCACGTTGAAAGCTGAACGACTGTTACTGTAATCGGTACCGTACGCGGCTAAACGCTAACAGAAATAATAGAAATTTTTAGAGGAATCGGTTAGGTATAGATGAAAATAATGTAGAGGTGCCGAATTTGTCATAGCGTGAGGGAATGCATGAGAGTGAGGGTGAGTGTGTGTATGAGGCGTTTGTCGCTTGTTCGTCGCGAATGTTCGGTCCTGGCGGGTAGCGCAGGTGCGTGGAAAGGAGCCTTCTCGAATGTTCGATGACGGTTTACTCTAATGGGTAAAAAGAACGCCTTCTCGAACATTCGATGATGGCAAACCCCCACCACCTGTGCTAATGCATATAAAAAGAGATGCATGCCCGCCGGGCGACATTCGTTGGAGATTCGTTAGACATTCGTTAGAGATTCATTAGGCGACATTCGACGACGCGATTAAGTGTAATTTATCAGATTAATATAAGCCTGCGTGTACCTGTCCTACAATAATTTTTGATCAAAATTAACGATAGAAAGCTACTAGTTGAAAGTATTTCCAGTTTTATTTCATTTATGTTTATTTCTTACGAACTAATTAATTTACTTTCGTCGATTCTTTGATCTTAAACATTTCTCCACTACTGTATATAAAACACGTTCCTCGGTGCCTTAATCGCAAAATTACAGTCCTATCCTTGTAAAATCGACAAAATCATGGCAAACCGATGGTCCAATAAATCAATATCGTGCAACATCCTCGATTCATTTAAATAAAGAATGCATCTACGCGAGAAGCAATCAGCCCTCGGTCAATGAACGATGGCGGCCATTTTGACGGTTCTCGAGATAACTGCAATTTCGCCATTTTTCTCGCGGTTTCATCATCGATGAGAACGAGCAACGATGATCAACGTGGATGTAGAAAGGGTTATAAATTGAAATCGTGATCTTGGCTCGCTTATATTGGCTGGGCATGTGTCACGATCGTAAATCATTCGCGGACGCCGATACGTCGAGCGACGCAAATGATAAAACGTTTACGCGGAGCATCGAAATCATTTGAGAGACGATCGTGTTCGATTTGGCGTTGTTGGGTACCAATTTTTTAAACACAATAATCCCCAACACACACTTGTATCTCTCTAGGATTGGCTGGTTCAATGATTGACGATACTTTAAGCCGCGTCCACATAGAAGAGAACAGTTCGCGAGCAGCTCGCGAGCAGCACACGAATTGCTCGCGTGCGGTTCGTGAGCTGTTCGCCAACGGAAAACGCAGCATATCCAGACTGGAGCTCGCGAACAGTTACAAGCTTGTTCGCTCTGAATTCATGGGCAGTTCGCTATTAGCGTTTGCTATCCAGATACGCTTCGAGCTCGCGAACAGTTTCTTTGATGTACCGCTTCCCGAGCGAACACTGTTCGCTGTTCGCTGCTCGCTGTTCGCGAACAGCAGTGTGGACGCGGCATTACGTGTATACTTAACGCTACATCGACCGGAAGCCTATTAACATTTAACCGACCAAAATGGGGTGATCTCCCATTTTTCCTTGACAAAACAGTGCCATTAATTCTATTTACTTTTGTTATTAGTTGGTCCTAATTTGATGTTAAATTTATTAAAAATTGTATTGTTGGAAGATTTATGAACAGTACTAGTTCGAGATTAACTAATAACAAAAGCAAGTACCATCAATTGCAGCGCTCTATTGAGGACAAAATGGGAAATCTCCCCATTCGGTCGGCTAAGTGTTAATCGGCTTACTGCATGCTTCGTTTGTAAATTTTAGAACGTTCCTTCATACGAAGATAACACGTTTCTGAGCGATATCATATGTGTACAGTAAACAAATATGAGGCTATTAATTACACGAAGAAAATATCGTTTAATAATAAAATCACTAGCGATGCATCCACGCCAAAATGAGCCGATAGGGAGTTCGTATGAACCACTTGATAAGAAATTCGGAACTCTTGTACGTGTGTATTGTTATGGACAATATTATGTAATATACTTATATTATACAGAATTGTTTACTTTAATATATGTCTCAATCATACAGCACGACACTCTTTGTATTTCCACACCTCGCTCACTCATAGCAACTCTCGTACTCCCCAAAACACATCTTCTTCTTCCCCGACCATCCACACAAGACAAAACACTCTCGATCATGCGTTCGATATCACATCCATTCTCTCATCATTTACCTACAGATGTCCCCCTTTCATTACCAACCGATCAAACATTAAATATCCATTCACACTCGTACAATCATAACCTCACACTCATTCCTTATAAAAACAATCTCACATGTATTATACAGTAGCAGACATAAGTTTATAAAATTGTGTACCATGGTTTGTAAATATTATGTATACATCTATTCGTATTATTAATAGGATAGTCTAGTACTCGTTGATTAGTACGGAACGCGAAATTTGTTTCTTGTGCTATTCTTTACATATAAATTACCTTAACACTATTCCTACCACAACCGGTCAAATGACTATTTTTAAAATTTCGATTAGAATTTCATAGATACAACGTAATTGAATCGCCTTTAAACTTTAGACTTGTGGGGACACGGAATCTCTGCGGGTGTTCTAAGGGGCTGCATCAAACACTTTACAACAGGGCCTGAACATCGGCCCGTCATTAGGCCCAAACGGCCAGCCAATCGTCATTACCACGAGTGTTTGATTGCAGCCTCATTAGAATCCGGAAAACACTCGCAGAGAGTCCCTTCCATGTCACCACATTTTCCCCTTCTCGACGCGTTCAGGGAATATAAAACTCAAACTTCCCTGGGCGCGACATCAGTTATACATTCAATCTAACAGTTATACATTCAATCTATCACAGTCATACATTCGATCTATCAGTCAATCTATCACAGTGTAATCAATCGCAGTACAGCAAATAAACATACCCCACAGACTTTTCCTGAGATATACGTATAATACATTTTTCAATATTCACTTCTTTTTTCATTGCTCATTTTTTGAAAAAAAATTTGTAGTCTGTCTTATGTGGGAATGCCGTGATAGCAATAGGTATACGTGAAGTGTCGGTAGGAATAGCGTTAATTTTGTTGATCTTTTGGTCTTAAACTTTTGTCAGCTGCTGCATGTGTGTCCTCGAAAAAATAAACCGTATTCGAGGCAGATACCTCGTTAACCGTAAAAGCCAAGGATCTTAAATGCAATAAAATATTTTTCAACCTGTAGTTTACAATTTTGCGGATATCCTAAATAATTTGCAAACCGAACAGGCGTGTTTTCGGATTTCGTTCTAGATCGCGACGAACGCAAACGAATTACGAAAATGATTTTCCACGGAAAGCTATTGAAAACGTTACCGCGGGTACAGAGAGATATCCGGTGATGCATTAATCATGATGATGATGATGATGATGATGACGATGACGGGAATGATCGCTCGGCGGTCTCGGCAGGAATAAATGGCCAAAAATATAAACGGCGCCTCGTGCGCGTAATCATTCACGCGGTCGGGATTTCATTTCGTTTTCATGAATTTTCAGTTCCCCATTATTTTGTTGTTAATGATTCAGTTGCAATGTTTGCGTGGAAGAGTTTACGCGGGAGAACAAGCGGAACAAATTGTTGTTTGCGTTAATAATAATCTCATTGAAGCTCAGACGCGCATAAATATCAATCGTTTGTTTAATTCAATGCCTTTTAATTGTTAATTTCAACGATGCTATTCAGGTCTTTAATCACCACCAATTTTGGTCCTTTTTTAATATACAACGTTATCGTAGTTCGTTTTGTTACCGGTCGTTTACTGTACGATTATTGTACTATTATTGTATGTATTGTATGAACTCGTATTGTACCACGTTCATTTTTTTTACGAACACTGTTGCATCATTCAAAAACTGTGTATCTAAACATTTTCAATCTTGCGTTGTTTATCAAATTCTCAATAAAATTGCTTTTGCAACTTTATTTTGAACATCATGTTCTACTACTTTGTATACTAATGGGGCTTCTCGTTTATTGAATAAATAAATAAATAATTAATTATCAACTCCCCGTATATGCGATAATACCTAATGTAATAACTTTTGTTGTTTCTTTTTTAACAATCATACATTTTTATTATAAAGAAATTTCAATAACGTTTATTTCACGAGTACGATACGCAGCAAGTCACTTGTCCTTATTCACCCCTACAATACAGCGTGTACAGTAGTGGACAAAAGTTTAAGACCAGAGAGTTACTAGACCAGAGAATTATATTTAAAAAACACCAAATCCAAGGGAAATAAACAATAATGATTACAGTAAAGATTACAGTAAATTTTCAAAGGTGTAGGTATCATAATAAATTTAGAAAGTTTCCATGAAAAATTTAAAAAGTACCTAATACAAGGGAAATAAACATGATTACAATAAAGATCACAATAAATTTCCAAAGGTGTTGATATCACAATAAATTTACAAAGTTTCCATGAAAAATTTAAAAAAGACCTAATACAAGGGAAATAAACATGATTACAATAAAGATCACAATAAATTTCCAAAGGTGTTGATATCACAATAAATTTACAAAGTTTCCATGAAAAATTTAAAAAAGACCTAATACAAGGGAAATAAACATGATTACAATAAAGATCACAATAAATTTCCAAAGGTGTAGGTATCACCCTAAATTTACAAAGCTTCCATGAAAAATTACAAATTGGTAATTTTGACCGAACTTGGTAGTTACAATGTTAACAATAAAATCTAATGTGCAGAAAATATTTATAAACCATAGTATCCATGTTTTATACTGTCTTTTCGTCTTAAATTTATGTCCGCTACTGTACCTGCTACGACTCTATACGACGATTCGTTCCACGCTTCCGTTCACCGTGGATCTTTCACCGTGCTCCAGTTCGAATTCGCGGAGCCATCAACGCCTGAACAAACGAAACCGTGTCGCGAGTATGCAAGCGCTGTAAATGACGCGGCTTATCGGCCGTTCCGCGGCAAACACTCCCTGCTGAGTCGATGCATGATTTATGCCCGCTTACGTGTGCCCGTGGCCAAGTGTCGACGAGAAGGAAATTTGTCCTCCCTTCAGCCAGCTCTGGGGTGAAAGAGGAGAAAAGGGTGGAGGAAGGGCGAGGAGATTCGCCACTACTTTCAGGCGTTCGGCCTTTATTTGCTGGACATTATTTTCTGCGCTGGAAGATCTCGTACGTATGTATAGGTTGAACTTAGAGTTCGCAGTTGGTTGAAAGGTGGAGAAAGGAAATCCACCACTGCTTTCAAAATTTTGTACTTCTACCAACACGTCAATACACTTTACCAAAATAATTTCCGACTTCTCATTAGAATTTAAAATCACAATAGTTCCAAAACTGTACACAGTCTTCTAAAATTCTCATTAAATAAATTTAATCTCAATTCTCAAATTAAACCTTAAACCTTCATTTGATTGAGTTACAAAGTACCCTTGTGCTAGATTCTTTAACTATCCTCCGTTATAAGAATATTCACACAAAAATCGCAAAATAAAAATTTAGGAAAGTAACGATATTTACCCTAACGAAGCTTTACATATTCTTTTTACTCCGTACTCGCTTTTCACACTTAGGTAACCATAAATCCAGCTTAAAGCATAACGATGAATATCAAATCAGATCAGATCGTGATCAGCTTCTACGATTCGCATTTGAGCGCAAAATAAAACGATATAGAAATAAAATGCCTGATTTTCCGCGTAAACGCGGTAAACGGTCGGCGAATCGCGGTTCTCCGCGGGCGCAACCCTTAATTAAAAGCTGACCGGATCGCGGTGCAGTCGGCTGCAGGTTGTTCTACCGGAAAAAAAAATCAATTGCCGCCCGGTAAATCATTTTTGTTCATTATTCGGTTCACTCGGTTTCGCTGATTTTTATTCATTAGCCGGTGAAACGCCGAAACGATTCGATTATTCCGGCCGATTGTTGGCGGCCTACCGAACCCGGTTCATCTCGATTCACGAGTCATTGTGCACGTTAGCGGGAAACGCTTGTTCCCCGCTGCCGGATGAAGTCAATATTGCAATTTAAGAGTCGCTTCTGCCGTTTGTGTTTAAAACCAGAACTACCAATGATTAAGGTATAATTATTGGAGACCAAGAAATCAAATTGAAAGCTGTACGAAATAAATATCTAATATAAGGGAAACAAATTTTAGCAATCATAGTAAAAATCATAGTGAATTTTCAAAGGTGTAGGCAACACAGTAAGTTTACCACCTAATATAAGGGAAATATATATAAAGGGATTAATCCTAATATAAGGGAAACAAATTTTAGCAATCATAGTAAAAATCGTAGTGAATTTTCAAAGGTGTAGGTATCACAGTAAGTTTACCATCTAATATAAGGGAAACATATATAAAGGGATTATCCGTAATACAAAGGAAACAAATTTTAACAATCATAGTAAAAATCATAGTGAATTTTCAAAGATGTAGGCATCACAGTAAGTTTACCACCTAATATAAGGGAAATATATGTATATAAAGGGATTATCCCTAATACAAGGGAAACAAATTTTAACAATCATAGTAAAAATCATAATGAATTTTCAAAGGTGTAGGCATCACAGTAAGTTTACCACCTAATATAAGGGAAATATGTATAAAGAAATTATGTGTGTACAAGTTATATTAATTATTCAGCGCTGTAGTATTTGTTGCAAGAAAATTGGTAGCTTCGATATCGAGATAACTGACTTTATTATTAAGGATTAAATTCGCTGCATAAGAAAATATTGGCGTGATAACGATAGATTATACGAAACAATCTTTAGAACTATTTTTATATATATTTTTTTTAACGGTGGAATTATTCGTTAAAGCTACCTGCGCAGGTACTGATAATAATTGAAACGGTGTCAAAAAATGCTACGTTCCATTTTGTACAGAAATGTAAGGTCGGACGGCCGTATTAAGTAATCTTTTGTGCGACGTTGATCCCAGATATTCGCAGTCACAGCGATTTCAAAAGTGGCTCTAAATTTCGGCTCTTTTCCCGTGAAACAAAAAACGCGCGTATCGTTCGCGGGGAAGCCCGTTGACAGTTTATTAAAATGAAATTTGTGGATTCCCCTATCCCGCGAGTGCCTCTTAGATAATTCCGCGATGCTCTCTCCTCGCTGCACGCTGCTCCCACAGGATTCATATTTTTTATCTTTCACGCCGTGGAAATGATAAATAAATAAGGGAGCTTGAAACGAAGCGACAAAACACCAGAGATACGACAACATCGTAACCAGAGAATATATACTACGCGTTCATTAAGCTGGCCGGTCTCAGAGAACGATTACGTATTTCAATCTATTTTTGGGAAACGGTAAAAAAAATTGAAACGAAATAAACAAAAAGTTAAAACGATAGAAAAACAAATTTTCCATCGCCAACTTAAAAGCTATAACTTCATATATCATCGTTAATTTTATAGAAAAGAAATAATACAAAAATTTTGTAACGAATTTTTAACCCTTTGCACTCAAGAAGTGACTGTTAGTCATCTATTAATATTAACCTTAAAGATTTTTAAGTTGAAAATTACTAAGATTCGCTTATATTAACCTTCGTTTAGTTTAGTTAAGTCATATTCTAAAATTTACTTATACAACTATTTAACCTCCAGGTCTGACTAATAAACACACTAACTAAAGTCTGAAAATTTGCGAAACTATTATTCAGCGACTAACAGTCGCCTTTCGTATATTAATAAATACTAAGGGTAAGATTAAAGAAATTATACGTTCCAACCAAAAATTCGCTGCGAAAAATAAGAAAAAAAGGTACCAAGGAGTTAAGGAAAAGCTTAGCAAGAATCTCTCGACGTCTTCGCGCGAAGGAATGCGCGGTAACGCGAAAACAGCGACCGGAAGTGGCCCTCCTCGCGAAGGAGGGCGGTGCTTCGGTTAAGCAGTCACTTTAGCGGATCGGTAGCACTTAATTCGCGGCGCACGCGCCGGGAGAACAGTCTTCTTGCCCCACGGGACGTTTCGCGCGTCGCTTTTAACCCTTTCGCGTAGTCACTAGGTGCATCACAGCGACTGACGTCGTTTACTGGCTCGCAGAGGCTAATGTTAACCGTATACTGTACAAATTTTATTGTTAGAGAAATACAGCATTATCCCTGTTTTAAAACTTTTCGTACTAAAAAAGATTATTAGAAAATAATATATAATAAATATTAGAATATTCATAAACAAATCTATTAATTTTGTGATTGAAAAGTGAATTATGTCCAGCTCTTTACTACTTCAAAGAATCTTTAATCTATATTATTAGATATTATTAGATATTATTATCATAATAAGATATTAGATATTATTATTATAATAATCTATATTATTTAGATTACATTTTTCTTTTATAACCCACGTAGTAACAACACACGTCACCTACTACTTTTTCCCTTTTCTCACACAACCTCCTTCTCTCGACGCATGCACACTTATTTTGTATTCCAACAATAAATACTATTAACCCCTTAATCTACGATTTACGTTCGAGAATTTTGGGCCGAAAGCTTAAACAAGCTCGCGCAGCCTTAGAGCCATTCGCACGACTTGTATCACACCATTGCAAATTATTAATTTTGTATTACTAATTTTTGTATAAATAAACTTTTTGTAGTACTTGCATTTACCACAATTATTACATCAGGTTGTAATTACTTATCAAATATTTCACAAATATTTATAACTTTAGGAGGGCACCCCCGCTAATATTTATATTTGATCCGATCATCGTACGCGGGCTATGCCTGTCATTGTAGGTTGACCCATTTGCATCAAAGCGCGGAATAATCCGCGGCCCGCGACTGTCTTCTATCACCGAGCGCGGAATAATCCGCGAGCTATGACTTTCTTTCATTACCAGTCGCTGAATATTTTTCATCTGCCACAGATCATGTTTGAGATCCCTTTCGTGAGCATCTCACCTACATCAGCTCATTATATTCTTGACAAGTTTTACTTTTGTTGTGAAAATCTCCATGAACAATTCGGAAGTCAAGTATTGAATATACTGACCGACCGCGCGCGGTGATACGGGCCAGTCGTCAGTTGAACGTCGCTGATGCAAATGGGTTAAGGGGTTAAAATCATAATTATATTATTGTTTTGTCTCACTAGCGAAGTCAAAGCAAAGTCAATACAGGTATTAACCTACGCAGAAAGTGGTGGCGAAGTATGGTCCAGTTGTGCCATCGCGAAAGGCGACAAAGTTTGGTCAGTCGCGTAGTCGCGAAAAGTGGCGAAGCATGGTGTACAGGTGCGCCGCCGCGAAAGGGTTAAACGCGACACGACGTTTCGAGCCGCCAGCCGAAGCGACACGCGCCTTCCTTCCTGTGAGTCATTATAGGCGGGCCAGAGTTGAAATATCGCCGCTTTTACCGCACGACGTCCCTCTAACTCGCGTGATATTCGAGCCGGAAAGGGTACCTGTCTCTATACCCTTTACATATCGCGTGCCTCGATGCTTGAAATGATTATGAGTAACGGTGGCTCGCTTTTGTCTGTTGTCGTGTCGGATGGCTGGGCTGCCCGCGATACCTCCGTGTATCCGTGTGTTTGACACACTGGAATTCTTTGACGGCGGTATGATTTGTGGGGGTTGGTATGCTTTATGGATAGGCGAAACGAATGTGTACTTTTGGGCCGGATGCGGCGGGAGAAATTTCCAGAATTAGTTGGGAAATATTGGTCGGCTTGGATAGGCGTGTGTTTGATCCTATAATTCTCTTGTTTCACGCTGAATTTATACAAGAGACAGACGAAAGGATTGTATTTTTAGGACAAGCAGGAGGATAAATTTCGAAATTTGTTCGATAGGTTAGATCAGTCGTATTCAACATTTTATGTGCTGCCTGAGACACTCGTACTCTTTATCTTGGCATCAAAAATTAAATTATTCTTTAAATAAACATTTGAAACATTTAATACGTGTAGATTTTCAGTATTATTTTCTTACATTATTATGTTACGAGGTGTAGTATTACCATATTGCGACCCTCTGAACATAGCAAACATAAGTATGCGACCAGAGGAAAGATAAGGTTGAATATGGTTGGGTCAGATGCTTGTACAGTAGCGGGCAAAAGTTTAAGACCAGAGAGTCAACAAAAATGAAATAATTAATATATGAGAAATAGCACAGTAAAAAAATTCATGTTTTGTATTAATCAATCAATACCATATTACCATATTAACAATAAAAACGATTGTGCAAACATTATTTATAAACCATGGTACAATATTTTATATCGTCCTCTCGTCTTAAACTTATGTCCGTTACTGTACGTGTATATGATGGTGAAATGATTTTTTTAAGTAAAACTATTTTATGACCACTTGAAACGAGTTTGAATTTGAATAGCGCAAGGTGTTCGGAAACCTTGCGCATCCTCCGCAAGAGACGAGTTTCGAGCCGCGTCCAATTCGTCCGCCTGTCGGGTCACAGTTCACCCTTTCATCCAGCTGGAATTATCACGAAGCAATCCGCGGTAACGAACGCGTCCAAGCTGGGGAAAAATGACGGCGGCGGTAACGGTTTATTGCGTTCAATCACACTTCCGCTGCGATAAAATCTGACTTCCTGTCGCGGAATCGGAATCGTTCGAGGCTCGATTCATTCCGTTCGTCGTAGGGTGCCCCATCACGCGGCTCTGTCTCATCCCACTACCTCTTGAAATCTACCATAAAGAGCTGGGCGCAGCTTTTCATTCCCCTGCCTGGTTTTTGTTCCTTAGTTCGTGCGACACGAAGACTTGGAGTAGAAATCGGTTATAAAGGAAGAAGCAATTATTGGGAAAAAGGTGTTTTCATTGCCTGATAAAGATACGTTTCATTTTGTAATTATTCAAGTATTTAATCTTTCAATCTTTCAATTCTTCAATTTTCAGTTCTTCAATTCCTCAATTCTTCAATTCTTCAATTCTTCAATTCTTCAATTCTTCAATTCTTCAATTCTTCAATTCTTCAATTCTTCAATTCTTCAATTCTTCAATTCCTCAATTCCTCAATTCCTCAATTCCTCAATTCCTCAATTTTTCAAATTTTCAATTTCTCAATTCTTCAATTCTTCAATTCTTTAATTCTTAAATTCCTCAATCCTTCAGTTTTTCAATTCTTCAATTCTTCAATTTTTCAATTATTCAGTTACTCAATAATTCAATAATTTAGGCATACAACCTTTCAATTCTCTCGTGATATTCTAAATATTGAATTACTGCATCCGTGCCTGGCTCTTTACCGGATAAAATAAATCTTCCCTCTGCCGGCCGGTATTACCCTGACTTTATACGGCTAATGGCGGAGATAAACGTGAAATATTAAGAATGACGTTATCTGGTTTCTCAAAACCGGGATGGCGATTATTTTCGCGAGCCCGGAGGCATATCGCAACTGGTGTTATTAACCCTTTCGCAAAGAAAGCTAATACGCTGCGATTGATAAAATGCTTCATCGTTATGCGTATGTCGGACACAGATATAGATATACAAATGGTAGGTTTGTTCGCACACGCGTACGCTTCCGTTGATAATTCATAATTCGCACAGCAAACCAACGGTAAAGAGATGTTTATACTAGAATCGCAGAACGTAGCCATCATTCAGTAATTACGCGTTTAAATTTGTAATGATTTATGGACGGAAATGTATGTCGCTGTTATATCAACAGGAAATGCAGCGATATGTAATCGATACGTTACACGATATGTAACCGACAGCGCTGCACTGAAAGGGTTAACCGGCATTGACCTATCTTCGTTGTTGAATTATTATCATTGAACGATCGTCGGGACAGCGAATCGCGAAATTGTGTCAATAGGGACGTTCAACTTATCAAACATCGATTCGTAACGCGAATTGCGAAGCTACTTCCCACACACGTACTCTCGGTTAATGGAACAGGTATCTAACAGGAAATAACATAAAATATTTGTTTTATATTCGATGTAACGTTACGGTAGACAAGCGAAAACGTTTGACTCGTTCCAATCAGCTGGGACACCCTATGTATACACATGAACCAGGTATCCATTAACCGACCTCGCCTTTCTCCAGCTTTTCCGCACGGCTTTTGAGCACGCGCCGCGTTTTCGAGAGTGGCTCGTCTAACAAGACGCCTTGAAATCGACACGTGGCACCTCTCCACACCTAGAAATCGAACGTCTGGGTGCGCGCAAGTTGACAGAGAAAGAAAGAGAGAAAGAGAGAGAGAGAGGGAAAGAAAAAAGAAAGAAAGAGAAAGAGAGTGTGTGTGTGTGTTGGAAGGGTGCGAGTGGGTGAGTGAGCGAGCAAGAAAAAAGGGCGAAGAGGGGGAGACTTTGACACGGTGACTCTCGAGAGTGCACTGGTACGAGAATTAAAGCGTGCCAAAGGGTTAAGTCGGGTGCCACGTTTTTTTTTTTGAACAGCCGCGCGCTTTGTCACGGTGCGAACAGTCGATCTGGTTTTGTACGCCGCTGGGTTCTTGCGACGCTGATTAGAGTTGCTCTTATTTGTGCCACGCTCCCAAGCAGGAAGGTGTGGATTTCAGGGGTGGGTGAACGGTAGAGGGTTATTCAGAGGTTTACAGCTGCAGTGGAACGTCGATTATCCGAATGTAGAATATCCGATTATACGTTCCATCACGATACTATGTATTTAAACGTTTAATTTATTTGTATGCTGTATTTTTCTTATTAAATCGTTATTCCTTCGCGTAGCAGCATCCATATTTGTAAGTTGTTGAATTTCTGTTTGCTTTATAATATAACCAGAAGTTTGATACTGACCGATTATTCGAACAGATTTTTATTGTTAATAAGGTAATATAGTACTTATTGATTAATACAGAATATAAAATTTTTTTACTGTTGTATGAATTACTTCCTTCTTCCAACAAAGGATTAGAGTACTTAATAAAAATAATAAGTACCACGCAAGGAACTGTCCATTGAAGTAAACTTCAATTAAAGCACCTAAAATACTAGGGTGTTATTGGCAACAAAACTGAAAAATAGTTCAGAGTGCAAAGGATTAATCTTCCCGACTTTCCTTTCCCCCCTCCTGCTGCCATATCGGAAAACAAAGCAGTCTGAACCCCTGTTTCAACCAAACTCGGTCCATCAGAACTAAACCAAATCCGCCCACCGCTCCCCATTCTGTTCTAGTCGTCGGGTTTGAAAACCTTCCGATAAAAGCGTCCTCTAAGCTCTCCACAACTCACCGAAAAAAGTTCAATCATCCCCTAGCGCGGGCTCGCGCGCGGATAAACAAACCCGTGGTGGCCCGCGAGTTGCAAGCGCGCCAAACAACGAGCCGACGTAATGGCGGCCGCGCATTGTCAGCGTTGACACGCGATATCTCTCCCGATAGCCCGTTACGCATCATCTAAAAAGTTTGCGACAGGGACTCGGTCAATTATTTCTGTTGGAAATTGAGTACAGAAATACTACGAAGCAAAAGTCAATTGAAAACCAGCTTTCTCTTAACCCTTTCGCGACGGGTGCCGTATACACGGTGTTCGCACGAAGCTGGGAGAAAATTGAGGGGGTAACTCTCAGTTTTGCAATTTCAAATTCTTTTTAGTATATTCCTTAATGTTAGAAATTAAATACAGAAATACTTCGAAGCAAAAGTTAACCGAAAACCAGCTTTCTCTTAACCCCTTCGCGACGGGTGCCGTATACACGGTGTTCGCACGAAGCTGGGAGAAAATTGAGGGGGTAACTCTCAGTTTTGCAATTTCAAATTCTTTTTGGTATATTCCTTAATGTTGGAAATTGAGTACAGAAATACTACGAAGCAAAAGTCAATTGAAAACCAGCTTTCTCTTAACCCTTTCGCGACGGGTGCCGTATACACGGTGTTCGCACGAAGCTGGGAGAAAATTGAGGGGGTAACTCTCAGTTTTGCAATTTCAAATTCTTTTTAGTATATTCCTTAATGTTAGAAATTAAATACAGAAATACTTCGAAGCAAAAGTTAACCGAAAACCAGCTTTCTCTTAACCCCTTCGCGACGGGTGCCGTATACACGGTGTTCGCACGAAGCTGGGAGAAAATTGAGGGGGTAACTCTCAGTTTTGCAATTTCAAATTCTTTTTGGTATATTCCTTAATGTTAGAAATTAAATATAGAGATACTACGAAGCAAAAGTTAACCGAAAACCAGCTTTCAGTTAACCCTTTCGCGACGGGTGCCGTATACACGGTGTTCGCACGAAGCTGGGAGAAAATTGAAGGGGTAACTCTCAGTTTGCAATCTTAAATTTTTTTAGAAATTAAGTACAGAAATACTACGAAGCAAAAATTAACCACAAAGCAGTTTTCTCTTAACGTACTATTTGAAGGGCTTCTTCCAAGAACCCAAGCCACATCTAGCAATCTAGGAAGTAGGAAAACGTTAAGAAACAGAACAAAGTGGTTGAAGGATCCGAACGGGGTCGTAGGATCACTATTTCGATCACTGTGTTTGCTAGTCTCATGACAAAGCTCGTGAGGTTCGGTCAGAGTCCCACCTTCCTTATGCTATATAATAAAATATTATAGTATTTTAAATAAGAGCTTATTTTATTTAGTAACTTTAAACACCATTTCCAATAATTTGGTAAATCAGCTCGATTTTAGATACAGTTGTGTCGCTTTGGGGTTCGTCAGAATTGGCCTCGCGACAAAAACTGGCTCCCACGATCATTTACAGGCCGGCCATTCGCTACCCGTAAACACGCTCCGCTCGGGCGTGGCGGAAAGTCAACCTCGATATCGCGATATTAGCAAATAACGCCGGTCACAGGGACCACTTCCGGCTACGCTAGACCCATTAGACAGGCGATCGATGGGTCTGTGTTTAATAGATTCCGACGGGGAAATCGTTGAAACGCTGTTTCCATCGAACAGCGGTATTGAAAAATTCGCCTATATCCGAGCAAACACACGCGATTTTGCTGCTCGTTTCGCATGGGGCAGGGGTCGAAGGGGTTGAATTGAAAATAGTTTACGCTCTACGCGTAAGCTACAGTTATAGCCGTGGAAACGCGACGACGCTGGCGTTGTTTGTTTATTTCAACTTTTTCATATCTCTGATTGCACCTACAGTAGCGGACAAAAGTTTAAGACTACAGGACAATGTAAAACATAGTTTTATAGTATGCAAATATTGTTCGTACACTTATTTTTATCGTTATTATGGTAGAATACTATTCATTGATTAGCATAGGATACGATTTTTATTTATCGTGCTATTTCTTATTAACTAATTAATTTGTTTTCTTCGACCCTTTGGCCTTAAACTGTTGCCCGCTACTGTATTTATTCTGTGGTTGTGCATGTTATTTTGAAACAGGTCTGTGTTTGTTAACTTGTTCCAATAGGTAATTAATATTTTCTCGAATATACGCAATCGTTGCTCTAACATAACAAATATAGTTTACATTTTTAATATGAAAAGACTTACAAAATTATTAAAATACAAAGTAATTAAAATACGAAATTATTAAAATACAAAGTAATTAAAATACAAAATTATTAAAATACAAAATTATTGAAGATACGCTTCAATCTAGATTCATTTTGAATCTGACAAATTGTAATTTCAACTGATTAATCTAATGCCGATCGCTAATGCAACCCCCTATTGAAACATGATAATTTTCGCGTCCAATCGATATGCCGCCCCCGTTTTAAATTCTACCAGGAGCTGGAGCAATTAATTTTTCACCTAACCTCCATCAGGCAACATACAAATCCTACCTAAATTAAATATCAGCTTTCAAGATGGATGCGTTTAACGGTGGTAGGTAATAAAGCGAAGGCCGAACAAAATGGAGGCAGGACCACAAGGGCCGAACGAACGAAATGAAATGTACGGTGTATGAGCACGATGACTTTGATCTACCGTCCAATTTTTTATTCCCCGGCGTTCTTTTGAGGTCAGACCATACGCCGTCCCGTGTTTTCCGTCGGATCGGGGTTGCTGCTTTAACCCAATTAATCCGGCCATCGTATCATGCCAACTGTTCGCGTTCGCTAGGATAATTAATTTCTCGGATTATGGGAATCGTTTGTCAAGATAGCAGGCAATTATGACGTGTCACGATTATTATAGCGCGACGTACGCAAGATCTTAATGAAACCTGAGATTTAGCTCGAGTCAGTTCTTGATTAATTCGGATGAAAGGTGGTTCAAAGGGGTTTTGATTAATTTTCGTAATGGACACTACCGCCAGCTTTAACCCTTTTGCAGTCACTGAACGGAAGCACGCGCCAGAAATTGTGCACAGTGCGCGTGGTTATTGTGTATACGGTTTTTTAAATCTTAAATAACAAATATTTTTAATAAAAAAAAATTGTTGCTGTAATGTAACAAGTATAGTTTATATTTTTAATATAAAAAGACTTACAAAATTATTAAAATACAAAGTTATTAAAATACAAAATCATTAAACTACAAGATTATTAATATACAAGTAATGTACAGAAAAAATGTACGCGAGGGTAGCTAGTTAACCTGGATACGTTGTAAATTTAAAAACAATCCGATGTATTTGAAATAATCTTTATATTTCAAGTAAAAATTGTCTAAAGCATCTATTAAATTTTAATTGAATTTAAAATTACTTCAAACGCGATGAGAAATAATTAATGTATATCGCTGGTTTCAAGGTATTGTGTGTAAGCATGCGTGTGTTATATTTTACAAGTTTAAGGATATTTAAAAGAATTAGAGAACAACTAATTCTCAATCCTCGAATTAAGAAAGATAATAATATAATGAACGCAATGCGTAATGTCAAGGAGAATATTTCCATAAAATATGCAAACTATGTTTTTCATTAACCTTCTAATCGAAATAACTCCGCTCTTAATACCCCTTCAGAAGGAAAAGCTTGGCAAAGGGGAAGAAGCTTAAAACTAACAATTAAATCCGAGGAGAACTCTTTTTAAGAAGTTAATCCGCTAAAAATAAGCCGGGACCGGGACTGAAGCAAAGAAATATCACGCTTGGACAGCTTTTAATAACACCGCGTAATAATACCTCGTAAAAATTGAAAGAAGTACCCGAGGACAGAGGTGCAACGGTATATACAGTAGCGGACAAAAGTTTAAGACGAGAAGACAATGTAGAGCATAGTTTTATGGATTGCAAATATTATCTGTGTAATCATTTTTATTATTGTTACGTTAGAACATTATTTGTTGATTACCATAGAGTACGAATTTTGTTTATTGCGTTCACTCGAGGAAGAATTTTTTTTATATTCCATCCCCAAGGGGGTTAGATAGGGGTTGAAAGGTTGTTTAAAAATCCATCGATTTTGAAGCAAGCACTATGAAAACTGGTATTTAGCTTTTTGGTTAGAAATAAAGAAATACGTGTTTCAATGTTTTTAAAAAATCAACCCTCAAGGGAGTAAAACAAGGGATGAATTTTTTTTTTAAATCCACCGAATTTGAAACAAGCACTATGAAAACTGGTATTTAGCTGTTTGGTTAGAAATAACGAAATACGTGATTCAACGTTTTTAGGAAATCAACCCCCAAAGGGGCAAGATAAAGGAAAATCCGCCGATTTTCAAGCAAGCATTATAAAAATTAATAAGTATTAATTTAATATTAAAGTATTAAAGTATTTAATATTAATTTTAATTTAATATTAAAGTATTTAACTTTCTGGTTAAGATTAAAGTTAAGGGCTTACAAAATTGGACATCTTTTAAAAATAGTTAAAATTGAAATCAGAGTACTTCCGTGCGGACAAAGCTACGGACAACAGCTAGTTTCTTATAAATTAATTAATTTATTTCGGTTGACATTTTGGTCTTAAACCTTTGTTTGCTACTGTAAATACCGGTTGACGCGTTGGAAATATTTTTCGGTTGCTGAATCGTGGAAACGAACAAAAGACAAAGGGTTCGAGGGAATCGTAAATCAAAGGGTTGTCCATTCTTGCCTCGTTCCTCGGCCGCGTGCCGCCTACCGGCTGTATTTAAGACGTTCCAACGGGACGACCGTTCCTGTTTCAGCCGGTGAAATATCACGGAACAAGTTGATTGCCTCTTGGAGGAGGGTCGAATCGGCGAATAAACAGCGGAAAAGCACCGATACCATCTAAAAGGGCCGCCGTGAAACGTTTCCCTACCTTTCCCCGTTCTCTTTTCTTCGCTATGAAATCAACGATCGCATTCAAGTTCGGTTTTATTCTGTAGACACTGCAGAATCGGTATTTACACCTGGATTTAATTAACCCTTTGCGCTCGAAAACCGATCCTCTGCATTTGAAAATTTTCCAACTGCAAATCATTGAAATTGCACAGCACCAGAATTTATTTAAGATTTACTTAATGTTGTCGAATAATACTGGAATCTTTAAACACGACTGTCTGCATTCGAAAATTTTCCAACTGCAAATCATTGAAATTGCACAGCACCAGAATTTATTTAAGATTTACTTAATCTTGTCGAATAATACTGGAATTTTTAAACACGACTATCTGCATTTGAAAATTTTCCAACTGCAAATCATTGAAATTGCACAGCACCAGAATTTACTTGAGATTTACTTAATGTTGTCGAATGATGCTGGAATCTTTAAACACGACTGTCTGCATTTGAAAATTTTCCAACTGCAAATCATTGAAATTGCACAGCACCAGAATTTATTTAAGATTTACTTAATCTTGTCGAATAATACTGGAATTTTTAAACACGACTATCTGCATTTGAAAATTTTCCAACTGCAAATCATTGAAATTGCACAGCACCAGAATTTACTTGAGATTTACTTAATGTTGTCGAATGATGCTGGAATCTTTAAACACGACTGTCTGCATTTGAAAATTTTCCAACTGCAAATCATTGAAATTGCACAGCACCAGAATTTACTTGAGATTTACTTACTGTTGTCGAATAATACTGGAATTTTTAAACACGACTGTCTGCATTTGAAAATTTTCCAATTGCAAATCATTGAAATTGCACAGCGCCAGAATTTACTTGAGATTTACTTAATGTTGTCGAATGATGCTGGAATCTTTAAACACGACTGTCTGCATTTGAAAATTTGTGAAAATGGTATTACTTGACTATCGAGAGTCACCTTTCGATCGAAAAAGGTTAAATGTTAGATGTTTACATCTACATTTAGTTGATTACAGTATTTCTATTTAATTTGCATTTATTTAAATCTTAAAACGTATAAGGATTTATATTGAATAAAATTGTATAGATTTGAAAATATAACAATCTTCGAGATAATTGTCTTTTTGAAAAAGAATATTTATTATAGATGATTATCGAATTTAGTAATTGGTTAACAAAATTACTAATCTCATTTGTCGTGCGCTTCTTTAAGTTTTCGGAGTTAAAACGCTTCTCGACAGATTTTCTGTTGATGATTCGAGAGGATGCGGTTAAGTATCGTAAAGTATGATTAAGCGTGTTTCATAAGCGACGCTACTGAATTGGTTATTAAAGTAATTTGTGGTCAGGTACTGTGCGGCTTTAATTACCCGCTCGCATAATAAAGTAATCGATACGTGCCTCAAGTCAGCCCGTGCATAATTCATACTGTTTTATTTTCCGTCATTCTAATCAGCGACACCGCAGCTGGATCACATGACTAATTACGGAAATATCGAAAACAAATTAGGGCATCAATTTTAAGGGGATCCTCGTTTAAACGAGTAGCTAGCGTGAATAAATAATGGTTGGCTGATAGCTATTAATTCTTAATTACAGCAGCTATGTCTGAGTTTAATAAACTGTTCTCGTACAATTTCTCATCGCTGATAAATTTTTAACGCTAAACAATCTTAAACCGAATTTTCTTACGCGACAGAGGTAAATTTTAATACCAGGAATAATAATGTTATACTGCGGTATGAATAAGTGTAATTGCATTAATAGTATAACAAATAAAATACAAAAAAAAAAAATTAATAGCGCAACATAAATAAAAGCTAATCCTATACAATTTGAATAATAAAGTATATCATTAATATAGTGATAGCATTTGACATAGTGCCAAGAAAAATATGTAGCGATTCATCAGCGGTTTAATGACAGCTTTTTCTAGGCGACCAAATTATTCAACATCTTCAGCCGTTAATTAACATCATCGCGAAATGTATGCAATTCATGCCCATTAATATGCAGAACGGTGTGTTCCTCAATTTAAATTTAAATCACTCGATTAATTACATAAAACGTCCGTTAAGCATAAAAATATGACAGCGGCCAGCGTTATGAATTATTTAAATATTAATTAACAACTGCTTGAAACTCCCTGCAACTCCCAATGAATAATCGATGAACGATAAATACATCCAACGAAAACATAATTCTCTTTCCCTTTCACCCACTTCTCTCTCTGCGGTCATAACTGTATTAAAATTCTATTGCTCTACTTCGAATTACGGCCGCGGTAATTAGTCTTATCTCCGTAAGAATTTTAATTGTTCGATGGTAGTGTGCCGGGGCATAACTCGTGGAACGCGTTTAACGAGTCACGCGAGTCGTTCTTATATTTTTTATGCGATTCGAGGTAAGGGGAGCTCGTAAAAAAATAATTCTCCGCTGGTTCCAGCGATAGCGTGTATACCTTCGCCGTTTTCGTATTACATCTTTATACAGCGTTAGCTGCATCGTTTTGTATTTAATGGTAATATTTAATGACAAACAATTGCATTGTGAACAATAAAAAATTCATTTTGGAATCCAACTCGAACCAGATCACCATCTATTGATACCAAATTTGGTTTACTTCGACGCATCTAAACATTTCATTCCGTTCATCTAAACAAACTTTCGTCGTTTCAATATCGATACTCAACATATAGTCCAAAAGTAACCAGCATAATTCCTTCGTAATATTACCTTAATTCTTGACCTTTCTTTGTAATCCAAAAATTAACCGTTTGCGTACTAGAGGGTTTTCAAAAAACACGATCGAAAAACGCCAAGGAGCGCGATCGCGCTCTTTCGATCATGCGTTGAAAAAAGCTGAAGAGCGCGATAGCGCTCCTTTGATTACGTGTTGAAATATCGTTTGTTCTTCAAATTTTTCATATTTTTAATTTGTAACTTATTATTTTATGAAATACTATTATATATATATATTCTTATACTAGCTGATGGCGATGCGATGTACATGTGTCTAAAAGTTTGAGCGCATTTTGGCAAATTGTAAGCGCGCTGTCAGTTGTCTGTATCGGTCAAATGCACTGGGTTTTCTCGACGGAAAATCGGAAAAGCGCGAAAGCGGCTCGTGGTACGCAAACGGTTAATTTAACCCTTCGCACTTGAGGCCTTTTTCCAGCAACTCAAGACGATTTTGACTATATTAGGGAAACATTTTACAGGTACTTCAAAATCATTTTATACTGGAGCAAACGTATGCAGACAATAAAATTTCACGAATTTATTTATTTTAACGTTGAACACAATAAAATTTGTTAAATATTATACTCTGGACGCATCAAAGCAGCGGCTCCGTTCGAGTGCAAAGGGTTAAAAGTCCCCTACTCCGAAAGATAGACAAGAATTTCCCTCGAAGTCCTCGAAACGATCGTCAATCTCTGAAATCGAACAGGCGGAGAGCCGCCTGCGCGCGATTAACCGAAAGCATCGAGTAAAATGGCCACGGTACGTTTTATTAATCGGCCAATAGCAGGCCGCGCCACCTGTTCGAGAGGCTATCCCGTTCCTATATTCGCGAGGTGGCCGCGATGCGATAATAAATTCCGTGCAATTACTCTTGCACAGCCAGCCCCTGCCACGACGACGCCACCACCCCCGTTTTGCAACCCTTCAGGATGCGCGTTTTACGCCAACCGACTCGCTTTTCTATTACGCGACGCGTGCTCGAAGAGAGGCCTCGATTTATGGGTCGCAGGCACGGGAGATCTATTAGGAATCGATAAAGAGAGAGCTGCGGGGTCGAGGGGGGTAGGTGTTCGAGATGCCGTTTCTGGGGTTTTTGAACTCGTCGCTCGACGACAGCCTCGAGTGGAAAGAATGAGAGGACAGGGGCGAGAGATCCGGAGGGGTGGTTAACACTATTCCTACCGACACTTAACGTATACCTATTCATATCGCGACATTTCCACATAAGACAGACTACAAATTCTTCTCAGAAAATAAACGATGAAAAAAGAAGTGAATATTGGAAAATGTATTATACGTATATTTGAGAAAAAGTCTAAAATTTAAAGGCGATTCAATTGCTTTGTATCTATGAAATTCTAATCGAAATTTTAAAAACGATCATTTGACCGGTCGTGGTAGGAATAGTGTTAAAGCGTGGTTGTTCGGTGGTTCGACGTGTTTGCGAGGTTTGTCGCGGTTTAGGCTTGGTGAAATAGTTTGGGGCAAATAGTTTGGAATCACTTTTAGGATTGTAGGTATATCGAATCTCATGTGACGATTTATCGTTCGTTTGTAATTAATATTGACAATTTTAACAGCAGTTTTCTTTAACATGATAGTCTTTTCATGGAAGAGCTTTCTGAGATGCCACTATTTTAAACTCTTTTTTTTTTCTAAATTTAAATGTTTCTTAAAATTTCTAGGGTTAAAATGTTTTTTTTCTAAATTTAAATATTTCTTAAAACTTCTGGGTGATTCTAAATTTTTGAACGGTAATGCATAAGTAGTGCGTTATTTTGATTACTTTGTTTGGGGAAATTAATGCAGGTTTGTATTATAGAGAAGATTAAGAAACGGTGAATATAATAATTGTAAAGGGTGGAAAATAAATTATTTGTGACTTCAGAGATTAAACATGGAGACAACAGGAAGCGGTGGTGAAAGCTTCGATAACTGCAAAAAGGGGGGATTGAAAGCATAGAAATTGAAATGAAAGACAGGGTTAAAAGATGGTTGTTTAATCATAGGTGTGTTTTGAACGTTGCTGTGATTTTGATTTGAACAGAAATATTATGTGACTTATTTGTATATTTGAAGGTTGAAACATAAAATTTTAACGCTTCCTGTATCCTCACGACACTAACATTGTGATTAAAAATGCAAGGTGTGATGCTAAATTTAAGAATAGAATTTGAGTGACATTCAACTCTCAAGGGAGGCTGGATGCCCGTCACGTTCGAAAGACAAAGCAATCTTTATTTTAAGAACAGTATAATTACATTTCGAAATTTCAACTTCTTGATTCACAATTCAGAGAACCACGGTAAAGCAATTTACCGAAATAGCAAAATTACTCCGTCGAGCCATCTAAATTCCGTGTCGAATTTTCTGACTCTGATTCCGAAATAACAAAACCCTGTTCGTGAATTCCCAGGGGTATTTTAAGCGAGGTACATTTTTCAGTAGAAACGAAAGTGTATGAAAATTCTAGCTCATTTGCGTTTTTTATCGACCCTCATTAATTCCCTTTCCTTTTACCCTTAAAACTTAAAAGCTAGTTCAATTTTTAACATTCTGTTATATTTTTAAGTTTTCGAGTATCCTTTTATCGTTCACTCTTCGCTATCAGAATAATTCCGTGTCATAAATTAGCAACAAATTATAATGAATTCTATTTATTCCCGCGATATATCATACGAACGATCTTTTACTCGGGGATATGGAAACACGTACGTGTTATTTCTGTTGGTTCATTGTTGGGACCACTAATAAATCACCCTTCAAGAACAAAAAAAAGAAAAAAAGAAAGAAAGAGAAACAATCTACCGTTTTTGTTTTAACCTTTTTCTTCGGCAACAGGAACGGGGAAAATAACAGGGAATAGAGATTGATATTCCGTGTTCCTGTTTCTTCTTAGTTCCACGGTCACAATGAATCTTTCGCCGGTTCCAAAAGGGAGAAGTCGAGTTTGAAACCTCGATGGATTATAAGCAGACTCTGGGCTCGGGGGGATTTAAAAAGTTTGCCGCATCTGCTATATTTCCTTGTCACATCCTGACGAACATTCGCGGGGTGCCTGGACGAGAGAGGATTACTCTTGGCGGTACTTTGCAACGTTTTTGCGAAAGAGAATTAATCGTGCAGTGGCTTCGAGTAAATTTTTTGCTACCAGAAGCCTCAGTTGCGATTCCTTTAACACTAGATTTACGGACGTTTCTTGTATATCTATTTCCAATATACGTATACTAAAGAATAAGGTATACATTGAACAGAATTGAAAATTGCAAAACAGAAAGGGAAATAGATTTGAGTATATCTGTATCGTTCCATCGATAAAAGTTAACAAAAATTGCTAGGAATAATAATAATTAATTACTGAAAATTTCCATAAAATCCAATAAAGCGATATTAATTGCGCAATTTTTCTCGTTTTGGAAATAAAACAATTAATTTATTAAAAATCCGTCGATCTGCTGGTCATTGATCTTGAAAAATGCGCTCGTTCGTTAAGGGTTAAATTGTATCTAACAGTATACTATAAGTATAATATATCTAATAATTATAATAAATTACGTGTTTATTAAAAATTAAAATCATATTTAATACCAAATGTAATTTTTATTTGTCTTCAATTACTAAACGTTTGCTTTAAATTTTATCAATGATCACTTTCTAATGGTCATGCATATAAATTACGTGGAATCGCATAAGCGAAATTTTACGCAAAGTTTGATTATTAGACAAAAGAAATACGTTTCCTTTATGATCTAATATTTTCCGACGCGATTACTCAGATTTCACGGAGGCAATTATTTCGCGGACCGATAAAACAGTTTCGTAATTCAACCGAAAGTTCAAGCAACGCGAGTACAACGCGTAAATTCCTCACGGCGAATGCAATATCGCGCGACTTTAAGGAACAATATCGGGGTTAAATATTGGAGCATCTGCCATGCCACCTGTGGCGCACATATTCAAGTACGTATTTCCTATAATCGGCTGCTTTGCCTACCCGATATCCAGGCGCGCCCGGAGAACAGCGTTCGCGATAAGTTGTCCCGTGAACCGTGCAATTTATGCTTACAAATTCCTACGCCCTGTAACACTCCCCCATCGACCAATAAAAATATCTTATTAACCCTTCCATTGTGCTCGGATCTATACGATCCAGCGGTATTTTCAAATTAGCACGGCTCTCTTATTTCAACCCCTTCTCCAATTTAACTTCTTGAGGACCAACCTGTAAGTAATACTTTATACAGATCCTATTGATAATAGAAGAATACTTTTAGATAAAATTTGTTTAATAATAAGTGTTTCAACCTATATCTTCCCTTAAGCTTAGACTACTTATCTCAAAACCTGTTCATATATTCTCACTTTTTTTGAAAAACTGTAATCTCAAAATTTAGTGTAATATAACTTAGCGAATAACCATAATTTAAGTATTGTGTAACCATTGTAAGTAATTGTATAGCAGAAATAAATCTCATATGAGGTTTCAAATGCTTAAATAAAAAAAAAAAGGAATATTGAATTCTATTTTATTTATACAAGCTGAAGATGACTTCGGCTGTTGTTTCAGTTAATTGTTTCATTGTTCTTAATCACGTTCATCGTCACTACTTCTGACTACTGCATTTTAGCCCGAACCACGGTTAACGTTTTATTATATAATTATATAATAGCGATTGGCTTCGAAATAACATTAGGCTCGTTTCATCAATGTGAAGGAGCATTAATTAAATTTCATAATTATTGTATTATCGTGCACACGTATATATCGATCCCAAAATGAGATCTGTAAAGTGTCTTCTTCTTAGTCGTTACGAAATTAGTTCGTAGCATGCCAACGTTGTTAGATTGGGGTAGCCATCGATCCCAAAATGAGATCTGTAAAGTGTTTTCTTCTTAGTCGTTACGAAATTAGTTCGTAGCATGCCAACGTTGTTAGATTGGGGTAGCCATCGATCCCAAAATGAGATCTGTAAAGTGTCTTCTTCTTAGTCGTTTCGAAATTAGTTCGTAGCATGCCAACGTTGTTAGATTGGGGTAGCAGTTGAAACTGGAAAACTAAACACTCAGTATCTATACATACTCAGCACTTTCCAAAGCAATACCCGACGCGTTCTTCTCGCCCCTGTTCGAGCGGAATGCAAACAATAACCCTCTCCTCTATAAACGTAAATCCGTCCCCTGCTTGAGGGTCGAGCCACCCCCACCCCCGTTCATGGGGAAACCGAAATAAATGTAAGCTATCGGACGAGACGACGGTAATATAGAGCCAGGTCGAAATCGATGGTGCCGACGCGGCCGTGGGCTCGTTACCGGGGCCTTTCTTCGATATCTGACCGGATGTTCCGCTCGAGTATCCTCCAGCCGGACGTATCCGCCCGCCTAACACGATCGAGTGTTTGTCGAACGAAGGAATTGATAAATCGGCCACGAGGGGGAGAGGGGCAGGGAAAAGGGGAAAAAGGGAGGAGAAATCGAGTTACATCGATCCACCATGGAACGGTAATTCCATTCTGTGGAGAGGAAGATTTCGTGAATTCGAATTTTAATTCACGCGTAACGACGCGACAGTTTCAGGATTGATTAACAATAGATTTACAGACATTTATTGTATATGTATTTCTAATGTACATATATTGTACAGCCTATGTTAGTTACCTATCGTAACTATGAATCCATACTCTTATTAGTTAATTGAACAACATTACAAAGAAGGAGAAAAATCTTTGATATTCTTTTTGTTTAGAAAATACTGAATGTGGTTATAAAAATTCCTTTGAAACTTTAGAAAAATTCAAAATTAATATTCCAACTTTTCATTTAACCCTTTGCACTCGAAAAGTGACTGTTCAAATTCTAAATATTTACTATGATTCACATACATTAAACTTCATTTAGATTAGTTAAGTCGTATATTAAAATTTACATATATGACTATTTAACGTCCGGGTCTGAACTAAAGTCTGAAAATTTGCGAAACTATCATATGCTAGGATTACGATGTCCCATGAGAGGGGACAGCCAATTGCAAAGGGTTAAGACGATACAACTCTTTTCATATACAATCATAAAATCGCTCATGAAGTTCGAAATCCGTCAAATTGACGGTAACCTCGTATACCTAATGTTAACGGTGAACAAATCGATCATTTTGAGGTTAATCGATCGGTCGCCATTAATCGGTGTCACGCGCAGAGGTTATGGTTGGTTTAATTGGTAGTGATGTGTGTACTGATCGGCCATTACATAGATTTTGAGGTTAGGGTAATGGTCGATGGTTTTAATTTAGTCACAATGGTTATCAACTTATTTTACTTTTGTTCCTTTGATACATTAGCGTACTGTATTCATTTGGCGTAATTTCAGATTGTTCGTTGCTTTTTAAGTATATCCAAGCTACACGGTGGATTAAGCTTCGTATTAAATTTAAACGGAAATTTAAATTTGAATTTGAATTAAAATCGATGCTGCATAATGGAGAAGATTATTCAATTTTACAGTACATTATTCAAATAAGGTGCTTGAAATGTTGTACCTAATTAATTTGTTCACAATCTGTTTATCTTTCAATGTCATTTAATTTATTGCCACGTTAAATCATCATCAACTACTATCAGTTGTTAACAATAATTTACGTTGAACTTCCTATGAATTCAAATCATACGAGACGATACAATCTATGGAACAAAATGCTTTATAATCATTATCCCTTATATCGTTGTATTACTACAACATACCATTCAAACAGCTTCAAAATCATTAGTAGAATTATCACTATCCATTTTCCCTCCACCTTACAATTGTTCACTTCCCTCTCCCACTTCCTATTTACCAAACCCTTAAAAGACGTTTGACACTCGTTCACCAGCAGAAGAAAAAAGTATTCAATGATGAGAGATTTTTGAAAATTTTTCCTCCCCCTTCTTATGTAATTAAGTATTATTTTCCCCTGGGTCAGAGCCTAACCCTTCCGGATGACTACCACCCTTCTACCAATAAAGTCCCTTTCCCTTCATTTTCCCTCCACTCTACAATTGCCCACTTCCCTCTCCCACTTCCTAGTTTCCAAACCCTTAAAAGGCACTCGGCCTTCGCCCACGGACAGAAGTAAAAAGAAGTAAAACGAGGAAAAACGAAGAAGCATACTAGCAATTCACAAATCGCGTCACTCGGGGAGTAAAAGTCAAGGTGATCGTTAAGGAAAGGGCACCATTGCAAGAGTCGAGACAATACGTCATCTTAGAAATTAAAAAACGTTGTTGCGGTCGATAACATAAGCGTTATAACGAACACCTATCGTCCCTCTAATTTTCTCGATAAATCTCTTTCAATAAATCAAAGAAGCGGTCGCCTGTAAGGAAGAAATCAATTCCATCTAACTGCGAACCCCAGGACACAGGTACGAATGGACAGATATGATCCTTTTAATGAAATCCCCTTCGGATTCGTTCAAGTTTAATGCCCCGTGTATATTTGATAACTTTGCGAAAAAAAACATGCTTCGAACGCGATTCACCGGTAAATGGAACTCGACTTGACGAGCACGACACAGGGGCGACACAGCTTTAAACTTGAATCGCTCGGATCACTTTTCAATTTACCCGGTCAGATGTCCACGGGCATTAAGTTTTCAGACCCGATGTATCGATCTGTATAAATTCTGCAACATTCCTGATCGTCGCGTTCCCCGACATCTCCTCGTGATATATTCAGTGAGACGGTACATGTCTGCGATAATCCAATCTTAATTGAAGTTGCTCGAAAGGCATAGGTATTTTACGTTTCACCTTTTTGTTCGAGTCCTCCGGGTCGAAGGATTTCAGACATTCAAAGGTTTCGCTTTTCAAGCTAAATTGATGTTGCTTTAATAAACTACGTTTCCTTCGATAACGGTCAGATCGGGTTGGGATCAAATTAAATAACGATGAATCAAAATTTTAAGTATTTAAGGGAACCGAATGAAAATCCTTAAATATACGGTAAAATTATTCTATTAATTGAATAAGAATTTTGAGAACAGGAGTATTTAGAACTATTTATTTTTAAATGAAAATTTAGGATTATTTATTTTTAAATGAAAATTTAGGATTATTTATTTTTTAATGAAAGTTTTAAAAGTATAAAATTTAAAGTTACTGCAATATACCTAAAGTGGTATTTCTAACCAGTAATTTTATCTAGAATACCAGGATAGAGAATTTTCGTACTTATAATTTGGAATCGAGGATAACTCTTGAAAATATTAAGGAGCATGAAATGTGCGATAAAATGATCAAGTTACAATGAACGCAATAATTCATATGTGTGTAATAATGCGAAATTTAATTTCACTTGATTACATTAATTAATAATCTGTACATTGCCGAAAATCAAAAGAGACGAGTTCACGTCAGCTTTATTTAATCCAATACCCGTTACCGCTATATCGCCTGGCCGAAATAATTATCGTTAATTAAATTCGCTATTTAAGCATTAATTAAATGAATCATTATTATTACCGAGATACTTTGTTTTACAGCACAGGAATTATTATTACTTTACGGCTGTTTTAACGGCACATAAAGTTCAATCGTAACGATTTTCTAATATGCTCCACCGAATGTTTAATCAGTTTAAATATCAAGTTTAATAATTATAAATTACCATTTCAGATGTTTGATATAAATATACATCTTCGAAAGAAAGTTATTATATATTATCAAATTATAGAATTTCGTAAAATTCTACAAAATTTTCTAACATTTAGTATCATGTTTATTTTATCTTATGAAAATTTAAACAAAACAATATTTCTTGTTCTTAAATCAATGAATAATAATAATATATACGAAATATAAGCTTTTCATACGCAAATTTTGCCCTGAAGTATGTGAAATTCAACAAAAGCTTTTGTGTAATAATTGAAAAGATACTATCATGGAAATCCAACTTCTATCATGAGTTTCTCGTATTTGTTAGAAACTTTTTTCAGGAAGCTGTCCGGTTTTGTTTCCAGAAACTTTTCAGCAGCAACGTTCGAAGCTGTCAGATCTCACAGAAGTGGGCCGTCCATTGTCTGATAAATTTTCTCGTTGTAACGAAGTTGACAGAGCATACTGCCATCCATCAGTTCTCTTATTAAAGTCGCACTTTCTGAAATTTCTTCCCTCGAAATTGTTGTGCGTCGGACAGTGTTTGTCGCTAACTTGATAAATTTGTCGACCAACCGAGTCGTCTCTTCTGATTCGATTAGCTTGTTTAGTATCAAACTTGTTTAGTACCGTTTGATCGCGAAAACAAGGTTGTGGCAGTCTTTTGAAATTTTGCGAATTTTTTATCAATTTCTTTTACGCCTATTTGTTACAACTTTCAGTGAACAATTTTATCGATCTTTTGTAATTATTTAAACAGTTTTCAGTCTATACCTCTGATTAATTTTCCCTTTCATTACAAATTTTAAACTTCTGTATCTTCACTTTTTAATTTCCATCTTTTTCACCCTCTCTGTAACGGTTTAACCCTTTGCGTTCGAAAGGTGACTGTTAGTCGTCTAACAATATTAACTTTAAAGATTTTCAAGTGCAAATTATTTACTAAGATTCGCTTATATTAAACTTCATTTATTTATCGAAGTCTCATACTAAAATTTGCATATATGACTATTTAACCCTTCGAGTTTGACTAATAAACAAACTAACTAAGGTCTGAAAATTTGTCAAACTATCATTTAGCGACTAACAGTCGCCTCTCGAGCGCAAAGGGTTAATAAATTAATGCGTTAAACACGTCACTGTAACGAATCAAGCAAAGTCAAACGAAGCGAGCAAAAAAAGTTAAAGCGTCCTCGATAATCCTGTTGTTTCCAGGCTAAGAGCGTAAGAGTAGGGAGCGACCGCTGTTCATTTTCGTGGAGTGGGGGTAGCGTCCTTGACCGAGCGTAATCTTCGAAACTGGCTGTACGAGGCGAACCGGTGCGCGATTCAAAGCAGACCACCGTTACCGTGGCGCTTCTCAAAAGACAGACAACAGCCAGATGCGGCCTTTTTGCCGGTCTATGGTAATTCCAGGATGGATGGAACGCGCTGCGAGAGACAGACCAGCCTCTGGTGTATCGGAAACTGGGCGCTGGCTGGAAATATTGTGCCAGGGATTATTTACATTTCAAACTAGGGGACCGCCACCGATGGAAAATAATCCTTTTACTTTGTTTCCTTCGCCAGCTGAAGTATCGTTGGGGCATTTCATTGTGGTTTGATTACGATGCACGTGCACACGACGGAAACTTATGGTTTCCGATCCGATACGCGTGGGGCACTTCATTATTCCTTTGAGCAGAATCGTACAGGAGAATTGCAAAGATCCCGCCAATTTATTTCTTGCTTTCGTTTTTAATTTGTGAGTTACGATTTGGAATTACGATTTCTATGGATGGTTACAACGCGAGTGTTATTGTTTACTGGTTTTAGGGTGACTTTAAGGTAGAAGAATTTTTGTTTAATTTACGTGCTTTTCTCACGTGTGTTGATAATTGCCAAGTTGAAACGGAATTCATTAGAGCTCCCCTAAACTGACTAACCCTTTGGCTATCAAGATCAAATTCACGACACGTATTCATCAAAATAATCTAGAATCTCCCCTAATTTAAAGAATGAATAATGAATCGATAAATCATTCTCGTTGTTTAAAAAAAAAAAAACACTCTTTATCGCTATGACATAGCTCCATCGATTCAAGGTGAAATTTCGCATTCCATAAACTTGAAGAATACATAAAAAATAGACATCACTATCAATAAACTAAACAATTAATGTTAACAAGTGTGTTCATTGGATAAAAATACAAATGGAATGGGTTAAGTATGTCTTTTACGACAGCATCAGAAAATTATCTGTCAAGGATATAGAAACGAAAGTTCGGTTATCTTTGCAAATGGCGAATCTCAATTTCCTCATGGGCGAATTTATAGGTGTATTAGTTGTTGAGTATTCAGTTTGAAGTCTCCATAAAATTGTTATGGCGATTTCGTTAAAGTATCCTTGGAAGCTGAATTTTGTCGCTCGTAAACTTGTTATCGTGGGATTCCACGATTTTTCGTAATCGGTAATGGAAGTTACTTTTATAGAGTCTTTACCGCGGGTTTGTGCGCGGAATTCGTTTGATATCTGATGCTCCGGTGCCATAACAGAGGTTTAACTGCCAAAGTTAAACAGAAAAGTCAGGAACATCGTTGGTACTTAATAAATCGTTGAGTCAATGTAATTTCCTAAAACGTGCGGAGTCCAATTTTGAGATGAGTGTTCCTTATTTGATCGTTTAAAAAACACCCCTTAAAAAAGGTACTTACTTCACGATTTTAGGAAAAAACAAACGGGAAAGCCTAACTCTCGTATTACCAAATATCGAATAAAATTTAAACATATTTTTAGTTTCTGTGCTCGATCGAAACATTGCAGTATTTCCGCCTGACAAATTTAAAGATTAAAAGCAAAATTTGTTACGGAACATTTCTATCAGATTTCTTCAGCACGAAGAAAGTGGAATATTGTATTTCTAATGTATTAATCTATAGAATCCACAAAATTTATATTTTGAAGCTTCTTGAGTTTCTTAAATTACCAAATCGAATGTTCGCCTCGGCAACGTTGGCAATCCACCCACAGAGGGTTAGTTTCGAGAAAAACACCTCTTAGATCTGACGTAGACGAGCAACACTTTATCACTTTACCCTTAATTCAAAGATCAAGAAGAAACGTAGGGTCGTACGTCAAAAAGTTGCTCGTCTGTATCCAATCTTAACACGTTGAATGCCACGTCAGTTTTACAGGGTCTACCCGTGGCGCCACGATGAATTTTCTATTATAAGTTAAAGTGTGTAACTATTTTTATATGTTTTATACTCTATTAATTTCTTCTCATAATTGCATTAACGATGACAATAATGAAAAATTGATAAGTATTGAAATTTGCCCAAATTATATGTTTCTACCAATTTGGGCGGGTCGATGACCCCCGTGGCATTCAAAGTGTTAGCCATCATTTCAAAAATCAGTTCACTCTTTCACCACTAAGAAGCTTTCTCATCACTCACCGCTCAGGTAGAAATGACTGGTGCTGTTGTACAGGTTCGTCACGATCGGCTTGATGTTGTCGAACGTCATCGTCTTCAGCAGGTTGTCCCTGAGGTCCAGCAGGTACACGCTAGGCGCCCCTGCGAGGAAGTCCGGCTCCAATGTCACCAGCTTGTTGTCGCTGAGCCTGAGTTTCCTCAAGTTTCTCAGCCCGTCCAACGCTTTCTCCGAGATGTACACGATCTCGTTCTGATCCAGCTCCAACTCCCTCAGCGAGGGCATCTCGATGAACGTTCGATCGCCGATCATCGCGATCAAATTGTTGCGCAGGTCCAGCCTGACCAGGCTTCTCAGCCCGTGGAAACTGTCGGCTGTGATCACCTTGATCTGATTGTCGAACAGCTCGAGCTCCTCAAGGGTGGTGAGATGCTTGAACGCCTTGTCGTGCAGGGTGCTGATGTTGTTCTCGTTCAGGTAGAGAGACTTCAGGGACGGCAAATTGACGAAAGTGTCCCTGGAAATTGAACGGGCCGAGTTGAACGCCGGTGAATTATGAGCGAGGGAAGGGAAAAGTAGTGACGGCGGGGGGGGGGGGGATGAAGAAATTTTACGAGCGCGCAGGAATTTATGACCGCGCTAATGTTGTCTGGCAAGTCGAATGATCTACTCTGCGAGGGGGAATCGAATTAGTATTCCGGTCGCGAGGTTGGCGAGGTGGCTCTCGTTCCGCGGACGTGTTTTATTTATTTTGAAAGACGGGGATTGAACGACGGGAGAAGGAATCTTTTAAATTTCAATTTCGAACCGTAGAATTTTAACACTTAGTCAACCGAATGGAGAGATCTCTCACTCTTTCCTCTGCTATTGATTCTATTTACTTTTGTTATTAGTTGGTCTTTGACTGGCGTTGTTCACATGTTCATTAAATGTATTTTCTGCTCTTCCAAAGTACAATTTTTAATCAATTCAACTCCGGTTCAAGACTAATACTGTCTTGAATCAATACTGTTCATAAATTTTTCAAAGTACAATTTTTAATAAATTCAAGACTAATTAGTAACAACAGTGAACAGAATCAATGGCAGAGGATGGAATGGGAGATCTCCCATTTTTTCCTCAACAAAACTCCTTGATCTTGAACTAGTATTGTTCACATGTTCATCAAATGCATTTTCTGCTCTTCCAAAGTACAATTTTTAACAAATTCAACTCCAGTTCAAGACTAACTAATAACAAAAGTGAACAGAATCAATGGCAAAGGATGGAATGAGAGATCTCACACGGTTGGCCTAGCGCTAATTATTACAGTGAATTCTCTGCTTTTAGAAATCACGAAGATTCATTCATTTACTTTTAATTCGTACTGTTTACTCGTGCAAACCACTTTCTTGTTTGTATACGATTACACTTCGTTTTAATTTCCTTGATAACTTTCCTGGCTAAACACAGATACGTTCCTTTTATTATATTTCTTATTAAACTGCGTAATCTGTGCCGTTTAACGAGTTGAGACCGACTTTAAAGTAAGAAACACGTACTCCTACAGGAGTGCTAATCTACCAGCTCTTATCTTTCCTCCGGAAGCGCAGTAAAGTCACGGATGCTTAATGCGCCAGTACATGAAACGCGATCTCTATCGTTAAGTATCTCGTAAACTATTGTCCGCGGGACCGGCTGGATACGGGTAAAACGATTCTCGATTCCTCGTCAGCCCGTAAAGTCCTAATGAAGTCGTTGTGTAAATTTTTCACCCATCCCTTACGTCTATCCTCTCCATTATAATTTCCGACCACGATATTATCTCTTGTTAACGTATAAAAATTTGTAAACCTACCAGTGAATCGATTTCAAAAATTATCACCACATTACAGATGCCCATTCAAACGTATATTTATTTCTTAGAAATAAATAATATATTCATTTGAATCGATTTCAAATTTTTATATGGAATTTAATGGAATCTAATTATATGGAAGCCCCTTTCACCCCCTAAATATTATACTACGATACTTCATTTTTGATAACCTTATATTGTGGGAATTTAATTTATTTAGGGAGATGGTAGGGTTCAGGCAAGGGTGTAACAAATAAAGTTTTTAAATATATTTAAAACAGTTTAATAGTAACGTATGATTAACTTCGACATTCTTGCTCCTCTCACAATCCCTTTTTTTTTTACCCCACGTTCATATTCTTTCGGTCATACATTCTTCGAAACACTCGTTTCGTTTCTTTCTAATTCTAAATCGTTCTCACTCGATGCATTTGGTCACCTTCACCCAAAATTCCTTAGTTGCAACATTGTCTCAAGTGTCCATCTCTTGCGTCTCAAAAACACTCTAGTCTAAATATTCTACGTTCACACAGCTATCGCTAGACACAACCACTCTTCACGCTTTCTCAGAATCTTATCCATTATTGAGAAATAAATTTACTGTGTCCCCTTCTGGACACCTTACTGTGTCTCTTGTTTACTTGTACCCTTCAAAAGATTTACAATTTTCCTTCAAATGCTTTTTTCCCGTTCCTAACCTTTCAACTTTAATAATAGCATTCCTACAATACATCTCTTTTCCCAAATCTAAACTTCCCGCAACCATGCATACATGCATCGATCCCACCAACCCCCCTCAATCAACCTAAGTACCCAAGGAAACCTCGAAACAAAACGTTCCCCCCTTCAATTAATCCAACCCTTCGATCAATCAAAGCTTTACACTCTCCTTCCCCTACACCCTTCAACCCCTTCGCAATATTTCGTGAAAGTATACGAAAAGCTGTCCTCCTCGCGAGTCGAGTCCTCGCCAGTCCTTTGTCGCCTGTTCACGACCGTTTGCCCTAAGTGGCGCGGCTTTTAGCCGGAAAGTCGCGCGATCGAGATCCCTTTTTCACCGCATTGTCCGCGTTTAGTATCGCGTGACTGAGTTCGTATCGAGCGTCAGCGACCGCCTAACTTATTTACGGCGTCGCGTTGCGGAGATTGGCGAGCGTTCGCGCGATCACGCGCTCGCGACACGCTTTCGATAAGGGGCGGACCGCCGCGACTTTCGACGCCGATAATGCGTCGAGTTTGCACCCTGAACCGCGACGCGTGCCAGATATGAAATCCTGACGCATAATACAGATTGCTGGTAACCGTTGTTTGAATTTTCGACGATTTGCTCACCTTTACTCTCTTTTTTTTTAAATGTAGGCGATCTTTAGACTGATCGCCACAGTTAGGCGATAAGCAAAGCATCTGTGACTGTTGTGGAAGGGAGAAGGAAAAGGAATGGGAAGGGGTGTGTTGGAAATTGAATACAGAAATACTACGAAGCAAAAATTAACAATAAACCAGCTTTCTCTTAACGTACTTTCTCAAGGGCTTCTTCCAACAAGCTAAGCCACATCTGGCATTTTAGAAAGTTCGAAAACATCGAGAAACAGAACAATGGGGCTGAAGGACCCGGACGGGGTTGTAAGAATTTCGACCACTGCGTTCTGCTAGTCTTGTGACAAAACTCGCTAGGTGCGGTCATAATTGCCCTTCCTCGTGCTATATAAAAGTATAAATAAATATCTGAGTATTATTTCACAAATAAGAGTTTATTTCATTTAGCAATATAAAACCCCATTCCCAATAGGGTGTTTTGTCCGGGGCCTACTAGAAGTGTTGGATTCCTATCGTTCCTTCCTATCAACTATCCTATCGCAACAGTCATGCGTCCAATAGTCATCCTATTCCAAACATTGTACTGCTTGAACCATCACTTTCTACTGACTCATCCACGTCCTTTGGCCGCTAACTCATCCGCACCCCTTGAACTCCAAATTTTCCTCATCCTATCTCATCCCTACCACTCTACTTTTCCTAACATTTAAAGGTACCAGATTCCAGATCACCAGCACTTAGAGTTCAGTCCACGACAGTCCCCGCTCGACCTCACTCTTAAGAATAAACTTTTTAAATAAACCTCGTGTTACGGTATTTCTTCTCACCGGGAATACAACAGAAGACTCCGTCAGTAAGACTTATCTAGCAGGCCCCTGCCTTAGACACAGGGATAGGAAGGGACAGGTCAGAACTCGTATGTATAGAAACCGTGGCCCAGCTCGAGTATTTGCAAGAAAAGTGGTCGCTAAATTCCTTCTAGGGGCGGGGGCAGGAAGGTCGCTACACATCTTACAACTGCGTATTGGGAATAAGGATGGGGAGGTGGCGAATGCTCTCGAGGGCCTGTCGGGCCTTGACGAGCTGACGGAAGGCAGTCGAATAAAGAATTTCAGAAGGACAAGTCTTCTGCCACGTTTACTTTTTTTGTACCTTGTGCTTACTATAAAAGGGGTTGCGAATGGGGTTGGAGTTCCTTTTGTGGGGGATGAAAATTGAACGGTAAGGATTTCGAGAGAGGTGGGACGTTTAGGTTAATTTTTTGAGGTGTTGTGCTGTCGAGGTTCTCTACAGGTATGGTGTATGGTGAATTCTTTGGTTTTCACTTCAATTGCAACGTATTGGATTGGCTAAAAGCTAGTAATACGTACAGTAGCGGACAGAAGTTTCAGACGACAGGACAATGTAGAACATAGCTTTATAGTCTGCAATTATTGGGTATACATTTATTTTTATTGTTATTATGATAGAACACGAATTTATGCTATTGCTTATAGATCGATTAATTTATTCTCGTTGACTGTTTGATCGTAAACTTTTGTCCGCTACTGTATTCTAGGGATTTTACAAATTTTTGTCAATTTTGTAATAAAGAAATAATAGGCAATACCTAAACAAATTAATATAGGTTAATAATAATATGTTATAATATAATAATGGTTAATATAGGTTAATAATATGTTATAATATAATAATGGTTAATATAGGTTAATAAATACTGGTTAATAATTATCGAATAAATAAAACATGTGTGTTCTCTATCGTGATGATTAATTTTGAAATAGAATTGAATAGAAACCACGATACGAAATTCTTTATTCTCTAAAAAGAATTTTTCCTTTCTGTTCTGAACAGATCACACGGTACGTGCTCAATTGATCGTACTCTGTGTTGCTTTTACACCAATCGTATATTTGTGTCCCATTAATATCATCGGAAACCTAGAGCTGCACTGTTTGACATAATTATTTATTAACGGTCACGCGAAGTTTACTCTGGTCGCATTAATGGGGCTAGTGCACACGAACGGAACTGTATTAACCGGTTAACCATGTTTTATCGATTAACTCTTAATTGCCGGGTTACACTTTATAAACTCGGATCGCTTTGTCGCGAAAGCGTAATCGAGCAATCAGTGTAAATCATGCTTCACCAGTTGGTATTGAAATACCTGAAACGTAATTTCTCAAACACAATAATTTTAGATGTAGCGCATAAATTCGCACAGGTACACGTTTTTCAAATATAATAAACAATGTACACGTTTTATCTGCTTTATTGTGTTTCAAAGAATTAATCGAGATAAAAATTCTTTTGTAATTTGCTATTTCAGTTTGGTTTAAAATTTGATTTCGTAATCAAGTTCAATTAAACGAATCGATTAGAATTACGAAAGATGGCGAGAAATAGGGGGTTGTATGACATTTGAATATTATTGAAACAATTTTATGACACTCGCGATAAATTCCTGTTACTGCAATTATTATTTGATGAAATCTCCCTTTTTCCGTTTATTTTCGTTGTCGCGGGTTGAAGCGAAGTATAAGGAGAAATTGCGCTGATTACAGTCTGACGGTGATTAGAGTGAATTTCTAAGGTATGGGGCGCCTGGAGTGGCACAGCACTATCGCAGATGAGGTGAATATTCATCTGCAAAACGCTGCAGAGGGTGTTGGTACATGAAACGTAGGTTGGGTCGCGAATGTAGACTAATGCATCGAGGAGAGTAGATTGAGTGGTAAATCGCACGTAAGGAAATTCGGGTGGGTTTAGAGAAATAAGCATACGCATAAATATAAAGTACTGAGTTGGAGCAAGTTCCTTTCGTTTTATACTTGCTTTCGACGAACAGCTCAAAATAATAAACTACCCCTTGTAAAGAAAAAAAGAAATATAACTACAAGGTAACTGTTTTTTTTTAAATGACTTCACCGAAACGTTTAAAAAAATGTAGAACATTACAATACATTTCAAATTATTACGCTTATTCTTCGACAAAATAAATCCCACTATCTACAACGAATATTTTCTATAAAACGAGAACTTTGAAATTCCCCAAATTAATCTTCAAATTAATCTCAAATCATAAAAATTACTCCTCAATAATCACTTCTTCATATGATTATTCTACTAAATAATTTCCAAGTTAATATCTTTTTCACTATAATTTTCACCTTAATAGTTTTTTCACTAAATGTAATAGTTTACTACTGTTAGTCGTCTAATGATACTAACTTCAAAAATTTTCAAATTCAGAATATTTACTAAGACTCGTCTATATTAAACATCATTTAGTTTAATTAATCATTATACTGAAATTTGTATATCTGACTATTTAATCTCCAAATCTGATTACTAAACAAACTAACTAAAGTTTGCAAATTTTCGAAACTATCATTTGGTGACTAACAGTCCCCTCTCGAGCGCAAAAAGTTAAAAGTCGCGAAATTCCTTACCTGTTAATCTCCGTGATCCGATTCTCGCTCAGATAGATCACCGACAGATTCTTCATGTTCTCGAACGCGCGCATCCTGAGCGTGGCGATGGAGTTGCTGCTCAGATTGATCTCGGTGATCGTGGACAAATTCGAGAACGCGTACTCGGCCAGCTCTTCGATGTTCGCGTCCTGGATCGTGATCCTCTGCAGGTTCTTCAGCTGCCTGAGCAGCTGCGCGGGCACGTAGTCTAGGCCGTTCGGCTTTCTGATCATGAACTTCAGCTTCTGCAGGTAGATCTGCGAGGCGAAGTAAGCCCAGATCGGATCGTTGGCTCCGAAATGGTTGAGCACCAGACACGTGGCGTCCGTGGCGTTCCTCATGGTGTTGTTATCGCAATAACAGTATATGGGCGCCTCTTTGTCCTCCATCACGCAGATGTTCACCTCCTTCGTCTCCTTCGCGACCTTCTTCTTCCCGCGGGACCTCGTCGAGGCGGACGAGGTCGCGGCTAGCATCGAGGTGAACAGCAGCAGCTGTAGAACGAACCAGGACAAATGCTTCATGGTGATTCGATCTGCAAGCAGAGAAAATTTTCTTCGATGAAATATAATTGTGTCTCTCAAAATAGGTTAAATGTGAAGGTTAGATTAAGGTTCAATATTGTTAAGTACCAAGTAAAAGTGTAGCCGGAAGTCATCCAAAACCGAAAAATATGGATTATGTGTAAATAAATAAAATAAAAATAAAATATAATCGTGCCTCTCGAAATAGGTTAAATGTGAAGGTTAGATTAAGGTTCAATATTGTCGAATACTAGGAAAAAGTGTAGCCAGAAGCCATCCAAAACCGAAAGGTATGGATTATGTGCAAATAAATAAAATAAAAATAAAATATAATTGTGTCTCTCAAAATAGGTTAAATGTCAAGGTTAGATTAAGGTTCAATATCGTTAAATACTAGGAAAAAGGGTAGCCGGAAAAGTCATCCAAAACCGAAAGGTATGAATTATGTACAAATAAATAAAATAAAAATAAAATATAATCGCGTCTCTCGAAATAGGTTAAATGTGAAGGTTAGATTAAGGTTCAATATTGTCGAATACTAGGAAAAAGTGTAGCCAGAAGCCATCCAAAACCGAAAGGTATGGATTATGTGCAAATAAATAAAATAAAAATAAAATATAATTGTGTCTCTCAAAATAGGTTAAATGTCAAGGTTAGATTAAGGTTCAATATCGTTAAATACTAGGAAAAAGGGTAGCCGGAAAAGTCATCCAAAACCGAAAGGTATGAATTATGTACAAATAAATAAAATAAAAATAAAATATAATCGCGTCTCTCGCCTCGGTTCCCCTAAATTATGCATGACGAGTCAAAGGGCGCGCGCTCGCTGCGGGGGTGTGACTCTAATAATAATAGAATCGCTGAACGCCGACAAAATTTGTATAGGTGGAGGGCGTAGGGCTTGTTTTGCGAGGCAAAATCAGCCGGGCAGGGCGCATTCTGCGCGTTTGCGATTAATTATCGCAGGTATCGGTGATTAGAGTTTGCGAATGGGATCGTGCAAAATTCACACAGGGTATCTAGAAAATTTCCATCGCTGAAGAATCTTATCATCGTTTCATTTTTTTAACAAATTTAAATTGTCCTAAACTCAATAAGAAAAAGGAGGAACATAATCATTTCTATACATCGTGATCGTTAAGTATTATTTTCTATTCGGAGTCTAACAGCATCAATTGTTAATTCATGACCCGGAAATTCTTAGTTTTATCCGGATTAATAATCTTATCCAGGAATCGAATATTCCTTTAATATTAGGGGTAGTGGTATTATTATAGTTTATTAAAACAATAAATTGCAAATTTAAAGGTATATCTATTATTAATAATTTAAATTAAGTAAAACATTATGATTCTAATTGAATTCATATACCTATGTATGTATAAATATAAATTTATAGGATTTAAATTTATATTCTTTGTATTTTATTGTTTTTTAGATTAAATTTTCTATTAAAATGAAATAATCTCAGATTATTATTACATCAGTAATAATAACGTGATTACTTAAGTTTCATAACATTTGTGCGGGTGCATCTGTGTTAAAAACAGTTTTCTATCCGTCAACTAGCTAAATCGCTATCAAAGAAGCTTACTAATATTTTATCGCGGATACAACAACCTCTTTTACACCGAGCAATCTTTATCCTCCAAGACTTTCCCCTCGTTCCGATGCTCGCGGCCACGCTGAAGGCGGCGACTTTGATTGGTTCACCTCGTGCAACAATCGACCGTGCTCCTTTGCTCGAGCTTTCCACGATCCCGGCGCGGTTATCACCCCAACAGGATCATGCTTCATCGGCCCAGAAAAATCTTGCCTGGCTCCCGAGAAAAAAACCGAGGGAGCGTTCGAAGAAAAAGAAGAACGGATGTGGAAGGTGGCGGAGGAGGTGGAGGAGGAGGAGGAGGATGCTCGAGGCGAGTAAAGGCCGTGAAAAAGGCAAGCGAAATGGAAGAGGAAGAACGAGGGCTCGGTTCACGGGCGCGTGGCCAGGTGTGAGAGACGCGGACACCCTTTCACCTGTACGGCGTCGGGACGCTCTTTTTTTCCCCGCCTCCTCCGCCGCAAAACGAAGACGAGCCGAAAAGGGGCGGCGAGTACTCGCGGGAGGTGCGCCGCTTTGAAAAATTATCCTGCCGTGCGGAACGCTCGCATAATGCGCGCCCGCTTATTGCTCGCTTTTATTTTTCAGCCGACGCCCGGCGTCGCTTGCCCGTGCACGAGGACGCGCGAGTGCCTCGTCGCGCGGAGGATATACGCTTGTTTTGTGTTTCTGTACCCCTTTTTCTTTTCAATTTAATCTACTAACACTAGATTGCCGGTTGTTGGGTATATACCTATTTTGCCTGAATTTGATTCAAATATGAAAATTGAAGTTTAAAAAAAAAACAAAATTTTATTTTTAAGAAAGTTTGTTCAAATCAATTTTTACACGTGTGTGCTTTTTTTAAAATACATTTTCCACAGATTTGTTTATTACATTTAGCACAAACGCTTTTACTTTTATTCCTTTCACATGATACTTGAACTTGACAAAATCATGAGTGAGTCAAATCGACTCACTCTGGCAATCTAGTGATAATTAATATATGGGCATAGCCTAATTTATATTTTTACGCCGCATTACGCAACGTTACGTTAAACCTAATCTTAAGAACTTTTATTCTACAATAGTTTAATGCGAGTGTTCCATCTAGTGAATATTGTATTGTGTATCCTAGTGAGAAAGCAGTAGAGTTGAATAAACACAAATAACTATCTTTCCCAACTCCACAATAAACACAATCTAACTTAATCCTCTTACACCTTCTCTCATCGAGGAGGACAATAATAAAAAAAAGAAGAACAGGTCAACCCCCACCCTCCACCCCCATTTTTTTTTTACATCCACCGTAAAATTTGTCAGCTCGTAATGTGAGTCGAATATATTGTCCCAGAAACGAGCATTGGTCAACTTATTGTGACCCGTTCCTATCTTCCATCCTCGTTCCCTCTATTCTTTTTGTCCTCTCTTCATTTCCACCGCGACGCGAACGAACGCGCCAACCCCCTCCCCCCCTAACCCCTGCCACAGACCCGTCTGTTTTATAATTGAAAATTCGCGTTGAATACCTGTGGCTCGCGTTCGCGCGAAAATAAAAACACCGCGTCCGTTTGCCGTCATACGTTACACACAAGACGGTCCATTAAACAGATTCGTCAGCGAGCCCGGTTTTTTCTCCACACCGCGAATTTGCATGCGAGAGGAAGGCGACGCTGTCGCACCGCGTCTGTCGCTCGCGCCCCTTCATCCCCTACCGATTACCGTTCCGCGCGATGTATAAATAATAACGCGTTTGAGAAACCTTTCCAGAGCAGACCGAACGATCTCAAAAGTCAACGTTCTCGCGCTGTTTCACGCTGCACTGGGCGGCTCTTTGTGCTTAACTGACACTCGTTTAATTGGCTTGCGAACGAGGTGCGTTTAACGAAATGTTGGGTTGTGCCCAGTAACATGATTTGTACGTTTTGTTTGTGTTATGTCGCTAAACTGTGAAAATCGTTTCGTTGCTGTTCGTGTTCCGAGATTTGAAATCATCCGGTGTGTTGGTTTGGAGGAATTCGCTGATTTCGATTCCATATGATGTTTATGAGATAATTGTAGTACGGTCAATTTATCAATATTATTTTTGCGATAGATTATAAGGTATGCAACACAAATTTTGTCGCACTATAGCTATTAACATGTCATACATAGATCATAATTACAATTATATTATGCGTTCTCTTAAATTAATTCCGTTTGAGAAACGCAGAGTTATATAAGGTCTTGTTTTTGTGCACAAAATCCTACCTGGAATAAATCGTTTAATTATTAATGTAAATAAGTTCACGTAATCGACGGACATTTTTTCCGTTAATATCGCATCTAAAGGGCTTGACTCGTTAAAATAAATAAATAAATTAATTAAATTGAATAATATATACTATCCTCAAATATCAAAGATATCTGAGAAATTAACTGAAAATAAAATTATTCACCTACATTCTAAATTTACACCGTCGTGTATAAGATTTATTAACCCATTGACTGCGACGCCGAAATGTTTCGCTCAGAACGTCACGAGAGTGCATCTCTAGATGCAATATTTTATAGAAATTAATCTCTTATCTTCGATGTTCTAATAAAAATTTCCAATTGTTCAATGGGGCACTTGTTACTTCAAAGTATCCTTTAATTATCAATCACAATAATAAACGCGCAACTGTCAATTTTTATTCAACTCTTACAATTGTAAGCAGTTGAAACGCTTCGATCACCAATGACCAACGTGGCAGCCAAAGTGTTAATAAAAATATTCCGTTTCCTACTTAAATTTTTTCATGCGTTTCAGATCCAAGGTGATATACCTAATGACAACTCTTGGTAACAATCCCTCTTAACAAAGTTGTTACCGACACGTTTAGGTCTCCTTTCACAAACTGTACTCCTGCAACCCATTCAACTGCATCGATGCGAGTAAAACTTAACCGAACAGTTTATATCGGATCACGATTTAGCTCGAGAAATTGGAGGGCTAAGGATAGAGGGGCAGCAGGTTGCCTCGCAAGCACTTAGGCAGGAAACAACCGACCGACGATTTATCGCCGGCATTTCGCGGGGATCGAGGAAAGAGCACGGAGGAGACAAGCGTTGCAGCAGACGTAGGCGGGGCTCGACTGTTCGAGCTCGAGGAGCCCTCGGCAACGGGGAAATCCGTCTCTTCCCATTGCTGACCTTTAACCCTGGGATACCAATGGAAATCGCGGCTACGCAGACAGCAGGATGCATGGGGGGACAGTTTCGGGATACCGGTTACGTGATTCCGCGAAACCACGGCCCCTTTTACGTTGGATTTAAGAAGGTTCGTTGAACTCTTGATAAAGCTCAACCCGTTCGCTGCTGACCCCGTTCTGTACGCGAGCGGAAATGATTTAGGTTTCTTACACTGGATTGCCGAAGTGAGACAATTTGACTCACTTATGATTTTGTCAAGTTCAAGTATCGTGTGAAAGGAACAAAAGTAAGGGCGTTTTTGGTAAATGTAGTTTAACCCTTTATAAGGCAGAAGGATTCGGAGTAATAAAATAACTTGCGCTTATATTTTTGGCATGTTTTTATTTATATAACAAAAATAAACTTAAAAGAAAAACACTAATTATTTCGGAAGTTTTGGAAAAATAGGTAGTAAAAATATTCCCACTGCCCGTCAATAGAGTCACATGCAAGCTGAATTTGAGTTTGCTGAAGTTTTTGTTGGTGGTAAATATATCGCCTCTGCCTTAAAAAGGGTTAAAAACAGAATATATGTATATATAAAAATTGTTTTAAATAAACTTTCTTTAAAATAAAGTTTCATTTTTTTTAAATACTTCAATTTTCATGTTTGAGTCAAATTGACTCGTTTCAGGAAAATCAGGTATATACTCAACGTCCAGCTATTTAACGTTAAAAAGCTAGGATTTTTTCTTAACACTAGATTTACGGATGTTGATTAGCGAGCTAATTTGAATCGTACAACAAAATTAAAGTTTTTTTGCACAAGAAGAAAATAGTTCCAAATCAATTTAAATGAAAGATTTATTATAGAAAACGTCATTGAGAACTTCCTTTTTATGTAAACCCTAATTCAGAAATACATTTTTATTACGCAAAGATGATTAGAAGTAAAATAAATATCAATTGAAATACCTTTTACAAATGAAAGATAATAATTCAGAATTGCGTATAATAATGTTCATAAATTTGAAGAGAAACAAAAGGTCGGCAGTAATTCTCCTTGCTTCATAATCACGTTCATAATCACGATCATAGATACACTTCATAAGCGATAACGAAATTAACAAGCGAGTCGGTGAAATGAAAATCTAACCGCTCGGTTTATAAAACGGTGCACCAGCTAACGATCGCCGGTATAAATAAATAAATCGTCTGCGGGGCAGAGAGGGGAAGGGGTCGGTGAAATCCCCCATGGAATTCCTCGATAACGCAACGCGGGACTATGGTTAATGAAATTTATTAATTTCCCCGATCCCGCTTTTTCGCGATTCCACCGGAAACCGCGGGAATTCCGGCTGGCGTAATATTCGTCGCTCGGGAAATTCCACGGCTGCTGGCGGTTTTTCAAAAATTCCACGCTCAAAGACCGGACCCACGTGTTAACTGTCGATGAAATCGATTCGCATCGATAGAAGACGATCGACGGTTAATCGAAGTACAGTCGAAGCTGCGCTAACGACAAGTGTTGGAGCAAACATCGATAATCGCGACATCTTTGCTTTTTGTTACATACTATTCACGTATGTAAATATAAATAGGTGTATGTGTGAATGTGTGAATGTGTATGTGTGTTAAGTTTACCTTATTAACCCTTTGCACTCGAGAGGTGACTATTAGTCGTCTAATAATACTAACTTCAAAAATGTCCAAATTCGAAATATTTACTATGATTCGCCTATATTAAACATAATTTAGTTTAGTTGAGTAATATACTAAAATTTACATGTTTGACTATTTAGTCTATTGAGTCTAACTAATAAACATTTATTAATCCTAATCCTCAAACGCACCAGTCCACCAAAAAACCAAATCCAGCATAAGTTATGCAGCGATGACAACAACGACGACTCACGAAGAATAAATTGTCACGAATCGAGGGAATGTTTGAAAAACAGATTACAATTGCATTCCAATGAAAGGAACGAGGGAAAACAGGAAGGCTTTCAGTGAAATGGCGCGTAATCCAAACGCAGGGACAGAAAGATGAACAGAATTGGGTGGCCTGGTTGCCTGTGCGTGTGCCTTCGAAACTTTTAAATGAAATTCCTCGAGAATAACCGAAACGCGTTCATCCCTTTATACCAAGCTGTGCAGGGTGACGTCGTCGAGGCTGCGTGTCGATTTGCACACACACAGAGAAAGGTATTCCTTTTGAGAAAACGCGAGACTTCGCGTTTCGCTACGCCTCCACGCGAACGAAACTCCGTCTGCGGAATGCTAAGGCGACGCTACCCTATTCGCGCAACGTGGATACAACGAAATGTATGAACGGAAAAACGTCGTTTCGTACTTTCTAGCCGACCGTCGAATTTTTATTCTTATTCCACGTGGATATTGTCGAAATTGGAGAGAAATTCTGAAGTATCATCGTCGAAGCTTAATTCTCTAAGACATTTAATTATGTAGTTGCAAGTAGCTGGGAAGTTGTGTTAAAAAGAATTTTGAAGTTTCTGGAAATACGTAAGGAAATAATCCAATACCTTTTTCAAATTCACTCGCATAAATGACTCGTAGTCTCTAAGTATTCACTTTCTTCTTCTTATTTTATTATTCTGTTTCTTTTAGTAGCCCTTCTTTTTCTATTTTGTCACTTTGATATTACTCTGTCCATTCCCAAGGGTATTTTATATTTTCCTTAGTAATACAATGGATTCGTGCCGTTAAATTTGAACAACAAAATATTATTCTGTTTCTTTTAGTAACCCTTCTTTTTCTATTTTGTCACTTTGCTATTACTCTCTCTATTCCCAAAGTTATTTTATATTTTCCTTAGTAACACAATGGATTCGTGCCGTTAAATTTGAACACCAAACAATTACCATTTATCAATACTAAATTAACTAACCTACTCAAAACTAAGTTAAACAAAAACTTTCTCTAAACCAAACCAACCTAAACAAAAAAAGAAAAATAGTGGAACCTAACCCAAAGCAAGGTTCCACATCGATCACCCCATCAATTGTCCATCCCTAAAGTTTCACAAAAATAATTTCAAGTCCAAACAACTAGATTCCCTTCAAGATCACCCAGAAAGACCCATGATCTCCAGGACCCATCGAGACGCTCGAAAAATCCCCAAGCAAGTCCCCAGAAGGCGGACAAGGCAGCCACGTCTCCGGCCTATAAATCCCACGTCACATTATGGGGCGTGCGCCCGCGCTCGAAGTCGCGCGAATCCGCAGCGGCAATTCCGAAACAGATCGATCCCCTGGCGACGAAACGGCAGCTTAGGCCGGCCGGCTAGTCCAATCACGATGGCACCGCGTAAGTCACGCTGTCAGCGGCCCCTTTAAGAGATCGATGCGCCACGGCAACGGGTCGTTCGTTCTCCAGTCGGAGAAACTCGCGTCTCCCGCGAGGACGGCGGACACGCTCGAGCGGCTCGAGAGGAATTGGAAATCGTAGGCGTTGCACCAGAAGGGATGGAGAGGAGGATCGTGGGTGTTCGACACGGGACCATGCTCCCAGACGACCCTCGATAAGTCTCCTTAATTAGAATCTTATCGGGGCGCGCGCGAGGCCAGCCGAATACCGGGTGTCACGAAAGTGGATGGATGCTGTACGCTTGGATAAACGAAAGGGAGCGATTTGGTATATTTTATTTTATTCCTTATTTTATTTTACTTGTACATCCTACCATGCATAAAAAGCTAAGCAAAAGGTGGGATCGATTTTAACCCACCTAGCTAACAACACAATAGTTAAAATTGGAAATTCATCCTGTCGGAATTAGACTCCAACAGTGTGTACAATCGTATAGATTGTTTTCTGTGGATCTTCGTACACTTTTAAAAGGCAATAGCGCAGGTTGATTGATTAAAGTTATCCCTAGTTGCAGAATAAGTTATCGTGCATGTCACTTCCTTTTTACGCTAAATTTAATTATAATTCCAAGTGTACTTTGATTTTTCTCTTTTTTTCTTTTTCTGTTTAAACATATTGTATAAAGAGCTTCGGTTCGTTTATAAATAAAATATTCCAAGACGAAAGGGTTAAAAAAAAAAAACGAGGAAGAAGTATTTTATTCAGCTTAGTCGCGTCAACGTTTGAATAACGTTCGAACGACCTCGAGTTTCCTTTTAAACTAAAGTTATCCAAGCTCGAAGTTCCGCGTGCGCGTACGCTTAAGCCACAAGTTCCGCTAGGGCCCCTAAAACGACCGAAATATCCCCGAAGGTAGACGTTCAATCTTAGGCGAGCATAAGCGCGTTCCAAGGCATCGATGTAACGCGATCGTGTTTCTCAAACAAAATTTGCATATCCCGTCCCGGTGCACCGGCAAAATTTCTGTTTTCCACGAAACATTAATCTTCGCGGTCGCTATTCAAAATTCTATCCCTCCCCCCTCCTTCCGTGCTTCAACCAAGACCGCGCATAAAGTCGCTGTTTCCCCGTTTCGCGAGAAATTTTCCCTAGATTTCCCCGTTTCCGGATCTTACGGCAGACAATAAACGCGACCGCCAACAACCATCGACCCCGTTGTTTCGCAAACAAAATTTGCATACGCCGCTTACGCAAAATGTGTAGCTTCCAGGGAGCCACGTTCCCCGGCCCCTCCCACCGGCCACGTTGTTCCGTGAAATTATTCGTAATCAGCGCTCTCACGCGTGAACACACGCTCGACGGTTTTGATGCACGCGCTTCGAGGCGGCCCTAAATGCTTGGTGCTCCGCGGTGAAGTTTCAATTTTTCAAACCGCCCGGCTAATTCAACGATATCTCGCCGGCTAACCGGTATGGTTCTCCGGCACGAAGAGTCTGCTTTGCATTTTTCATAAGCCACGCCCCGCCACGACGGGGATCTCGTTGAAATATCTAAATTTCGAGGGAACTGGCGGGATGGCTCAATACGGAGAAATAAACGTGAAATCTGCAAATTTGGAATTATGCTATAAATATACAAATGAAAAATACAAATTTGGGATTTGCTTTTGACGAAGACGGTGATGATGGACTTTTCGTAGAAGTGAAATTTTCGTACCAATTTCGAATAAAATTTGAATTGAATATTTTTCGGATGCATATCATACACGTCGTATTTGTAAAAATTGTTGAAAATAAAATATACGTTAAAATGATCAAACATTGCAAAATCTCTCGAATTATGTTTGGAAAAAAGAAAAATCTAAATTTGCATAAACATTTGCAATTAGAGCGTAAATATTCATGCTGTAATATAAAGTCTCAGTCTTCCAAGGTATCCGGTTAATTTAATCTTGTTCTAGGAAACGATTAGTATGATACTGTTGCGCGAGCTCTCTGTTTTACATTCTCCGAGTAACGGCTGAAAATAATTTCTGTTTGAAAAAAAGAGCTTCTCGGTACTTCAGCAAAACTCTCACCTTTTAATCTCCACGCGAACACACGGGGAATTTGCATAGACTGTTCACGGTGTATGCCGTTTCCCAACAATATCAGCCTCTTCGTATGCAAATGAATCTTACGATAAATTCTTCTTAATTTATGCTTTTCGTGAAAACGTCCTAAATACCTACGTCCAAAGTTAGATCTTCAACCTTCGCGTCAAGGTTTCAGCTTGTTATAACTGGAAGCTCGTTTGTTTGCGGAAGAGAACAAAACAATAGGCGACTATACCTATTCGCTTAAATTTGTGCAAGAGTGATATAAAACAGTGGTATAAAAATTCATAAGAAAGTTAAGTAAGATTGATAAGTTCTTTAACGCTAAATTTACGGACACTTTTTATGCATCTATTTCTAATATACAGTTACGGACGAAAGCTTAAGATCAAAGAAAATAAATAAATTAATTAATTAGAAATAATTTGTATTTTATGCTAATGAATAAATAGTGTTCTACCCTGATGATAATAAAAATGAATAGAAAAACAATATTTTCGAACCATAAAATTACGTTTTGCATTGTCCTGTTATCTTAAACCTTTGTACATACATACCACTGTACATACACTAAGAAATAGGTATACATCATACAGAATTTAAAACTCCAAATCTGAGAAGGCAATAGATTAGAGTATATTTGTACCAGTCTATCAATAAAAGTCAACAATTATTGTGAATAATAGTAATTATTTTTGCAAATTTTGCTCTTACATTCTGAAACCCGCCAAATTGACGAGCCCTGTAAACCTAGTGTTAATTCAATGCATTAAATTATCGCAACTGACCAATCTGAATTTTCATGTTCGAAATCTAATAACTTAAAAATGTCGAAACATAATAATTTCGAACGGTTACGTATACTGTAAAAGCTTTTCCGTTCCAAAATTGTATCACTTCACCAGCATACGAAACGTGGACAGTTGGATAATAATGAATACCTACAAGCTGAACAAAGTTATCGAAACACCCTACAAAACACACAGCTACGTCATTCCGAAATCTCATGGTGTTACATAGGATTAAACAGCAGTTAAACCGATCCAAGAATAAGCAGGCCGACCCTCGAACGCGGAACATGTTCAACGAGCTCGAACCACCGCTCGAACGTGACCAGTGTATCAAACAAAATTTGCGTAAATTCGTCGGGGCTGGGTCCTATCCGGAAAATCTGAAACTACGTCGGTTCCACGGAAACGGTGGTCGGTAAAATTTCGCGAAATCCCGTTCGCGAGAGCGCGCACTTGCGCATCATTAACTTTAACGCGCGGTTCGCGGCACGTGAACGAACCGATAATTCAGTCAAGAGAGGAGCAAATAACCGTGAAACACAACGATGCTTCGATAGACAGTTGTGGACATTTTACTGAAACAAACAGTCGATCGTTTTTTCGCGAGAAATCGTCGAAATTTCCGGATACCGTCGAGAGACACTTTCGTTCGCGTTGAATTGCTTTAGTTCGCTTCTGCGATTGGTCTTGTGCTCTTGGTTTCTTCGAGGGGTAGCCGAAGCAATGATGAAGAGGGAAAAATAGATGCTTTCGAGATGCTAACTCGCATTTTTGAAGTGAAAAGAGGAATTGAAGGGGATTTAAAGCGAAAGGAACGGAGTTCGTTGTTGGAATTTATTTATTTATTTATTATGATTATCATAATTATTATTATTTTATTTATGAATGGGCTGGAAACTCTTTTTATACATAATGATAAATTGCACGATATACAAACAAAAAGAAGAGAAAAAGAAAAAGAAGAATTCAAAAAAAAAAGAAAAGAAGAGAAAGAAAGAAAAAAGAAATAAAAGTGTTATAACTTTTAAGATGCTTACCCGATTATAAAATTATGGTGTAATTGTGGTGTTTCGCAATTGTCGTTTTAGGATTTGTCAAAAAAGATTTGTAAAAAAGTAAATGTTTTTGTCTAATTGTCGTGAAACTGCTATAATGCGATTTATCGGATTTTATTGGCCGTATTTAGTTTTGACATTATTTACATAAAACCACGATCTAGTTCTTAGATTATTTTTTGGAGTGCAGAAGTTCACCTGTCCAAGCTATTTATTTAATTATTAATTTAAACGAGACGAACCCTTTGTGTACACAGTTGCATAAAAGTAGAGGTTTAAACAGAGCGCAAGAAGAAGAGAAGAGAAAGAAAAAAGGTAGCAAAAGTACGAGCATCAGTACCATTTAAATATATTAAAAACTTACGGAATAATATTAAACAGAACGAAGTGAACGAATCCCATTAATAACGGTAGTTCTAAAGGTCTGAAGATTATGCGAGAAAAATTTTTAAACGGTTTCCACGGAGCTTGAGATTGATTAAGTCTGAGAACCTGCAGAAATTTCATTTTCGAAAGAAAATTCATTTAAATGAAACTCCGGGCAGTGATAATTCCATATCTTAAACGTGGGTACTTTTTCCGTGTAATGTAATTAGACGCTTTTGGAACGGAACGTGAGAGTTTCTCGTTAATTTAATATTCTGAAAACCCTTTTCATGAAAAGATCGTCAGAAATTGTTTGAAATGTACCGTTTAGGTATTTTTTTTTTTTTTTTTATAAAACCCTTCCCTTCCTTCAAACGAGTTTCATTCGCGGTAGCGTCGATGATCGAATTTTAAAGGAATTTTTATCGAACGTTACGATGCTTCTGCACTTGTTCTGAAACGAAATACGAAGTGTCCTATCAACGAAACCCGGCAAATCCTGTCAAAGCGTTCGCCGGCACTAATATCGTTGAGCGCCAACGACGAATGTTAAATACACGCGGTTTCAAACGAACACACGACTGTTAATACGCGTTCGATCCGCTGACGAATTGTTCCATCTCGTGTAATTAACTGTTTCCCTCGCAGCGAAAGGTTAACTTTGCCCCGCTAGAACCGTGTGCATGATTCAATTTAATTAGACGATAACCAAGAAGCGAAATTAACGCGTAAACGTATAAAGGAACTACACAGGGTCGAGTTCTGTTGTAAATCGAAATGTGAAACGTGCCCATTGAGTTCGCCCATTATGCATGTTCCAAATACTACGGCACACCGATCGATAATCATAATACGCCTGGACGGTCGAAGGTGTACACCCGCAAATATGCGTTTCGCCGGGAATAGGTCAGGCGGCTTGCACAAGATTACTTCAGCATGGTTTTCTCGAGATTATCCCACACGACTATTTATTTGAACAACAAATACTGTATTCGTAGAAAGTGTCTTACGATTATTATTATTATTATTATTATTATTATTATTGTGATCGATAGGAAAAGTATACAGCATTCAATTTGAATTAAAGTATAGTATGCTGTACACTCTTAGAGACCAATTTAATATCATTAATAGGGTTTATTATGATTAATTCTTGTAGACAGTGTCTTATAATAATAATAATTATTATTATTGTGATCGATAGGAAAAGTATACAGCATTCAAATTGAATTAAAGTATAGTATGCTGTACACTCTTAGCGACCGATTTAATATCATAGATAGGGTTTATTATGATTAATTCTTGTAGACAGTGTCTTATAATAATAATAATTATTATTATTATTATTATTGTGATCGATAGGAAAAGTATACGGCATTCAATTTGAATTAAAGTATAGTACACTGTACACTCTTAGAGACCAATTTAATATCATTAATAGGGTTTATTATGATTAATTCTTGTAGACAGTGTCTTATAATAATAATAATTATTATTATTGTGATCGATAGGAAAAGTATACAGCATTCAAATTGAATTAAAGTACAGTACGCTGTATACTCTTAGCGACCAATTTGAATTAAAGTATAGTATGCTGTACACTCTTAGCGACCGATTTAATATCATAGATAGGGTTTATTATGATTAATTCTTGTAGACAGTGTCTTATAATAATAATTATTATTATTATTGTGATCGATAGGAAAAGTATACAGCATTCAAATTGAATTAAAGTATAGTATGCTGTACACTTTTAGCGACCGATTTAATTTTTATGTAATCTCAAACACTGTGTCTGATAATTTGACGAATTCGTGAAATTGTGTAAATTGTCGATAAAAACTTGTTTCAAACGCAAAAAAAATAATAGAACATTTTTAATTTCCACAAAACAATTTACATATTCGATAATTCATAGGAAATTTCGAACATTACAATTTGTTTCCGGTGTGTATCCACTTCATCGACGAAATCTCTACATTTTCGACAAATTCTATTCGCAGCGTGAAGCTAGCTCTAACTTCCTTAGTTTCTAAACCAGGCGTGTGCCGCTTAATGAAAAAAAGACGGCGGTTCGAACCGGCAAGCATCTCTCACGAAACCATAAAAAGCCAGCCAACCCCATAGAAACCGGCAGCAGGCTTACCGGTCACAAGAGCTCCTCGAGCCTCCTCTAACGTCTCGATAATCGTGCCGAGCCTCTCGAGGCGTATGCATCGAGCGAGGCACCGTCTATAATTAACACTTTAATGGCAGCGCGTCTACTCAGTTAAACTCCGCCAGGGACCGGCAATATTTTTGAAAAATTAATTAAAAAATACTTTATATAAATTCACGAAGTAATTCAACATGTGCGAATATACACATTTTTAATAAAAAAAATTCAATAACAATAAAGTGATAAAAGGATATAAAACAATACAAACAATTAAATTCTTATACTTATAAATAAAAAGTAATAATACAAAAGAAAAAAATATATGTTAAATTTATTTCCAAATTTAATACTTTTTCTTGTGTAATAATTATTGAGATAATCAGCTAGAGACAAACACCACTTTGCAAGTCTTACACATAAAATGTGTAGCTTTTCTAATTTTATTCGCATAGAAAACACGACAACCTCTTCGTACACCCTTTTACATCACTGGATACTTTTAACTGATTGATGTTTTTCAAATGAACGGCCATTAAAGTGTTAACAAGAAGCTAGGATGATTTTCTTACACTTATTAACACTATTCCTACCGACACTTCACGTATACCTGTTCCTACCGCGACATTCCCACGTAAGGCAGACTACAAATTTTTCTCAAAAAATAAACAATGAAAAAACAAGTAAATATTGAAAAATGTATTATATTGTATATTTGAGAAAAAGTTTAAAGTCGATTCAATTACGTTGCATCTATGAAATTCTAATTGAAATTTTAAAAACGATCATTTGACCGGTTGCGGTAGGAATAGTGTTAATTATTTAAAAATTTATTAGAAACATATAAAATTTATAAAAATTAAATTTTATTACTTATTAACATTTTACCACACTCGACGGACGTGTTCGAGGGTGCAGGCCAGGGAAGAATCGCGTGCCCGTACACTCTGTCACCCGTGGAAACTTTGTCGGTCTGCGGAGAGAGATAAACGGGAGGGAACGGTATCCGGTCCCGTCTGGGAAACTTTTCTGATTTCACCGCGCGTCACTTGGACCGACGAACTTTCCGGCTGGCCGCGTTATTATTGTTAAACCGATCGTGTCGCCTGCGGAACGAGCTGTTTCAAGATCGAACGAAATTCGCGACCGTCACACCGAGACGTCGACGATGGAGCTACCGACGACTGAACCGTATGTTTCGTTGCACGAGATCACGAATTGGTCGTTTTGACTGTTTTGGTAATTTTAACGTGAAACTATTCTCTGCTTTATCGTTTAGGAATTGAAAGAGCAGGTTTTTATGGATTTGAGAGGCCTCTTCGTTTTTGGGTATTTCAAAGCCCAATTTGTACAGGTTTTAACAATAATCACAATGGGAGAGACTTTGCTATTCGTTAATGGTGCTATTCTCTCTTGTCGTGATCTCCATGAGCAGGATTTTGTGGTAATCTAGACTTCTTTCAATTGAAGTCTGTGAATTTTTATTTTTTTTATTAATGAATTTTTAATTGGTGACGGTTAAAAATAGGTTACAACCGAAAGAAATTTAAGGATTCTAGGTATAGTAGTATAAAAATGCATACTTTGGAATTACGAAAGTATTTTTTACAATTCAATTCAGATCTTCTATCACACAGATTCGACATGTTGATCGAAAATTGGACAATTTTTAAATAATAAAATTTGTAACGTTCGCAGATTGCATTCTCTGGTAGTACCAATAGATTAAACCATTCGTTAACAGTTTTCATTAGAACCGTCATGCACAGTTTGCGTTAAAAATCCTATCCAAAACATCTGCAAAGCATCTCCAACGTCATTCATGCCGTTCCACGTTATTCAGAGCCAGCCACAATACACGTTTCCTGCGAGATTCTTGAAAAAGGAAACGGACAATCGCTGCGGAACCGAAAAATAACACACGGAGAGGTACCCGCGAACGGGCTCGTTTATTCCACGGCGAAACAGCCTCCATTGGCCTCCTCGAGATGAATTCAAGCGAAACGCGGCGTACTCGAGCGGATCCGCGGCGACACAAAGCCGTATACACGGTCCGCCGTTAACGATACGTGCGTTACAGCGGACTGGAAATGTAAATACCGCGTGTCGCGCGTTGATGTTCCCGTAAAACGGCCGACGTAACCGCGAGTTCCCTTCGCTGGAACGATGGAAAATGGAGGATGGCGTATGAAAGTTTAATGTCATAGAGATCCAAAACACCAAACAGTGTACGGGGAATCAGATTGTGTGGCTTGCTCTGTGAAAAAAAGGATGGTGTTCAAGGTGACCATTCTGGAGGATGAATATTAAGGCATTGCTGTGAAGGCTAGAGAATTTGTGGAACCACCCTCAAATCTGTGAGAACAGATTTTTAATTTATGACTTATATTGTTCGTGGGAAGGTATTCTAAATTTTTGTAATTGCTTTCGATGAAATTTGTGTGCAGTGCAATTTTCAGAAAAAGATTTTGAATGTATTTCTTTTGTCTGTTAGTACTTATATCGAAGGGGTGTAGAAAATTGTCCTTAAATTGTTGAGCAGAGAAACTAGGAAATTCCTAGTTACTAGATAAGAAATTCAATTATTTAATACAAATTTTTGTATTTGATTTCGATGAAATTTGTGTGCAGTGCAATTTTCAGAAAAAGATTTTGAATGTATTTCTTTTGTCTGTTAGTACTTATATCGAAGGGGTGTAGAAAATTGTCCTTAAATTGTTGAGCAGAGAAACTAGGAAATTCCTAGTTACTAGATAAGAAATTCAATTATTTAATACAAATTTTTGTATTTGATTTCGATGATATTTGTGTGCAGTGCAATTTTCAGAAAAAGATTTTGAATGTATTTCTTTTTTCTGTTAGTACTTATATCGAAGGGGTGTACAAATTTGTCCTTAAATTGTTGAACAGAAAAAAAAATAAAAATAAAAAAAATTTTAATAAAAATTCATTTACTTAGATGGTACGAAAATATAAATAATTCAAACTAAAGAATTTCAATATGAAATTACTCCAGTTATAGATAGATAGAATTTGAAAGAATGTTTTAGAATGTAATTGAAAGAATGTTAGGAACATAGCGAATACAGCGAGGCAAACGAGAATGCATAATAGTGGCGTTAGGGGTGGTTTGGCTTGTTTCAAGCTGTTCTATGCCTCGAGGTATTATAATACACGAGATAGAGGATTACTTTTAGAGACTCGTTCTCTTCACGATGGATAAAGCCGAGATACGCTCCCTGCGAGCGTTCCTCTTCCTGTCTGCTGAATGAACGACACATATATCCGCGCAGAGGATGAATTTGTCCCTGGAATAGCTTGGGACTGGCTCGATGACGCTCCAGCGGCGGAAAGAGAACTTTCGAAACGTGATGCGAAAATTTATGAGCCACTCACAGAAGAACATTTCATACACGGTGTATCTAGTTAACCTAGCTAGTACATAAAACTAGGCTAAACGTTCCTTATTTTTATCATACGAATAGCTTAGCATTTCAAATGGTATCACAGTTTAATAATAATTGATATCAGCGAATTCCAAACTCCTATTGTACAATTTATTCCAATCGATCGAATACCTTTTACAGATCCATTAACCTTTTGAGCGCTATGGACGCATATATGCGTTTGTTAATTTTTGTTTTCTTCAGTTTATGTCTTTTTCCGTGGCCCTCACATTTTGGTGTTAATCTTTCAGAGCTGACGAAAGTTGCTCGTAGGAATCATGGACGAAAATATACGTTTGCCAATTTTTTCGATCTTTCAAAGCGCTTAGGCCAAGAGTATTCAGCGCTCAAAGGGTTAATAACCGAAAAATCTGGAGTCGATAAAAATTTGTAGATTAGCGAATAACTAAAAATCTGGACAAATCTGTACTCGATTCGCTGTTCCCCGATTTTTTCGTAATTACAATGAACGACACGCTCCTTTAAAAGCTCCCACCTATTAAGAAATCATTAAAAGGATCCCCTTTAATTATCACAGAGCGAACAACTTCGGCTCGTCCCTAATTAATAGAGAAGCGTCGCAGATTACCGACCAAGCCTGGCCTCTTTGAACTGATAAGGAAGCTCTCTCTTCGATTAATTACGCACCTTTTCGCGTTACACTCGGCTTTCGAGTGATTTCCCCCTCTTCACCCAGCCGAATCCCCCCCCCCCCCTAGTATAGTTTGTCAAGACGTCCCCGCGCCCTTTTTACGTCTATTAATTACGAGGTTGCTTTTGTTCCGGCGGAAGTTCGTCGCGCGGAACAGGTCTTAATCACCCTTACGACGCCGGCTGCGAATAATTAACGCTTCGTTGCGGTAAGGTAAACTGCTTCCCTTTCTCCGTTCCTTTTTCCCCATTTTCCTACTTCTCCTTCTACTTCTCCGTCCCGTGCTGGGTCGCGATAATAGCTTACTTTTCCGGCAACCCGCTAATCCAATTTGCCCCCGCGAGAAACTTCGGACGTGCAGTAACACCGTGTGGCTTCCAAGCAATTTATGAACGTCGCGCGACGGAGTGAAAGGTAAACTAGCGTGTATTGTGGTGTGCACGCGCGTGTGTGTGTGTTGGTGGATGGAGGTCACACGGGGTAAGAAGTTGGCGAAGTCTACGGTTTTCGCTTTTTTAACGGGTGCAGTGAATCGGAGAGCTCGTTTGGTCTTGACGTTCACCGTTTAGCTGTTCTGCATGATGAAAGGGTGTGACGAAGGGAAATGAAGAGGGACGAGTGATGTTTATATCGTTGGATATCGTGGAAAGTGGTTTGGAAGACTTGTGTGTTAAACGGAATAACTTCTATTTGTTGAGAATTGTTTCTGGTAGTAACAGACATCGATTGCTACACTTATATTATACGAAGCGAAGTCATCCAGAAATTATGTAAAAAGGGATTTTTTTTCTCCATTTTCGATAAATTTTAGAGCAAACCAGCCACTACACTACAGTTGGAGATATACAAATTTCGATCAAAACACCGGTTATACTTATAGCCGTATTTAGTCATAAGATTAGTACTAAGTCCTTTTTATTTTGTATAAATATAAATGTGACATTTATGGCAATGTGCATGTCGCTAATAACACTGTATAGGGTTTCATAGTTTAATAAAAAAAGAAATTGACTCGTTAAAATTCTAAGACACGACCTTGGTAATGTGAACAAGTAGCAATTCTGCAAACTTTGTACTGAATTACGATTAAGAAAACGAATAATTGCATGTTAACTGATCTGAATGGTGTACGCAGACTAACAGATATCCATAGTCACTTATATCGTGTACTAACGATACTTTCAGCAATCAGATGCTAAACAGCCACAATTAATACAGGATAACATAGTTTTACCAAGTATCCACGTTCACCGAAGATCGATATCCGGTTCCTGTTAAGCCGAAAGAGTTTCCGGCGCTCGAGATCGCGACGACTACGCCCGCTTATGGCGGCTTGCGCCAGTTTCGTGGTGCACACGCCTCAGGGATATTGGAACGCCACTAATAAAGGGAACAGACAGCGTACACACGGTTTGGAGAACGTGCTTCCGGTGTTTCTGACGGCAGTCAGTGTATCTATGGGGAAATTGAAACGGCAGCACGTGTTTCGCGAAGCTTGTTCGATTCGTTTGGGTTTATTTTGGTTAGAAAGGAAAATGAAGCGGACGTGTAGTTTGTAAAACTTACGATCGTTGTAATGAGATTATATAATTGATCTAAATATTAGCACACGTATGGATGAGTAACCTGTATTACGTATCAATCTATTAATTAACCGTGTTCTCAAATAAATGAATATGTGTTTGTGTAAAAGATACCAAAAACACTATTTTTTAACTAGTTAGCTACTTTTATCAACGTATTCATTCGTGTTATTTACTGGTCAATTCGATAACTTTAGTGATTTATAAATATTGCAATACACAGTTGCAAATAATTGCTATGTTTCGAACGTTGAACATATTTGTGTGTATTATTTTATTGATTTATTTATCGTTTATTTAATGGGTTTTATTCCCCTTTGTATATGATTTATGAATATTCTGTGATTTACAGTAATTAAATTAACTCCGAATCGAGTTGGTTTAATAAGATAACATACGCTGAGAATAAGTCTAATCGATCGAAAAGGTTGTTAGCATGAGATTTTATAGAGGTTACAACTTTCCACTACAGTGTATACGGCATTTTACTTATAGTCGATTAACAGTTTTAATTAAACAAGCGACGTTACACGTTACCTTGGTTGAATCGTTATTAAACGTGCATGTGACGTAATTTTCATTCAACGTACACGATGGACAAGGGAAGGGTTGAAAGTGTTATAGCGTGGTGCATCGTTGCGAGACGGAAGGACAATAGGAGGCGAAAAAAACAACGTAAGATACGGAATTTAGATGCGTCGCAAGGTGCGAGGAATTTCATTTTGTCTTATTAACGTTCATGTGAGAACGTAATAACGGTCAACGAGCCGGCGAACTGCATTTAAGAATTTGTCCTGATGCAGCTCGACTACGAACCCTCGCAATTACGCGAAAATTATGCAGCGCTGTTCCTCGAGACGAATTCACCTCGGTCTGGCGCGCTCCAAATTTTTCCCGGTTAATCAACATAATGCCAGATACCTCTTAAGGCCGCGGTGCTTTAAACTCGAGGCCAACACGCGAGCATTTCCTAACAATTTCTCATAATTCTGAAAGCTTCTAGCATTCACCAGGCAGCATCTCCACGGGAGAACAACTGTTTAAGTGTATCACAGAGGATAGGAAAGTTGATTCAGCTTCTATTGTTTGGAATGCTTATTCCTTTAAAGGATATAATTTTTGAAAATGAGATTAGCGTGCCGTTTACCTTTTAAAGTGCATGTATAATTTTTCCAATTGGCAAAAAACGATATTATGTTTTATTTAATGGGAAAAAAATGATTAAAAGAGAACTTTCCACTTTTTTAATTAACACTAGAGCTACTAGAGCAGTTGAAATTACCAATTGGTGATTATTAATAGCAATCTTATAAATTCTTTGTGGTAAAGCTTCCAAAATTCAGTGTAACTTTCTGTAGAAAGTATGAATAAAGATTTGGTTTTTATGTATTCGGTAATTTTTCATGTAATTTTCAATTTCATCTCTTGCATGCAAATAAGTATACTATAATTGTCGATAGTTCTAGTATTAATTAGAATTATTATACATATTATAATATATTATATTATTATTTTTGTAATCGATGAAGAAGAAATATCAAAGTTTAAAATATTTCAATCCTCTGTTCGCTTTCCTGTAGATGAAATCAAATTAAAGATTAACTCAAAAGTGTGTAAAATGAAAAGATTATTTTCTGCTGTATTTTTTTCAGAATAAAAGCACTATTTTTACGCGATTCCGGTGATTAAGCGCTTTTTAACGCGAACGATTTAGGGCTAATGCCATCACGACGCTTTCACGATATTTCCCGCTTATTTGAAACCCGGAAGAAGCGTCATTTTCTATTCATACGCAGCACCGCTTTGTGATTTACTCGGCGTTCGCAGTGACACCCTAATTCCGCTGTTAAATCCTGCGCGCGATCATTAAAACGTCTCCCTGAAACGCGGTTGCATTACGATAATGGTGGAATCTTAATCTGATAAATCGGGATTAATTGCGATGCTCATATGCGTGCTTATGATCTTTAATAACGTAGAGAACGTATAGCTGAATTTCAATTTTGAGTAGAATAAAATCAACGGAATCGTTTACTTTCATAGACAAATTTTAATTTATCGATTAGATAAAAAACTTCAATTTTACACCGCATACTACAATAAATTCACAAATAACCAAAAGCTACAAATACTCCTTCATAAATTATTTCCAAACAGGAAATTCAGCATCGTAGGATCCAGATGGACATTTCATTCGCTCATAAAGCAATAAATAATTTAGTTGCATCCACTGAAATCTGTTCACTTTTCATAAAGAATAGCCATGAGATTGCTTAACGAGGAATTGTTTTCTTCTACGTCAACAACTTCATTCTTCCTTCTACGCCAAATCAAATGATATTATAAACCATATAATAAGTAATGTTAATAATTATTGCATACATTAAAATTTCTTAACTTCGTATGAATTTTTATCATACACATTTACTTCACCTTCATAACCCAAAACAAGTTTACTTATTTGTATATATATATATATATTGTATATCAAAGGGTTTTCACTCGTTAAAACAAAGTTATTATATTTACATTTATTTTACTACCCCCGTCGGAATTACCCATAAACTATCAATTGGACGGTAACTCCCGATAAACAATTATATCGATAACAAATGTATACATCATCCGAATATCGCGCAGCTATAATTTCCCAGTTTACCCAAAACATTCCCGTATACCCGACAAACCACGTTCACACACGCGTAAACCCAGAACCGCGCGCGTGCGGCACCACCGTACACCAGCTTTCACCGCAATCCGTCCATTCGCTATCATTATCCCCCCTCCGCACCCGGCCGTTTCAGTTCTCAACAGATTCGCATGTGCGCATCTGAGAATCGTCGAGAGCACTCCCCCCCGGCTGCAGCGAGTCGAAATTAGTATAGGATTACCATCCGCCGTGCGATCAGCAAAATACACCCCGTGCTCGACGCTCTTCTCCGCAACCCCCCTACCCCTTCCCCCTCCCCGTTCCCTGTTTCCGGCCGGTCGCACCCTCTGTCTACCCCTCGCTAGGCAGCTTCGTCGAGACGATAACGTAACAGCGTATTACGACGTGTAAACACAGAACGACAGCAGCCCGGCGTGGAAATGAGCGAAATAATCCCTGAGGCTTACGTAGCTCTAAGATTTCGCGAAGCCACCCCCTGACAACCAGGCGAAGTTCCTGCGGCGAGGGACCCGGAACCACCCCCGTGTTCCTGTCTCGTCAGGTGAAATTTATATCGCGAGCGACGAACGAACGAACGAACGAACGGGTCAAAAAGCGATCGTGCGTTGATGTAGGATAATTCTTGGTAATTGTTTACAATGGGGCTAACCTCATCGATTTGGTTGATTTTTAACTCGTTCACTGCCAATTACCAGATATCTCGTGGTAAACGTGTGTAGCAAGACAGTCGGTTAATCGTTTATATTCGAGAAGTGACTCTTTTCGAACTAGAACCACAGCAATGTTCAAAACTGTATCCTCTTTATGTATTCTAAAGGATTTTTCCCGTAAACAAATAAACAAAAAACACACTTATGATTAAACAACCTTTAACTTCGTCTTTCATCTTAATTTCCATGCTCTCAATTCCCCTTTTCGCTCTATTTATTTTGCCTATTTATTTGGCTTATTTGTCGTTTAATACTAGGTTTATGGGACTCGTCAATTTGACGAGCTTTAAACTTCACGAGCAAAATTTACAAAAAAAATTACTATTATTCCTAACAATTTTTGTTGACTTTTACAGAGACAGTGATACGAATAAACCTTAATTTATCTTCCTCTCAGCTCTGCAGTTTCAAATTCTATATAACGTTTACCTATTTCATTAGTACATGTTCATTAGAAACAGACGTACAAAAAATGTTCGTAAATCTAGTGTATTAATTAGTATATTCGGTTTCGAGTATGCAGTCGGTTTTGGTCTTGGCATTTTCATCTTGGAAAGCGAGAAAACTCGGTGTCCGTACACAAAGTTCAGCGAAGCAAAAGAGAAAACGTAAACTGGTTCGAAAAAATCCGATGGAACAGCCGATACAATATCGCCACCGCTGTTGGCGGATATTGGAAGGGAGGAAATGAAATTCGAGGTGCCTCGTGTCCTTTCTCGCGTCTTGTTTTCGTTCGGGACAGCGGCCCGTCAGTTTTCGAGAAATTAAAGGTGCCGCGTGTCCGGCGATACTGACTTGATCTTCCAAACTGTTTCACTGCAACCACTTCTTCGTATTTTTGGCTACGAGTAGTTCATTCGGTAAAAATTTCGATTCTGGTGGTACATTTGCATGTATCAATCAAGTCTGTTTCACTTTTTAATTACATTTATTTCATTTTTGCTAGCTGCAAGTAGTCCACATGCAATAATTATAGCAATTTGATACATATTTTATAAGATATGCAATCTTTTTGCATTATTCTATTTTTTTTTCATTGTTCTACAGTTACACGTAACAAAATTATTTTTTTTAAAGCTAATAAATTTGGGGGGGGGGGTGGTTAGTTTAAATAAAAGTAAGATAGATATCTGCAGTATGAATATGAAGTTAAAGAAAATGGTGTTACATCTTACATCATGCATATAATAAATTAAATTGTCCAGTCTTCATGAACTAGGAAATTTTTATATTTCTTCAAGGTCTGTAAAATTTTCACGTCTATTTCGTCCTGAGAAACTAGGATAGGAGATCTTTTGTAATTATTTAAACAGTTTACAGTCTATACCTTTGAATAATTTTTCCTTTGATTACAAATTTTAAACTTCTGCATCTTTACTTTTTAATTTCCATCTTTTTCTTCCACTCTGTAACGGCTTAACCCTTTACACTCGAGAGGTGACTATTAGTCGTCTAATAATATGAACTTCAAAAATTTTCAACTGCAAAATAATTACTAACATTCGCTTATATCAAACGTTATTTAATTTAGTGAAGTGATATACTAAAATTTACATATATAACTATTTATCATCTGAGTCTGATTAACAAACAAATGGATTAAGTTTCGAAAATTTTCGAAACTATCATTTGGTGATTAACATTCACCTCTCGAGCGCAAAGGGTTAAGATTATTATAGAGTGCGAATAGAATGACGATTATTATGATAAATTAATTCCAACATAAATAAACGTCTCAGACACGTCTCATATGTCGTATTCGCACACCTATATCGAAATGACCTTGTGGTGTTCGTTGAGTAAACGTAGGTATTGGTTCGGGTAAATCCCGGAACTTTATTCATATACTTTTACACTAGGATTCAGATTATTCTAGTCTCTTAACGCTCTTGCATTCCCCGGCACACACGTGACGACCGTTTGCACCTTCTAGCCCTTTCCAGCCTTCTGTGCGTGCGCACAAAACAAATGGCACTCGCCATTACGCAGTATACAGGGTGTTCGGACAGCCCTGGGCTTAAATTGAAAGAGTAACTCCCTGAGACATTCTAAGACGAAAATCAAGAGTAACGATTTTGCGTTTGAGGCTTTATTTACGAGTTATAACTAGTTAAAGATATCGTTTAATCCGGACCGTTCGACTCTTGAGAGCGGGTAACCGAGGCAACTCGGTCGGTAACGTCGCTGGGTCCACAGTGATGCTCAAGCGTCGAACGGTCCGGATTAAACGATATCTTTAACTAGTTATAACTCGTAAATAAAGCCTCAAACGCAAAATCGTTACTCTTGATTTTCGTCTTAGAATGTCTCAGGGAGTTACTCTTTCAATTTAAGCCCAGGGCTGTCCGAACACCCTGTATAACAGACCTATTAAGGGGAAAATACCATAGACGGAATGAACCAAAAGGTGTGCGGTCTCGAATCCAGGTTTGCGGCGCAGCTGCGCGGAGCCTGAAGACTGGAAACACGTAATCGAGCTTCAAAATACGGAACGCATCGCTGAAGCGTTAAATTGTATCCCCAAATTGCATTTCCACGCAAATTATACGGGCGCGCGATATCATCTTTCGGCTGACTTTCTTGCCGAAGACAAAACACCGTTCCTGGCGCACGGGACCGCGGGCAAAACCGTTCTATAATTCACGGATTCTCTGATGAAAAGCAAATCTTGGTGCTGGCAAGCAGCCGGTTAATCCTTGGTACAAAAGTTACTCAGGAATTCATTATGTTTGATACTTTTATTATTCCCCGGTTCTAGTTACAGAATTCTTAATCGTCTATGAATCCCTACTCGTTCCTAATTATGGGATTCTATTGTTACAAGACTGAAAAGTTCAGCTAGCGTAACATTGAGATTGTTACAATTGTTTGAATTCTCGCCGTTGTATGTTTGCTGATATTTTTAATACGGATCAATAGAAAGATTTCAATTTCTTGTTTCATACTTATAAATACCATTTTATTTCGATTGAGTAAATTTAATTTTAACGTAACATAGCAGTAACTCGCTTTTTCATTTCACTTTTTATTAAATTATCGATTTCCCTTACTTTGTCGTCAAATTCAATTTTCGTTTAACATTTAACTTCAACAATTCTGACAAATCTTTCTTCCGCAATTATCGTACGATCAATTATGTACGAATTTTAACAGAAAATTAACCGATTATTACCACGTATACCATCAATTCCATTACCAAAATCCAAAACTACCCTTGTCATCCCCCTCCCAATTAAATCAACAAATCAGTAAATATTCTAAAAATTTTCACGGCTCCAAACTAATCCGCTTCTTCCGAACACGGTAAAGACAACCACCCCCTACGATCCTAAGATAACCACCCCGAACCTCTAGCATCCCCCCCCTCATTGCCGCCCTCCCCATCAACGTCAAATTACGTCGCAATTTGCATCCCGCGAATCACCCTGCATCCACCCTCCTCGACCGACCAGCCAACCAAAACCAAGGAAACCGAGCGAAATCCAACGCGAATCCGGGTCGAGATCGTTACCCGAAGGATCGAGGCTTTGATTTTCGCCGGAGGCGCGTTAATTAAGCGGACAAAAGACGCGCTCGAGTGGCGTTATCGAGGCGTGCGCGCGTCTGCCGCGAACAATAAACCGCGACGGAGGAGCCCCGTCTGCAGACAGTGTGTATTCCCCGTGTACACTGTGTTATTTCCCGGGCCTATATCGATTCCGGCGAGTTCACAATTATGCGCGCCAGCCGCCAACGACGTTTCTCTGTCATCCAACGTTTTTCTCTTTGCGACGCACTTCGACGGTACGCGACGGTGTGACCCCCGCGATAACCTCTTGCGTAATATCACTTTCCAACGAAACGCCTTATAGCTCTAAGAAACCTATTGATAAAACTTGTATAAAACTCCACGATCAATCTGAATAAAGACAGTCTTCTACCAGCTTAACTCTGCGTCGAACCTCTGCCCGACCTACCATCGCTCGATCCTCTTAAAAGTAGAATAAGTGATTCCATATCTTAAGCCGTCATAATTATCCGACGATACTACTTTCGGTCGGTCACTACGGTGATCCTCCTCAAAGTAGTCAAACGCGTAACACATCGTCCCAAGCCGAAACTACGGTCCGGCGTAAGACGATTCCACTGCGTGTTTTAATACGAGACAGAAAGGAGATTACGATCTCCTTTGTTCTGTCATTTACGGAGTTTCCCCGTGACAACGGCGACGCTCGATTCCACTTTTCGACCGGTTCTCGTTTATGAATTAATCGGGTCTTTGAATAATAAACCTAGCGTGGCTGTTGCGAAAGAAAGGGGCGAAGGAAAAGAAAAGGCGGTGTGTTTCGTCTTGGGTTTGATAAGGAGATTCATGAAGTAGGGCTTACCAAGCAGGTAGAGACAGTTCGGAGGTCGTATACAGGGTGTTCGGATGAAGCTAAGAGAAAATTAAAGGAGTAGCTGTATGCAACATTCTAAGATGAAAATCAAGAGTAATAATATTGCGTTTGACGCTTTGTTTATTAGTTATAAGTGTTAGATTTTATGAAATTAGTGATGTTTCTATGCACCTTTGGCAATTACTTGGTAAAGAAATTGTTTTATTTATAAACTACAAGTAATACACGTATAAACAGATAAATGTTATTTAACGACTCATACATCCAATTCTTACAACCATCAACCGTGAACTGCGCGGCGTCGAGCACGCTCTTGTCTTTTATACTTGTTAGGAGTATTAGTTTCGAACATTCTGGAAGGTCCTCCACGCGTCATAGAATAAGCCGTAGGGAACATTCTGGAAGAACCTCGATAAATGACAAAACACAGTCGCACGCTTACACACCTACACAGATTCCCACAAATCACGCATACATCTCTAACAATAAGCAATTAAAAAATAGGCTATTTTGGGCCTGAGACCTGATTCTCTTTCTTCTATATACAATTTAGGGGCTGGTACAAGATAGTATACGATTGCGAATTGTGTTTTGTGTGGATCCAATCGTATTGTGTTGAAAACGTGGCCGAGGGCGGCCACGCAGTGTCAGGATGGCTGAGCTATGGAGGATCGGCATTCTGGTTACCGCAATGTTATGGGTTTATTAACCATTTATGCTCAAGAGGTGGTGGTGGCTCTTAGTCGTCCAATGATATTAATTTCAAAGATCTTTAATTGCAGAATATTTGTTAAGATTCGCTCCTATTGAATTTCGTGTGATTTAATTAAGTAATATACTAACATTTACTTTCACGACTATTTATTTCACCTCTTGGGTTTGAAAATTTACAAAATTATGTTGTGACCGACATTGAGACCCTATACGCACCAATTGGCTGTGACTCGTGAAACGATGATTAAGAATTAAAGAAACAAAGAAACAAAGAAACAAAGAAATTAAAAGACAAAACGTCGATCAGTCGGAGATTTCACGTTTGTCGCGTGAAAACGGAACAGGGCGAAAAAGTGCCAGCAAAACGTGAGTAAACGGTCTTAGGTGTTCACTCGTCGAACGGGTCGGAACGCGATAATTGATGCAATAAAGGAACAGACATCGAAGATCGCCTTTAACCGGCGTGGCTATCCCTCCTCTGCCCCCTCTGTTCTTCCTCAAGCTATGCAAATGTAATCATATTGTTTCGCGAAATGGCGAGCCAAGATCATCCCCTCGATAGCACCGCGGCGCAGAACGCTTAAGTGATGTAGCTGTTTATGAAATGCCCCCCAAGATTTGCATATCTGCCTCGTGTGTAAGGATTACGCGCCTTGTTCCCCCGTCTTCTGCTCCCGAGACCCGTGCATTTGCATTCGAGGGGCTAAAAAGTTCGAACGGGTGAACGGCGGGGTAGGGGGTGGAAGGACGTTCAAGAGCGTTCGTGAATGGATCGGTACACTTGATCATAACTAAAGTTAGGCTTTTTTCTCCAGGACGATACAGGGATTTAGTGGTGGTTTGTTAAATTCGAAGAGGTAATTTTGATCGAGGACGTTTGAGAATAATAGGATGAATTTTATAGAGTTTTCAGGACATTTAGTATATTTTATTGGGTCCCAGGGATTACTTAGCTCGTTTCGTTTTCAGGACAGTTGGTAGATTTGGTTTAATCTTTGAATCGTTTGATTTATGTTAAGCAGAAGTTATAGTATTAAACGTGTAGAGTATATTAGATCGAAGATTATTTTTGTACGAGTATCAATAAAAGTTTTAGTGGAAACACGGAGAAATTTCAAATTGCGACGCAGTAATTTGATAGAACGACGATAAGCTGCTTTCTTTTATTCTCGAATAATATGCGATTATTTCTGGTCATCGCGTTAAAGATAATTGCGAAATTAATACTGCTTTAACGTTTGGAAAGTTTCGCGAAATTCGTGTCACCATTTGAATATACCCGAATAAAATGGCCGGAAATTATCTTGAATTCAGATTCACGGCTATTATATATAATTCGCAGCCCCGACACGATTTTATCAAGCAGCCACAAATCTGCAGCGCAGACAGCATCATTGTGGCGCACAACAATGTGGCCCCATTATATTGTCAACACTGGCATTACCTTCACCAAGTACCAATATATCTCAACAACTGTCTATTCAACCCGTCAGCGGTCTGTGACTTATGAAATATATACCCAACTTGATCTTGAACACGCCAATACGCAAACAATTATCAATTAATCGATCGATTCATAAATACACATAAATTGTAAATTAATTTTCCCAATTTTTTATCCATCTGTACTTTGCTGTTTTTGTTGCCGATTCTCGCTGCCTCACAGTACAATAAATAAACAACCATAAATTTATTTTGTACTCTCAAATGTCTGATCTGATATTCCATCGTATTTCTTACTAAGATTTAAATGTTTTTACGCAGGTCTCAGATGTACAATAGCGGACAAAAGTTTAAGGCCAAAGGGTCGAAGAAAATAAATTAATTAATTAATAAGAAATAACTTAGAAATAATTAACACTATTCCTACCACGACCGGTCAAATGACGGTTTTTAAAATTGTGATTAGGATTTCATATATGCAAAATAATTGAATCGCCTTTAAACTTTAGACTTTTCCTTAAATATACGTATAATACATTTTTGAATATTCACTTCTTTTTTCATTCTTTACTTTTTCAGAAAAATTTGTAGTCTGTCTTACGTGGGAATGTCACAGTAGGAATAGGTATACGTGAAGTGCCGGTAGGAATAGTGTTAAGAATTAAATAATTAAGAAATAACAGTATAAATAAAATTTGTATTCTATGCTAATTAGTAAATAGTGTTCTACAATGACAACAAAAATGAATAGATAAACAATATTTGCGTATCATAAAATTATGTTTTACATTGCCTTGTCGTCTTAAACTGTCGTTCGCTACTGTACGTTCGTTTCAAAGAAAGTCAGAGAACATACAAAAACGTATGATTTCGTGCCATTCATTAATTTAGTTATCAATTACAACACAGTAATGGACACATCTATCATCGAGGTTGATAGATGGAACACTGCGAACGAGGCTTCAAGTATTAATGTGCGGCTTTAACCCTTTGAACGCTAAATACTCTTGGCCTAAGTGCTTCAAAGGGACAGCACGCTATCGCTGGAAATGGAGTATTGTTACTCGTACACTGACGATCACGATGCAGTAAACAAAAGATCGAAAAAATTGGCAAAACGCATATTTTCGTCCATGATCGCTACGATCAACTTTCATCAGCATTAAAAGGTCAACGCCAAAATGTATGGTCACGGAAAAAAATCATACAGTGAAGGAAACAAAAATTGACTAGCGCATGTATACGTCTATAGTTCCTACGAGCAACTTTCTTCAGACGCATATTTTCGTCCATGGTCCCTACGAGCAACTTCTGTCAGACGCATATATGCGTCCATAGCGCTCAAACGATTAACCCTTTGACTACGGTACACTTTGTTATTTTTTACCATACGGCAGGGATCGTGTTGCGATGTGCGCCGAGGACGGCGAATTTTTGGGGAGGGATGCATTTTTGTGAAAACGTATTACAATAATTAAAAAACTGAATTTTTAACTAATAACTAACTAAGTTTAACAAAGACTTATGGGAATAAATATCGATACAATTTTCGCGGCGCTCTCCGTGCCAGAAAACCAAACTGCGTCGGGTGCCTAAAGGCGCTCTCAGTATCACAAACGCAAAATTTCTAAGCGCCTATAGTAGCCAAGGTGTTCACAGGAGAAAAATAAAAGAAAACGCGAACGTTACAGAGAGACGATTCGTAAATTGTTCGAGACCATGATAGAGTGTAAACTCTAGTATAACCTAAACTTTTGAAACTAAGTGTAGCATGTAGATAAGTTAGTAGGTAATAAATTTATTTTAAGCGTGCGTCGCATCATCCCAACCCGACACAGGTAAACCACAACGATCCACAATTCTCCCGATACCACACGCTTGCGTTTCGAGTTATTCATCGGCGAAGTTCGACGCAGGCGGAAGAAAATTGAAGTGGCGGCGGCGAGCTTATCGCAACGCGGACCGTTTCTTATAATGTTCCCCCCCGGAAGATTTACGCGGACACATATCGGCCGGTGATCCAGCATTTTCGCGCCGCGTGTCTGTAAACCACGCTATCCCCCGCAACTTTGTGAAATATCGTCCGCTCCAACTTTGCCCGCGTATACTTGCGCCGCAACGCGTTCGAGGAATTAATAGTTTTATAAAATCGATGGCCGCACAGGTCCCGTTCGTGATATCGCGAAAATCGTAGCCGAACGAGCGTCTCTTTCATGGTTGAAAAATTATGTGCACCAAGTTTCGACGTTACTTTTACAACTATTAACTTCCTCTCTGACACATTTCGACTGGCGTTTAAAAATACTAAATGAAGCTAAGTTTAGAAGTTTAAAAGTGTTTAGCACGGTTCTTTCGAGAAGGTATCGATATGCTACTCTTAGCCTCATAATTTGATTGCTCTCATAAATTAGATTTGGAATCTGTCAATTATGAGCTTCCGATTTAAAAGATGATTTTACGATCGATCCTACCTTATTTTAAAACTGTAATATCTGCTGGAGGACCTTTCGATGGGGACGAGCAGATCACGCAGCCAGTTGTAGTCTAATCTGTAACAGAAATCGAGCAACTCATTGATAACGAGCATCGATCTACGATTATTATCGATCAACAATTACTCAATCTACAAGGATTACACGGCAATCTTTCAACTACCTGCCCTGAATACAGCAAAAGGTGACAGCGTATTGAAAACATATCAGAAGTACCTACACACACCACGGAATGAATCATTAACGTGGTATAAAAATTTGATACTGCAATTTGAACATTATCGCTAATTAGAAGGTACTTTGAAGTAAAAAATGATCCATTGAACAAATTAAAGTTTTCATTACTTTGAAGTAAAAAATGCTCCATTGAACAAACTAAAAATTTTTATTACTTTGAAGTGAAAAATGCTACATTGAACAAACTAAAGTTTTTATTACTTTGAAGTAAAAAATGCTCCATTGAACAAACTAAAAATTTTTATCATTTTGAAGTAAAAAATGTTCCATTGAACAAATTAAAGTTTTCATTACTTTAAAGTAAAAAATGCTCCATTGAACAAACTAAAACTTTTTATTATTTTAAAGTAAAAAATGCTCCATGGAACAAACTAAAAATTTTTATCATTTTGAAGTAAAAGATGTCTCATTGAACAATTAAAAATTTTTATCATTTTGAAGTAAAAGATGTCTCATTGCACAATTAAAAATTTTTATTTCCGAAAATAAAAGATTAATTTCTATAAAATATTGCATCTAGCGATGTACTCTCGTGGCGTCCTGAGGGAAACATGTGATTTCGGCGCGGCAGTCAAAGGGTTAATTGGTTCCAATCGATCCGATCCTCTTGCTAATTAGTAACTACGAGTTGTTAACGAGCCTCCCCGTTGTTCGACCGTGTACAGAGGAGCGGCACGTAAGAACGCGGGAAGCGTTGCGCGAGGAGGAAGGAAACGCGTCTGGACGGAAGTGAGCGTCGCCTCGGGCGAGACAAGAATTCTACGAGGTGGCTCGCAAGATCGAAACGCGAGCATCTTCACCGTTTCCTTTTTCCCGAGAGAGATGTCGTGAGAGAAAGAAGTTGAAAGAAAGAGAGGGGTCGATTAAAAATTTTGTTCGCCTTTGTACACTTTTTTTGCGATTAGTAAAGAGAAAATCTAGAACGGATTAAGAAGTTTTTTGTAGTATCTTTTGTGGCTAGAATTTTTCTCCAGTTTCTTTTTAACTCTTTACTGAAGTGGAAAAATGTGGAAAACGTGTTGAAAGGAAAACGGAAATTCGAAACTTTCTCGACACCATTAGGCAGTCTCTTGTGATTTTAATTCATCGCACAAATTTTTATATATTTTCTCGTTGTATGGGAAAAACTTTGTTGAAGGACAATGATATACTGACGCCCCTCGACTTTCGCACATTTTTAAAAATTCAACTTTTTATCACTAGAACTAGCAGAGCAGTCAGAATGACCAATTGGTGATTATTCATAGCAGTCTTATAAATTCACTGTGGTAAAACTTTCAAAATTTACTATCATTTTCTGCAGAAAGTTTAAATAAAGATTTGTTTTCTATGTATTCAATATCTTCTCATGTAATTTTTAATTTAATGTCTTCCATGCAAATAAGTACATTATAATTGTCGGTAGTTCTAGTGTTAAGCCTCTGTGGTCGTATTAAATACACTGAAATACGTTCTAGGCCCACTCTCTTTTATTTTCTCTTTCTCTCTCTTTATATATATATTTATTATATTTATTATATTTATTATATATTTATTATATTTATTATTATATTTATTATATTATATATATATATATTTATTATATTTATTATATATATATATTTATTATTATATTTATTATATTATATATATATATATTTATTATATTTATTATATATATATATTTCTCTTTCTCTCTCTTTATATATATTAAAAATTTCACGTTACCAGGATTGCTGTTATCACCACACACAGGCTGTCCTTTTTTTTATCACTGTTCACTCTATGAATATCATGCATATACAAATCACACAGATCATACCTCGCTACACTGATCCCACAACACGAACCTTAACGTTTATTCCCACGTTTATCATACACACTCTCTACACTCATCCTTTTATACAAACATTCTTCATCACATTCCACACTCCATGATTCCACCACGATTTCTCTCGACGTCCCATTACTTCATCATCGATATCCATGTTTCACGCAAAGAACGAACGCAATTCAACAGTTTCAGTAATCTATAATCAAACTTTCTTCATCCCTCTCGCGAACGAATCAAGTTGCCTGCTTATCGCTCGGGTGCAAACTGAAAAAATCGCACTAACGATCGCACTCGCGCCTTTCCTTAAGTATTCCACTGTAACCACGTAGTATCTTGAATAAAAGATGAGGTGTTTCAGCGACTTGAAAGGTGGTCATTATCTGACCATTCTACCCCAATATCTTCACACAGAAAATGGTAAAACAAATCAATATACGCGTGTACGCACATATGCGTGTGCGAATAGATGGTGAAAAAAAGAAAAAATGCGTGTGTGCATGGTAGTCGAGCAAACGTGTAATTACGTCCCGCCGTGGTTTTTCTAGCGTCGTTGTGCTCGTTGAAGAAACGGGGTCGTTGGAAGTTGAATTTCCTTAAACCATTTGGCTCTTTAATCAGCAACCAAAAATGACGTACGACTTGTCCCGGCTGCGTGACTGCGGCTGTGTACACAATGGGGCATAATTTTTCATAGAAAATGTAAACGACGGAACGGGGGTGTATATATCTTTTTCTAAGTTATGACTTCGAGTAACGGTGCACCCCGTATTCGCCGGATTTAATTGTACGTTTCGCTTAAAATAGCTTGAAACGAATCGAACTTTTTACGAAAATAAAAGCGACTTGGAAATTTAATATTAATAATAGGGTGTGATATTTTAAATCTGTTTCGTTGGTCGATCGATCGTGGATTGGCATTGTATCGGGTGATTGCAAAAGTTCCTGCTCGATTTTGATAGATGGCAAAGCATGCACATTATTTATTTCATAATCATATGATTAACCGACAGTTTTTATTGATTAATAAATACTATTTTTTATGAAAATGGGCTGTATTCAATTTTAGTCAAATCGGGCACGAACTTTTGCAATCACCCAATAGTAATTGCTGAACTTATGTAAATTGAGTCTATGCGACTCGATTGTGTTTTTAGGTCAGTGTACCTTTTATGCAGGGGAGACTTAAATTACATTATCTTTAATCGTCCACTTACGTACAGCAATTTTTATTCAAGGAAAAAATGATACCTTTGGTTGAATATCATTCATGCTAAATCTGTTAATATTTCACATAATCTTATTACTTATATTTTATTATCATTACTACTTATTTAACCCTTGTCCATTGGCTTAGGATACTTCCAGTTTACAATTTTACAATTTCACATTTTACTGCCCATCGTATTTTCTAAATTTCTAACTGCACTTTCTATTTCACATTTGCTTCTCTATTTAACACTAATTCCGCCTTTTAAATAAAAGAGCTATTTATTTCTTAATTATTAAACTTATTTTTCTTAACTATTTATTCTTATATCTTAATACTTCTCCTTTTCAGTCTGTGTTAGTCTTCATGTCTCCTCCTCCTCTTCCTCTTTCTTTCACTTAATCTTATTATAATTCGGCCTAGTTTTGATTAAATTAATAGTTTGTGAATTTTTGCCGATTTTGGTAAAATTTTCGTTAAGTAGCAGCTAAAAGAAATCAACCAAACGCGTTGAAGAACCTCGATAAAAAAGAGATTATCGCCGTGGAACGTTGAGTTTTTCCAAAAGGAAGCGGTTCCACAGAAAAACAGGGAGATTAACCTGATCACCGGCGATACAGTTTCTATTAAGATCAGGGTCTCGCTGGGCAATTAATACGAGGCTATTTTCTTAGCCCTATCTGACACATAAATCACCGTCTAACATACTTTCAGATCGCACGGTTCGATTAAACCACGGACACGCAAGTAAGTAACACAGGTAAGTTTGTTTAACGTGCAACTGTCCCGGGTCTTTAACGATAAAAACCGACGGACGTGTAAATTGTTTTCGCGCGAATTTGCTTCTTGGGGGGGCTGAAAATTGCTGTACACCCTCTTTCCCTCTTGGCCCTTCGTTTAAAGGAACACCACCGCAACGTATCGCACAGCATGAACATTTTTGGAAGAATGAAAGACTTCTAATATTAATATTAGCCGTGGACATTAAATAATAATCAGTCCTGGTGCTACCACCCACTACTTAGAAAGAAAAATATGATCTACTGATTAAAATTTAAACTAGAGTAATATAACATGCACACTCTTCAACTATTCGAACGATTCTGGCGTTCTCGATCAACTATCGATATTTTCTTACAATTAAGATGGTAGAATTTTATATTCAAAAATTTTTGGTTTTCAATATTAAAATACTAGAGGGTTTTCAAAAAATACGGTTGAAAAACGCCGAGAAGCGCGATAGCGTTTGTTAGAAATTAAATATATGTAGATACAATTAATTTATAATAGGTAACTGCTGGAAATTCGTGTCCTAACGAATAAACAAAATTCAATCTCCTCGAAGAAATTTTTATGCAAGGTCGAACTATCGGTTAAAAAGGTTCCAGGAACGGGTCAAGTGTTTTACCCTTAACACGTTGTGTGTAAGAATTAGAAGACCCTAACAAACTGTGTTCTTTAGCTTCTTCTATTAATTCGAGTCTTGCCTCTCGCTATGTAGAGATCAGAAAACCATATACCTTCCTTTAGAAATAAAGTTTAGTAAATTCTTAAAAAGAAAAGTTATCTTTATTTTATTCCTTTCTAATCCATAATCTCCAACAATAATAATGAAATATAAAATGTATTACTTGGTGTCGGATTTGGGAAAAAGCATTATTTAATTTGTACCTCCCCACCTAAAGGTGTACCGGTTGGGGGCAGGTAATTTTCGGACCGACCCCCGAACCTAGGAGTGTAAGGACAACCAGTAAAGAATAAAGGTAGTCATTCAGAGGAATTTATAGAAAGCGGACCTCGAGTGTTCTCATTTAATCCAAGTACCCTTGCTGCCCATCCCTAACACGCGTAGCATTTAGCGCATCTCCGCGACTTTGATTAATTTCAATTCAACACACCATGCTTCGCCACTTTTCGCGACTACGCGACTCACCAAACTTTGCCGTCTTTCACGATGGCACTACTAAACCATACTTCGCCACCACTTTCTGTGTAGGTTAATGCCTGTATTGACTTTACTTTGACTTCGCTAGTGAGATAAAGCAATAATATAATTATGATTTTAACCCCTTAACCTACAATGACGGGCATAGCCCGTGTACGATGATCGGATCAAATATAAATATTAGCGGGGGTGCCCTCCTAAAGTTATAAATATTTGTGAAATATTTGATAAGTAATTACAACCTTCAACACTTTGTTGGCACATTGTTGTTATTTCAATTCAACACTTGGATTATTGATATTAGTAACAATGTGACGTAAGTACATGCGTCTGAAAGGTTGAGCATGTTCGCGAGCGCGTCGTCAGTTGTCTGTATCAGTCAAATGCGCTGGGTTTTTTCAACGCGAAATCTGAAGAGCGCGAAAACTGCTCACGGCACGCAAACGGTTAAACGGAAAAATGCGTCCGTAGGCCCGCGCGGCGGTTGTTTGTTTCGCTAATTGCGAGCAAGTAATTACCAGTCACCGGCACACTTGCCGGGATAATTCGAGGGGGCGGGCGGGTTGTCCGTTTAATGCCGGCAAATGGGATCAGCCGCTTCAATTATCCGGGCGACACGAGTCGAAAAAGCTCGGCTTGCTGCTCATTAACGATGCCAGAGAATTAATTATCCGATGGGACGTAAACCGATTAACCGGCGCCAGCGAAAAAGTAACTTCCCGCCGCCTGAAACCACCGGTTTCGCGTTCCTCGAACGCGTCTGATCGGCGGAGCCGAGTTTCGTTGCCGGAAACGAGGTCGGAGACATTCGCGCTCGATTGCGATGCACGGTAATGTCTCCTTTTATCCGGAATCGCGGTAATTTTCCAATTTTATTTCGCCAATGAACTGCAGTTGCGTTGAATTTGGAAAAATGTTGAATTTAAAGATTTTATAAAACGTGAAAACGTATGGTATTGTTATTGTTGTTAGGTTTAGAAATATTTTTGTTTTAAATACTGGTTAGGTATATTATCCATAATCAATCTCTTTTTTTAATCAACTTCTAATTAATTTAGAGACCAGTTTTCGATTCAAGTTGAATTTGAAATTTGAAGATTGAATTTGAACGCAAAAATTTGAAATTCTCCACATAATAATAATAATAGTAATTTATTTTATTATTATCAATATTATTATTATTATTATTATTATTATCAATATCATAATATTACTAACATCATAACATTTCAAGTGAAATTCTAATATGATATGTAAATATATTTTCATGCACCATCGAGAAGTCTTGGACCTAATATTTATACCTCACATTTTGGATCTACTAATCCAGTAAACAGAATTTGTATAGTAACTGATAGATATCATATTTAAATATCGTGTCCGTAGCATTCTTTAATCCTTTAGTTCTTCAATTCCTTAGTTCTTGATACCTTAGTTTAAATTAGCTCATGTACTTAAGACAAGGTTTACGAGGCCCGTCAATCAAACGAGTTTCGAACTTCATCAGTAAAATTTACAAGAATAATTACTATTATCCCTAGCATTTTTTTGCTGAGTTTTATTGATAGAGCGATACAAATATAACCAAATCTATTTCCCTCTCAGTTCTGCAATTTCAAATTCTACCTATTCTTTAATTATTCTATTACATCTATTACAAGTTCTAACTGCAATAAAATCCTTTGTACACCGATGACGGTCTCTGCTCGTTTATACATCGAATAAATAAATATCGGTAAATAATTTTCCAGTCTTCTCTACCAATAACAAGTTGGGGGTTCGATGGAAAAGTTTCGTCAGCGTATTTGGCTTCCTGTACCGTTGCTTCGAGCACGCTCGTGATTTCTCTTCTTTAAAGGCCGGCCAGGCGGCTTCGCGACCGCTGCCAAAGCCCCCGTTTAATCTTTCTTTTTTCCCCCTACCCACCACCACCCCCAGCCACCGATTCCCTTAGCCGGAAGTAAACGGAACACGTAATAAGAAGCTTTCCTCGTGCAGCTTGCGGCTCACACGTTGCAGTTTTTCCGCGGTCGTGGCGCAGTTACACGGGGATTTTGGTAATTAGCCAGAACGATGTTTCACTAACTGTTGCCCGAAGGAAAGTTTAATAACCGTGGAAGGGAACGGGGGGGGGGGCTTAGTTCGAAATCCCCGCGGGACGGTTTCAGAAATTATTTAAGCTTTCAATAACGCCACCGAACGCCGTAAAATCCGCGCGCGTTGAAAATTTCTTGAGAAGTTTAATTAACAACGTTTCGCTTTTCCCTCATTTTCAGGATTTATACAGGCAAGTGAACTTGTGTTACGATACGATGCGCGAAAATCTATTCTTATCCGTGTGAAACTTTCTCAGTGAAAGGATTTCTGGTTGTCCAACGTGACTAATTTAATCTTAAAAGATAGATTTGTAATATTCTAGAAATCGATAATGAACCTCGTGATTACGTTTTATTTAACCTTTTGCACTTTTACGTTTTACCCTAAGCACCACAATTATATAACACACATATTTACATTAATATTTCATCCTAGGTACCCTTGTTAGAATATTTTCTTTTACTTTCTGCTTAAATGAGTTTGTATATGTAAAATAAAATAAATAAATAAAAGATAAAAGTTGATTGGTAGCTTTCTCAAATATAAATACGAGTGCAAAGGGTTGACAAATGATAAATTTAAATTTAAATGAAGGTGAAGGGTATTGTTGAAACAGTAATGAAACTAATTGTGCTATTTCAAAATTAAATACTTCATCTTCTCAATTACTGCTCGTAACGATTAACCGGCTAATCTCAATGCACTCTTTTTTTTCCAGAAGGCAACGCGACAGCTTGAACGGTTTAACTCGGATAACTCGATACGAGGAGCGCGAGAAATCGTGACGGCCACGCTTGTAAATAGGCGTGACAAAGAAATGCATGGATGTGGCAATGGATGCCGGTTTTCTCGCGGGCATTCGTCAGCCGCTGGGATAATTGCTGTCAAGTAAAAGGGGCGCGATGTTAAACTATATCTCGTCGAAACAACCGCAATTAAGGTCGAGCGGCTCTCTGGCAGGCTGTAATGGCTCGCATTACACGCAGGTTACATGATCACGTGAAACGTCATCGCGAGGCTGTGCGATGACCTATATGGATCTATTACCTTTTCATCGTTTCCTATCTTCTCTTTTAACCCTTTGCGCTCGACAGCTGACTTGTTAGTTATTTTTTCAAATTTTCAAACTTTAGTTACTTTGTTTATTAGTTAGACTCGAATGATAAGTAGTAATACATGTAAATTTTATTAATTGCTTATAAAGTAATTAGTTAGTTTGTTTATTAGTTAGGCTCAAAGGGTAAGTAGTAATACATGTAAATTTTATTAATTACTTTATAAAAATGATCAGCTGTTGTGTTAGCAAGAAAGTAATTTCGGTTTTTTAATGTGAAATAAATCTCAATTTCTTTTTATATAAAAAATGAACTTTAATCCGTCAAATATCTTCCATTCTGTTCGATGACCTTTCGCCATTTTTCTGGTAACTTCATGATCCCTCGCTCGCAGAATTTCTGATACTTATCAGCAAAAAATTCAACCAAGTGCGATTCGAGGTCGTCGTTATTACTGATATTTTCACAACTCATTAAACATTTATTTAAAAAAATGTCACTCGATATCGGTTAACAGGAATCGTATTAAATAATATCCCTTTGGCTTCGGGATCGGATTAAATAAACAAGATGTATTATAAAGGGAAGGAAATAATTTTGATTGGGTGTCTCTTCGAGCGAAATTGTTCGTTAAACAGATCGATCGATATGTTTGTGAGAGGCGGGTAAGAGAAATCTATAAATCTGAACGATCAAGCGTTTCAACGATTGAAATATTGCCCGGAAAGGGAACCGTGCAGATTTGGCAAGCGAATACCTCAAGTGTAGAACTATTCCATCTGAAAATGAAACGTTGTAAAGCGTCCATTTGCCCCGATTGAAGTAAACATACTAAAGATCCATCCTTCAGTTGGAACCGCGGAATTTTATCAACCGACCGAAGCAATCCACGTTTCAATCGAGACGTCCTTATAAAGGGTGTCCCAAAATTCTCGCGAGAAGTAATTTTAATAGAAAACACAGGTTTATAACTAAAAATTGTAAATTTTTTGTTGATTCATAAAGTATACAGTATAGGGTTATGTATGGAATAGCATATCGGATAAATGGCCTCGACGAATTTGCTGACACATACGAATTTCTTAGTATATGTATATTAGAAATAGATATACAAAAAATGTTCGTAAATCTAGTCTGTAACTCTTTGCACTCGAGAGGTGACTGTTAGTCACCAAATGACAGTTTCGCAAATTTTCAAACTTTAGTCAATTTATTTATTAGTCAGACTTAGATATTAAACAGGCATATATGTAAATTTTATCACTTAACTAAACTAAATGACGTTTAAAACAGGTGAATCCTAGTAAATATTTCGAATTTGAAAATTTTTGAAGTTTGTATCATTAGACGATTAACAATCACTTCTGGAGTGCAAAGGGTTAAAAAAAAAAGTATGCTTAATTTATTCCGTAACTACTATTTTCTCACCTAATATAAATCCTCGAAAAAACACACTTTTTCTGCCATAACCGTATCCACGTCGAATTACATTGCCAGAATTGCAAGCAAAAATTGCGAACAAACGATTTTTGATCCGGAAGTACCATACGCAGATATCCATACATTTATACACGTGTAAAAGGAACCCTCTATTTCTCTCGCTTAATCATTCCACACAATCACATCCCAAAAATTCCGTGCACCAGAGACCGCAATCATCCGCGTCTAATGACATCACGAATTCACAGCCAGCAACGCAGCGAACAATTAAACGGGCACCCGGTCTCATTTAACGCGACACGTGTTACGCCAGTCAAGAGGAATGTCCATGGAGCATGGCAATGTCCTCCGCGCGAAATGAGTCATCGGATCTCCCGACTCGGATCGGCCGGTTTATTAAGCTAGAAAGTGGTTGAAGAGACGACGCGCCATTGCTACGCTCGGATCCCTCGACCTCTGCGAACATTCGCTCGATCCGCTCCCCTTCTATACCCTTCCCTTAGCATGAGTAAATAGGAAGGACGACGTATGATAATTAATTGTAGCTTTAATTGAAACAACTCATAAAACAAAGGCAATAATATATTATTTTGAAATTAAATTGATTACTGTTTCTCTATCATTTTACACACTTTGATTCTGTTACTTACGATCTCTCTCTCTCTTCGCTCTGTTTACTTTTACTTTTTCTCTTTCACACACACAAATTCGTTCTCTCTCCCCCCTCTCTTTATCACCCCCCCTCTTTCTTTGTCTTTCTTTTCTCCTTCTCCCTCTCCCTCTCCCACACTCCCTCACTCTTTCTCTTTCCCTCTCCCCCGCTATCCCCTCTCCCTGTAGTGTATTATAGGGAGCTACAAGATATAGGAATGCGGGTCTAATTGGTTGTAGCCTCTATAGACCCACCTTCCTCAACACAATCATAAAAAGAGGGTACACATATTTTCGTTGTTGTTGGTCAAAGCAAAAAGAGCGACAAATCGAATCCGCATCGCATCGCATAACAGAAGGAATTGGGTAGTACGAGTGAAGCACCCCTCTTTTTCCTGTACTCGCAAACTTACCAGCTCCCTATATTATTGAACCCTCGTAACTTACACTCATTTCTTTCTTAACAATATACCATAACATATACCTATCACACACGTTGTCACTGCTGACTCAAATGGCGTCGATCTTCGTCACCACTCGTAGACTGAGACAGGGCGAGGATGTAAACATCGCTGTGCCTTCTTCCCGCGAACTCACAGCAACAGCTATACTCGTATTAAGCCCCAGGCATACTCACGATATAATCCTCACGAGAATCAAAGCTAATTTTCAGTAATTTTAGTTCAGTTATATATTTAGCACATTGTGTAAGATTTTATTCCTCTTGTTGAATACAGGGACTTGTAATTATCAAACTTGCCGAGTAGTTGACTAAAGTAGTTAACAAAATAGAATTCTTACCAATTAATGTATAGAAATTGCCAAGGGAAGGGTTACGTTCTTTGTACTTTAACAATTGAACGAAACTGTAGAATTTGGTAGAAGCTAAGGAAGTTAAGAAGAAAAGATTTCTCTTCTTAATAAATGCGTGTACACTCGCAAAACGCGATTCAACCTTTTCATTTCTATTTTCTCATGCAAATTAGGTGCACCCTTTCCTGAAACGAGTTCCATAGAACTTAGGGTAAAGTTGCGAGGAAGAAATTTACTTTTTCAAATTATCTTCTTATTTCTTTTCTCTCGGTATTTAACCTGGACTCTACCTTTGGCAAAATTTTAATTGCGATTCGAGGAACTGTTACATCAGCAAGCTTCTTTGACCAAATTTGTTTGAGCCGGTTAATAGGGTGTACCACCTCGTGGCAAGGAGAATATTTTCACTGAAATTGATTCCATCGGATCGTGCATGGTCTAAGGGTATGCTTGGTTATTCGATTAATGTAATTCCGGAGAACTCGATTACAGCTTGCACGCGTTGTTAATCGAACACCGGTTACAAGCACCATTATCGAATTCGAAGTCTGTGAAGTTGGTCCATTGAAACCTCCAATCCTCCGGACTTTCTCAAGTACTTAATCAAGTTTAAGGTATGTTAGGGAAATACTTTCTACATTCATCAGATACGTGATTTGGAAACAGTAAAGAAAAAATACCGGAAAGCGATTGCCAATAGTAACGTATAACATCATAAGACGATAAAATAATTAATAATTATGATAATAATAATGAAATCTTCAATAACTGTGCACCATACGAAACATACGTATAGAAGTGTCAAAAAATTCTCAGAAATCTTTGATGACAAATAAAATCTTTAATCTGAGTTCTATTTCTCCATACTTATTTTTTATCACAAAACCATGATATATTTACATAAAATTTACAGTCAGGTGAGAGAAACTGCATAAACAGATTATGCTCAACTTCGAATGTATATTATAAGAATATTAATTTCTTCAACGTATCATTAAGCTCTTTCAAAGTGTCTCTATTCAGGCTCAACTAGACTTCAACCACTTAATTATTAAGTTTTGTCTTTCTTATCTTGTCTTATCTATTACCTTCTGTATTACATATTAAGTTTACGTTAATTGCTATATACTTCTTATACGTATCCTCTTTTTTTTGTGTACCAAAGAATTTTAATCCGTCAATAAAGTATACGACTTTATCAGCATCAACAGTTCCATAAATTCTTCGCCCAAAATTTTATTCTATTTATCGCTACCCTCCCCCAATCATTCTATTCCCTCTTATTAAATTTCCTCAATATCTTCACCCCATACTTCCTCCCAACCTCCCCCCTTCGCCCCTGGTACGTCTCTTTGCTCGAAAGTCGTTGCCGGAAGATCGTCCCAATAAGTCGTCGAGATGGTGTCACATTTCAAACCGGCAGCTAGTAAGCAGCAGACTGCGAGGAGACTTGCCAAACAAGCCTCTCGTGCAACGAGGAAGCGTTAGACAGGATCGACGGAAGTTTTCGTGGAGCCTGGAACAAACGAGAATTCCCCCCTCCGCTTCCTGTGATCACTCGTGAATCTGACCGGCGTAATTCCTGCAGTTTCCACTTCGAAAGATCGTTCACTCTTCGTGGCTCTTCCGGCAATAGCGTTCCAAATTTCGGGGACTGAAACTAACTCTTTCTCGGATGCGGAGCTCGAGCCGGGTGTTTGGTTAAGCGGCGGGTAGGGGACGGTAAAGCTGGGATTGGTCGGGGAGAAATTGGTGGTGGGGGAAGCGACATTGAGCGAGGGGAATATTCGACGCTGACTATAGCTGACGTTAGTCGCGTCTTCTGAATACTTGAGTGTTGGAATTTACAATTTCTAAAGTTATTGTGTGCAAATATTTCAAGGTATTTTTAGCGAAATATTTCTGTTTAATATTTAGCAAACGAATTACATTTTCTTAATATTAATAGTTAAGAAAATAAGAATTTTTTGTCACACCGTCTCAGAGAGAGAGAGGTATTTTAATAATCAGTAAAATTCTCAAGTTTTTATGAATTTCTTCTTATATCCATTTCAATTCACTAATCTTCTTTTTCCACCTTCCATCAACTTGTTGTTCCTAATTTTTCAAGCGCGAGCCTTATTCCTTTAAACACGTACCGGAAAGGCAAACGTTTCGCTCGACAGGCTAAAAAAACCGTCGACAGCGGCCGCGCAAGTTTCCCCTACGCTCGTTCGTTTGCTTCATTTTTCTTGTGTTCGCCCGGTCTGTTCATTAAATTCCCATTTTCGCCCAGGAAATGCCCGAACTCGATCAAGAACCGTAACCACCGCAGAAACCATAGTGTGCATCGAGTCACCGGCGGAAGATATTATTTTCTCTCCGCCCAAAATTGTGTTCACCTTCGTTATTCACTTTCTTCTGCATCTTAACACTTTGACTATCAGGTTGGTCATACAGTAGTGGACAAAAGTTTAAGACGAGAGGACAGTGTAAAGCATAGCTTTATGGTTTGCAAATATTTCTTTAACTTAATTTTAAACTTAAACTTATCACATTCATACCATTAATCACGCTATCCCACTCAATACCCCTATCTACTTATGCTTCCTCTTTCGCTACTCCCTTACCTTATTGATAAACTGATAACAATACTAATAATAAAATAACAATAATAACAACCTTAATATACTTAATAGTAATGGTAATAAGCAACATAAAATAGATAACTCTGAATTCAGTGGCAGTCAAAGGGTTAAATAAAATAAATAACTCTGAATTCAGTGGCAGCCAAAGGGTTAAATAAAATAAATAACTCTGAATTCAGTGGCAGCCAAAGGGTTAAATAAAATAAATAACTCTGAATTCAGTGGCAGCCAAAGGGTTAAATAAAATAAATAACTCTGAATTCAGTGGTAGTCAAAGGGTTAAATAAAATAAATAACTCTGAATTCAGTGGCAGCCAAAGGGTTAAATAAAATAAATAACTCTGAATTCAGTGACAGTCAGAGGGTTAACCATCGTTTGATTCGTTTTTCCTGTTTCTAGTTTCTCGATCCTTCTATTCGATTTTCTTCGTTCCGCCCGCGGAAAAAGCGTCGATCCGTCTTCGCGAGCCGTTGAAAGCTCAGCCATCAGGCTTGTTTGCCCATTTCCGAGGCGGTTTGCTCGCTCATCGACGTTTTAACGATTAAAAGCCACCCCTCTACCCCGCGTCGCTCGGAGTAACGTGAATCTTCGCCGAGATTTATCCGTTTATTGACATCTCAGCGATTAGAGGAGCGCTCTTGGACGTCTGCGTGGCAACGATTTCCGCGGGATCTTTGACCGGGATAATCTTTCCACGGAGAAAAATTGTTACGTCCACGCTTCAATGTCTAACGTTCGATCGCCTTGTGCTCGAGACAGTGAACATTCTGAATTATTAATTGTTGTACCCTTGGAAAGGTTTAAAGTAATTTTTCGTAAATAGGAAAAAAATAGTATTAGTGGTTTGAAAATAAATTACTAGAACTGGGCTACTGTTTTAATAATTATTGGAAACACATCTTGTTAAGTTTCTTTCTGTTAAACGCTTTACGCTTAGATTAAACAGCCTCAGTTTGTTTCTTATTTTTCCAATTTTTGCTTGAAAATAGTATATTAAAATTGAGAGATTGGTTTCTCATGTACACTTTATTTAGCTTCTTTTAAGTGTTTAGAAGTTTTGAAAATGTTTCATATTTAATTTTGTCGATAAATTAGGATTCGACAGCAATGTCTAATGATCTATGACGCCATCTAATGAATCATATTACATTAGCATATGAGACCAAGCGAACAGTCGCAAACAGTTAGGATAGAGATCAGGTTCGATCTGCTAAATAAATAGACGATTTATACAGTAAATTAAGGATCTACTTATTTCAATCCTAGCGTTAACCCTGCTTTAAAAAATTTATTTTTAGAAAAATTGCAAATTACACGTATACATTTTTTGGCACCGATTTTATTTCAACGTTGCCTATTCCTATTTCAACACTGAATTACCAGAGTCTGGTTTCAGTTACAATGTTACGAATATTAACGTCATTATAACGGGCTTGAATGATAGATCGAGCAGGACATGGAGCGAAAACCGCGGCGTTAATCAAAATTATTTAGTAGCCGGCCAGCGCGATACGCGTATCCACTAAAATATCGTTCCGCCCCGTTCATAAATTTCATTTTGCAATGGGAAAAAATATGCCGGAAGCATGCTCCGCTCGCGTAAGAGACGCCGCAACAAATCACACGGCTAGCTGCTTTGTGCTAACGCTAAAATGCACCATGCTGAGAGTATGATCCGTCGGTTATCACGGATTCGAGTAACTCTAAGAGTGATTGCCTTTATTGACGTGTGTATGTTCGTGTGTTTGCATATGGAAGGGCCCTGAAGATTTTAGAAAAAACCATTAGACGAATTAGAATGAGAAGGATTGCATGGAAAAAAAGGAAGGATGAAAGTATGAGTAAATGGAGCACAAAATAGAAAAAGTTTAGCGAGCATGGTGAGCGTAGATCATTTGTTGGTGAATAGAGAAAACGAACGAGTGAATCCAAGATTGAAAATATAATAAATAAATATATTATATAATATAAGTGAACAACTCGTTACATTCCACCCTTGCCCGTTACCTCAATAATAACCGATTAGACGAGGTAGAATGAGAAGGATTGCATGAAAAAAAAGGAAGGGTGAAAGTATGAGTGAATGGAGCAGAGAATGGAAAAAGCTGAGCGAGCATGGTGAGCATGGATCTTTTATCTGTGGTGAATAGAGAAATCGAGTGAGTGAATCCAAAAGTAAAAATATAATAAATAAATATATTATATAATAGAAGTGAACAACTCGTTACATTCAACCCTTGCCCGTTATCTCAATAATAACCGATTAGACGAGTTAGAATGAGAAGGATTGCATGAAAAAAAGGAAGGGTGAAAGTATGAGTGAATGGAGCAGAGAATGGAAAAAGCTGAGCGAGCATGGTGAGCATGGATCTTTTGTCGGTGAATAGGGAAAACGGGTGAGTGAATCTAATATTGAAAATATAATAAATAAATATATTATATAATATAGGTGAACAACTCGTTACATTCCACCCTTGCCCATTACCTCAACAGTAACCGACCTAGAGATCGAGAACCTTAGAGCCGCCTTCAGCGCCGCAAGCAGTTTGTTCTCTTCAAAAAATTATGCGGAGCCATGATTTTCTATTTTCAGCAAACATGACGCTGCAACGAGTCTTCTTTAATTTTCTCCGTATTTTCACCGAGCGAAGTATAGAAAAACGTTGCATGAAATTAACGAAAAACGTGGTAGCAACGTTTATCCGAATAAAATTTTAATTTCACAAAGGAAACCGCTTCAAATTATACCGCGTGAGTGTATAAAGATTTCGAAACACAGGGACCGTGAAAATGTTATTTTAATGCAATATACGAAGTCCAAAAATTACTGCAAAAATAAAACTTCAGTTTTTCAAGTCCAAAGGCAGGAAAAGTTTAATTTTTAAATTACGTACACAAGTTGGAAACGCAAAGATGTCGCCGCAAGCACAATTTTAACTTGATAAACCTCTGCCCTCTAATTTTAACCTAGTTTAAATACTTTCAAGTACTTGCTAACAGGAATACAATTTCACGGAAAGAACCACACGGCGACTACAATATACATCACTGCAGTGCGGTGTCTCGATTTAACATAAAAAGAATCTCGAAAAACGGCTCCGCAAAGACACAGCTATTCTTTCTCATTTCGTCGGCCCAATTAACCTTCCTGGAACCACATAAAATTTGATCCTCCGACTGCTCTAAGCGATATACCGCCACTCACGCCGCAGAAATCCCCAATGCTTCCCGGGAAATTTGAATCTACAACCCTTCGGCGTGTCCTGGTTCCAACCACGTACAGTACGTCTACGAGAAGAAGTCTAGCGAAACGGCACAGGGGAAAGAGGAGTGCTGCGCTAGCTTTACCCGTCCCCACTCTTCACGTTTATTTAGCGGTAGCTTTTGTTGGTATGCGTTGACATAGGTCGTAGAATGTCCATAAATACAGGGGACGTATATTTCGCGATATATCGAAAATTATGTGTATAAAGTTGCTGGTACAACAATCGTATTGCAAAATATGATTGTATAAAATTTAATGTATAATTTATAAAATTCAAACTATTCTGTAATGTTCATACGTATTCCTTATTTTTAGAATATAATAATATATTTTCGTGCATTGCTTAAACTTAATTGTAATTATAATTGTAATTGACATTTTTACAAGAAAAAAAACATATTAATAATAAGAATTTAATCTATATTCTACACATAAAAAACATGTTAAAAGTAACTTTTCGCTACGAGTCTGTTTGATACTGTTCTTTTCTGGCATTCTAGAGCCCCATATTACCTTTCTTTGTTACTCGTGATTGATGGTCACTCAACACGACTTTAAAGTGGAATCGGGTATTAGTGTGGGTAGAACAGGACGAATTACACTTAATAACTTCGTTTATACGAAAAATAATTGAAGAAAATATATATTATATATTATTAAAATATTAAGAAAAAATATATAAAATATAAATTATATTTTATATTAATTATATAAAATATATAAGTATTGATTGATATAAAACTTGATACTTATGTAGTTTTTCTTTCTTGTGCTTGCTCACTCTCTTTATCGCAATGTTCTCTTTTCCTTTTGCTTCACTCAAGTGCTTTCTCACTAAGTCACATATCACAATATATACACGATACAACATTCGCCGCATGGGACACTCGCATTAAACTATATAACGAAATTCTGGACAAAGTACTCTCACTCTTCAAATTCATCCTCACTCACACACACACACAAAACCAACATTCATAGTCATGCACCAGTCACACTCGCATTCCTCTGGCTGGACTCGCAAACGCGACATCGCGTTGGCGCGGAGACCGGAAGCCGGGTGGTGGCGGGAGGACGACAATAATTCAGCACAAAGGCGAAACGCCGGGCAACGAGAGGGGTCGGGAAACGAAAAGAAATAAGTAACGAGGAGTGGCTGAACGCTCCAGGAATCGTAACCGCGCTAAAAGGACGCGCGTCTCCGGCAACTTTCCACCCCCCTTTCGAGAAACGAGCGGGTCGAGGAAAAGCTGGCGGCGGTGGCGAAAGAGAGGATCGAGTTTATAGAAGTAGACTCGAATTTTTCTGGCGGATTAACGCCGCGCTTTTTGACGCGAGTCTTCAATGAAACTTGTTATACGGAGGCAAGACGATATCCTAAGGAGGGACACGAAGTACGGGGGCGGAAAGTCAAAAGGTGAAAGAGCGATAGCAGCGCGCGAAGGATGCGGAATAAGGGTAAGAAGACGGAGGATTCTATTCGGTGGCCGGGGAAACTTCGCGTTGATTTCTTATGAGCGAGACATGAAGAGAAATCTCAAAAGATCCTTGACACCTCTTAGGGAAATAACATTCTCGGATTACCTCAAAGGCGGTGGAAAATTGTGGGAAAAATGGTTTGCGAGTACTCACTTTACCGGATGAAGAAACATAATTAAATCAGATTGTGGTATACAGGTTTCTCGTTTCTTTAAAAATTAACAACAGTTTTGCGAATGATCTATTATTTCAAAGGATCCTTGATACCTCTTAGGGAAATAACATTCTTGGATTACCTCCTAAAGGAGGTGGAGAAATACGGGAAAAATGGTTTGCGAGTATTCACCTTACCGGATAAAGAAACATAATTGCATCGGATTATGGTATGCAGCTTTCTTGTTTCTTTAAAATTGACAACAACTTCGTGAATGATCTATTACCTACAGTATTTATGAAGAACTTTGGGTTTGACACCTCTTTTCGTGCAATTCTTGATTTTTTGTTCCATTTTAGAAATTTAAGGGTGCGGTTCTGTAAAAATGTTTAATGTTTGTTACGATAAAACCTACAGAGTGGAGATGAATCGCGAATGATTCGTTAATGATTTTTGGGATGCATCTTGGGATTAGGTCTTACTATAAATTTCAGGATTGAATAAATTATCCCTGCAGAGAAGTTAGCCGGCTGTTCTGACCAAATATCTATGACTAAATAATTTTCAACCGTAACTCTCTCCAAAGTTCTTCGAACAAATATTTCGCTTAAAAATGCATCGTGTATGTTAAACATCCAAACTCTTTATCATTTCGTATCGTTTACTACAAATTTCCAAACCACGACGTTTAATCATTGAATTCTTTAAGAACCTTATCATTGATTTCTCACTGAATTAATTTAATTCCCAAACTGTTCATTATTAACTGCAACAATCCCATAAAATTACCCAGAATTGAACAACAGAACGTACGATTCAAATCTATTCCATCGCAGTTGAAACTTTAACAAACGTCACTCTGTTTTTCCCTCCTTTTCGAAAATTCGCGTTTCCCTCAAACTTCTAACAAAATCTTCCAACGCTTCGTCCACGGCGCAACAATACTTCATCCAGCGCGACGCAAATCATGCTCTGTCCACGTCATCGCACTAATCACAGCCCCGCTTCACCCCGACTTCATCAACAACGCTATCAACCGGCCGAATCGCGTGCTACTCCAAACTGCGGCGGATCCAACAGACCGTGCACAACCGCTCGAGTGGTAATTTTAATATTTCACCAGAAAGGTTGGCCAGAAATCTCGAAAGTTGGCCTCGCGAGTCAAACGAGCAACTACCAGCGAGGAGGAACTCTAATGCATAAGTTTCGCGAGACGACGCGGCGGCAGAAGCGAAAGAAACACTCGAGTCAGTCGCGCGACAAAATGGCGGGTAGCGACCAGATGGAATTCGCGCGAGAGAGCACGGAACGAGGAAATTCCCTAGACAAGCGATCGGTGAATTCATCGATAAGCAAATATGCCAGCAGTCTTCGAGAAGGAAAGTTTCTAGTAGTTCATTTCCGTTTTCGCTTTAGCGAACTTCTGTTCCTTCAAACTTTAGAGAGCTGTATCGATGAATTGAAAGCACTTTTTCTTAACCTCTTGCACGTTCGTTAGTTGTTTTTTTGTGAATAGTCCCTCGTTTAAGGGAAGTTGGTAGAAATGTGATGGGTTAGTGGTGAAGTGGTCATCCGGATGGGTTAGGCTCTCACCTAAGGGATTTGCGATAGTCAGGCCTAGACCCAGTAAAATAGCTAGCTATTGCCCGCGTTTTTTTTTATAGTGCTTGCTACAAAATCGGCGGATTTTCAAACAACCTTTCAACCCCTATTTAACCCCCTTAGGGGTCGAATATCAAAAAATCCTTCCTTAATGAATGCCTACGTCATAAAAGGAACCCATTGTCTAAACTCCATATTTCTAGCTTCAGTTCTAATTGAAAGCTGAATCCTTTTATAAGGAAACAGTGAAAAGAGAAGTGAACGATTGAAAGAAGATTGCGTGGTGAATCAATTTTTTGCAAGCTAAAACTGAAACAGAATTCTGCAAAACAAATATGTTGGCAATTTAAGAGAATGAAAGTTTGGAGGAGTTTATTTCCGCTTTGTATCTTTCGAACTTCTCTCGAGTTAAGAAAAAGGGATCAATGCACTTTGGATCCTGCTTCCTTTGGTTCTCGTTACGTTTGTTAGTGTTTTTCTAAAGTTTTCATCGAGGTGACGGAAATGTTCGTTGTGCAACCGATGGGATAGGGTGACCTGGTTCTCACTGTAGAAACGGGACCTGTGTTTGGTTAATTACTTGTTAGAAAGTTTCAAATAGTGGTTTGTCTTCTAAAACGAGCACTGATCTAGAAAGCGATCGGAAATGCACAGATAAATGAAAAATGCACGAGTTTTGAAGGTATTATCGGTAACAGTTGTAATGTTCAATTCATTTCAAGATTTTGATCGACTCCAATAATTTATTCATGTGTTCCAAAAGTTTAACCAAAATTTACTCAAGTTCCTTTTTATAATCCTAATTAAAAATAAATAATCTGTTTCTCTATTCAAAGTCCAAACGGATATCCTTTTCAACATAATGTCTATCCCACAAGTTTTCCAAAAATCGCAAAATAGAATTATCTGGCAACTATCCTTTTAAAGAAACAGCAGATTTATGTATTAGGGGGACCAGAAAGTAATGTCGTTTTCTTACATTAAATTCAAACACATAAATTTTTAACGACTTTTTATTTTTGTAATCACCTTCGTTATCAAAAATCTTTTGCCACTTAGTATGCAAATTTTCAATGCCGGATCGATAAGAATCAATTGGTTTTCGAGTAAAATGTCTAGAGATGGAATGACAGAAACGATATTACTTTTCAGCCCCTCTAATATTTTGGTGAATTCATTCCAATTCATCATTTTCTCATCGCCATTTCATCAAATCATTCGATTCAGTTTGTACGTAACTAATTTTTCCTCGAGACGAAGCTGCCTTCGAGAGCAAACTTATAGCACGTAGATCCTCGCAATTTTCTAACGAAACCACGTAGCGCTCCCTATCGAAACGACCAATTCACGCGAGTCTCTATGATCATGGACCTCGATCTCTATTTGCCCGGTTTTCAATTAAGTCGTCCATTTTTGCGCCGCGACACAGGGAAGAAACGGTGGCTGGCCGCTTATGAAGTTGCTGCCTTAACAGCCCGAAGGTCGTGCGACGATGTAGCTTCGAAGGAAGGGGCTAAAAAAGGGGGCGGCAGATGAAGAAAAAGGGGAGATCGTTCCGCACGTTTGTACCGCGCCCCGTATTGGCTCGGAACTCGTTTGCGGGACACGAAGTTTCCGCGCCGCTTGCCGCAGAGGACGGTACACTGTCGGACAAAAGTTTGGGGCCGCTGCTTATCTCGAGAAACGAAAGAATTTCTTGAAACGTTAAGCTTGCGTTGGAAACGAGTCCTATGGAGGGGAATTGTAGATCGTGTACAGTTGTATGTAAGTACATATCTACAGCCACATCCAAAAGTATTTGTGTAGTCGTGAAAGCTCAAGTAAATCTAACGAATGAATATGAAAATCTTAAAACATTTTTAAAATTGCTAAATTTTAAAACATTTTAAAAATTACTATCCAATTACTTAAAACATTGAGATGCAAGGAATTTATATACTCAATATTAGAACAGCATAGATCTCATGAATTGAATAGTGTCAGTTTTAAGTAAAAACAGATACATTTTAGATTTCACAAAAATGTTTCTGTGAAAATTGTATGATATACAGTAGTGGACAAAAGTTTAAGACGGAATGGTCGAGGAAAACAAATAAATAAATTTATAAAAAATGGCATGATAAAAAAAGCTTCATATTTTATATTAAAATGAATATATAGATAATATTTGTAAACCATAAAATTATGTTTTATATTGTCCCCTCATTTAAAATTTTTTTCAGCTACTGTACCTGTAGACTCCGTGTTAAAGAAAATTTGAAGATAAAATTAGTTAGTTGCTTTAAACAGGACTGCACCCATGACACCGTTTTCAACGTACCAAATAAACTGTTTTTGAATATTTTGTGTATTTTTTTTACATCATATATGCGCTATATGTTTATATTTACTATGCCATTTCTCATAAGTGCAAACGAACTTTTTGTCCCTCGACAAGAAAATTATATGGAAGTTTGATGCGAGTGCCATGGCTGAGAGCGATTCCAAACTTTTGACAGGCAATGTACGTCGAAACGTAAAAAGAGAGAACCGAAGCCGCGGCTACGTGCTCGAGAAATTAATGGCCGGCGAAGGAGAAGCCGCGACCGACCGCCACCTGGACACCGAAACCTCCTCCAGAGGGAGAACTGTTAAGCCCGCCGGGGGTTGATTGGCGAATCTGTATTAAGGGGATTAAGGGTGGCCAAGGATGGAATTTCTAATGAATCTTTGCTGATTGACTGGGCTGATCTTTTTGCGCGGCAGCTTTTTAAGCTCTGTTTGTTGCGCACACCGGTATCTTTATCGGCGGAGTAATTGGGGGTTGTATCTTCGTTGAGAGGCTGATCGTGGGGCGGTTGTTCGTAGAGAGCAGTCGAACAACAGGTTCGTTCCTTGTTATTGAAGAGGGATCAAGCTGTGTACTTTGAATCCTTTCTCTCACTGAAGCTTGAGGATTAGTAAACAGGAATTAATTGTGGTTGTTGAAAATGTAGGAATCCTAAGAGATATATAAAGTGAGAATCAAAAGTGAGTTTTATGTACTTTAAAAATTGAAATTTGTATAACACTTCTGTAGTACTCTATTAAAATTCATTACGGATTTTTAATTTGTACACTTTCATCTAAATATTGATATGAATAATTTCGAAGTTACCTGATACATGTGTAAAATTTATGGAATAAGTTCTATTGCTTCAAAGCGTATGCTATAATTATAATAATAATCAAATAATTGCTTTAAAGTTTATGGAAATTTTGATACAAGTACTTGGGTGATAAAATAATTAAAGTAAAGGAACAGAGATGCTTTCGCGAAAATTAACAATAAATTGAAGATCTCTCGATGGAGAAGCAAAATTCGATAAAGTTAAACTGGTAATTCGAAAATGGCGTAATAATTCAAGCACGGTCTCTTGGACGTTGTTCCTGTGGATACTAGCATAACTCATTGGCCTGTTTCGAGGAAAGTGGATTAGACAATATGGCCTTTTAGCGCGAGCATCATCATCTCGCCGCACCGAATTAAACCCCCTGGATATCTTCGTCCCAGTTATTAACGGAGCAACCGTGTTAATTAACCAAACCAGCGTATTAGTCAACCGGTTGTTGGTTCGCCTGCACAGAGAGCATGGCCGCTTTGAGCATAATGCCCTATTGTGTCATTCGCGAGATCTCAGAGGCAAACATGAGCACCAAACGCTATTATCCGACAATGCGGACGTATATGAACTTTTTATCATAGGAATGCAAATTTTACGCAACGTGTATACCTTTATAAAACCGACAATATAGCGAAATATATCCTTTGAAATAAATTGGTAATGAAACATAAAAACATATCGAAAGTATCAGAAGATTTTATATTGTAACCGTTGATCTTTTTGAGTGTATGGCATGTGTGTGTGAGAATATAGCGAAATATATTCTTTCAAGGAAAGTTGGAATGAAACATAAAAACGTATCGAAAATATTAACAGATGTTATATTATAACTGTTGATCTTTTTGAGTATATGGTGTGTGTGTGAAAATATAGCGAAATATATTCCTTCGAGTAAATTAGCAATGAAACATAAAAACGTATCGAAAGTATCAGTAAATGTTATATTGTACTGCTGATCATTTTGAATGTATGGTATGTGTGTGTGTGAGAATATAGCGAAATATATTCTTTTAAGGAAAGTGGCAATGAAACATAAAAACGTATCGAAAGTGTCAGCAGATTTTATATTGTAACCGTTGATCTCTTTCAGTGTATGGTGTGTGTGTGCGTCGATAGTGTGGGTGATTGGAACTAGACGCGACATTTGCTGACTAGGTTCTATATGTTAAGAATTTGAAATGTCGCGCAGGATAAAAGAGTCACTAGAAGTAAACACGTGTCGTCGATGACTATTAAATATCTATCTGTGTATTGTTAACCCTTTACACTCGACAGGTGATTATCGGTGATCAAATGGTACCAGTTTTACAAATTTTCAAATTTTCACATGTTTTAAAATTTCAGTAGGACTTATCTGAACGAAATAAATTTTAATATAAGTTGATTTTTATCCATTTAATTTCAATACTTCGTACTTGGAAATTTTTTAAGTTAAAGAGCTGGCTTACGTGTGCAAAGGGTTAAAATAAAAGAGTTTAAAAGTAAAAAGGAAAACCCCACTGTACCCAATATCTGTTCATAACATAAATAACATAACAATATAAAAGACTGCTTCATTTAAATAATCTGTATTCCTTTGTAACGAGTTAGGGTTGCATTGCGATCGAAACTTTCAATCCTTCGATCCTTCATAAAATATATTTAATATAGAAAGTACGTTAGATATTGACAAAAAGTAGCGCAATAATTTGATTCCGCTGGAAAAAGATAAATTAAGCACAATTGAACGAGGTCAAAAGGGGTCTCCGAACATTTTCTCCGCCGCTGTGCAGAGGGAACGCGGTTACAGGGAGTAATTAAATCAGCGAGGAGTTTTAAAAGTCGCCCCGCGGTTTCTTCCCCATCCCCACGAATGAATTTCAAATGAATTTTCTACAAATGCAGCCGGCGAACTTTCGGGACGAGTCGCGTGAAGGATTTACGACGCGATGGCTGGCAATAAAACGTCGCTTCTTCGCCCTGTAACCCGCCGAATCCGCATGAAAAAATCGTGTCTGCCCCAGCGAAACCTTCCCACCGTTTCCCAGGGCGAACATAATTTACGCCGAGTTCGTCGGATAAAGGGTTGAAGGCCTCGTCCGGGTAATTCTGAATATTTTTGTAATGAGATCACGTACATCAAGATCGATGGAAGGCTTTTCATTGCAGAAATCCAGAGGATGGAGAGTTGGACCGTAATATTTCTTTTTATTAGAGGACGATTAACCCTTCGTAACGGTGAACTAAAAGATAGTTTCGTAAAAGTCGTTAGAGCTGCTTTCTGATGTAAAATAAGAAGTTCGAGTTACAAGCGTCGCTTGAGTCCCTTTCGCTTGTTGTTATTCAAACAACTAAATTATCAGAAATTCAAACACTTTCATCGGATCCTATTACTTAATTCTTCTTGCTTCACGTAAAAGACTCAAAGCTATAGTAGCGGACAAAAGTTTAAGACCGAAGGGTTAACGAAAACGAATTAATTGATTTATAAAAAATAGCACAATAAACGAAATCTGTATTTTTTGTTAATCGATAAATAATATTTACGAACCATGATACTATGCTTAACATTAACTATACTGTATACTCAGAAATAATTCCTTTTCAATTGAACACTTAGCCAACCGAATGGGGAGATCTCCCATTCCATCTTCTGCCATCGATTCTATTTACTTTTGTTATTACTTAGTCTTGAACTAGAGTTGAATTTATTAAAAATTGTACTTTGGAAGAGCAGAAAATGCATTTGATGATTTATGAATAATACTAGTTTAAGACCAAGGTGCTCTGTTGAGGAAAAAATGGGAGATCTCCCATTCCATCTTCTGCCATCGATTCTATTTACTTTTGTTATTAGTTAGTCTTGAACTAGAGTTGAATTTATTAAAAATTGTACTTTGGAAGAGCAGAAAATGCATTTGATGATTTATGAATAATACTAGTTTAAGACCAAGGTGCTCTGTTGAGGAAAAAATGGGAGATCTCCCATTCCATCTTCTGCCATCGATTCTATTTACTTTTGTTATTAGTTAGTCTTGAACTAGAGTTGAATTTATTAAAAATTGTACTTTGGAAGAGCAAAAAATGCATTTGATGATTTATGAACAATACTAGTTTAAGACCAAGGTACTCTGTTGAGGAAAAAATGGGAGATCTCCCATTCCATCTTCTGCAATCGATTCTATTTACTTTGGTTATTACTTAGTCTTGAGTTAGCGTTGAATTGATTAAAAATTGTACTTTGGAAGAGCAGAAAACGCATTTGATGAATTGTGAACAATACCAGTTCAAGACTGGCTAATAACAAAAGTAAATAGAATGAATGGCAGAGAAAATAATTGTGACCTCTCTATTCGGTTGATTAAGTGTTAAAATCGTTCACCGATTATGTAACGCTTGAAAGGCACAAAAGGGATAAAAAGTATCGCAGAATTCCGATTCCATACAATACCAGATACGCGGTGTACAGAGGGTGAAAAAAAAAAGATTCCACGGGATACCAACAATACCGACCCCCTTCCACCAGGAAAATTGGCGAACGCCAGCCACTCGGAGAATCCTCTGTCCCGACGCACCATGGACGCGTTCCATAGATCGTTTCGCAGCGACGCTCCCGTGACTCGATATCCGTACTGTCGATCAATCGGTCATGCAGGCGCGCGTCGATCATCCAGCTTTAATTACAGTACCGTATAATCGCCAGGGCAAGGGTGGAATCGCTGCGGGCCAGGCCACGTTCCTGCGCGGCCGCGCGCTCGCGTCGCCATTGATACGGCTCCGGATCGGCCATGCCGACGGGACAAATAGATTTCTCTATTAACCCTTTGCACTCGAGAGGTGACCGTTAGTCGTTTAATGATACTAACTTCAAAAATTTTCAAATTCGAAATATTTACTATGATTCACGTATATTAAACTTCATTTAGTTTAGTTAAGTCGTATATTAAAATTTACATATATGACTATTTAACGTCCGGATTTGAACTAACGTCTGAAAATTTGCGAAACTATCATATGCTAGGATTACGATGTCCTATGAGAGGGGACAGCCGAGTGCAGTGTTAAGCTTTTGAGTGCTATGAGCGCATATATGCGTCTGATGAAATTTGCTAGTAGGAATTATGGACGCATATATGCGCTCCGTCAATTTTCGTTTTCTTTGCCTTATAACTTTTTCAGTTGTCATATATTTCCGCATTAACCTTTTGAGTGGTATAGGCGCATATATGCGTCTGATAAAATTTGCTAGTAGGGACTATGGACGTATGTATACGCTCGTCAATTTTTTTGTTTCCTTCGCCTTATGACTTTTTCAGTGGTCACATATTTCACAAAATTGTATGAAAAACAGGTTCTGCGATAAAAACGGAGCAATCCTTAAAAGAAATAAATCAGCAACGAGAAGTCACGCAGAAGGATACCAACAAGCTTTCAAACAGAGTAAAAAGCAGCTCAAAACGATCAAAGCTGCGATACTTCGTTAGCGTTCGTTCGTTCTCCGCCTCCGTCACCACAGTCGAACGTCGATAGCTCGCCCTCCCCGAAAATCGTCCCTAATCACCCCTATTAATCTCAAACGCCGCCAGTTACAAACGAAAAGCGACCTCAAATTAAACGAACAGCTCCCGCGCACTTGCACTCCGCCCCGGGAATCCCGGTGACCAAAATCCGCGGGGCAGTCGCGCGATCACGATCGATCGATCGGCCGGCGCGACAGTTAGACGCAGATGGCGCGCATCAGAAATATGCCCAGTGCACGTGGTTTCTATATATACGTTTTTCTAAGTCTTAACACTTAGCCGACCGAATGGTGAGATCACCGATTTTTTTCCGCAACAAAGCGGGCCCATTGATTCTATTTACTTTTGTTATTAGTTGATCCTGAACTAGTATAGAATTTATTAAAAATTGTACTTTGGAGAATTTATGAACAATACTGGTTTAAGACTAACTAATATCAAAAGCAAATAGAATCAATTGCAGCGCTTTTTCGAGGGAAAAATGGGAGATCTCCCCATTCGGTCGGCTAAGTCTTAAATAACAACTGTACTGAATAAAACAATTGTTGCTCTAATGTAACAAGTATATTTACATCTTTTTAGAGGTGCCGAATTTGCCATAGCGTGAGAGAATGCATGAGAGTGAGGGTGAGTGTGTGTATGAGGCGTTGGTCGCTTGTTCGTCGCGAATGTTCGGTCCTGGCGGGTAGCGCAGGTGCGTGGAAAGGAGCCTTCTCGAATCTTCGATGAAGGTTTACTCTAATGGGTAAAAAGAACGCCTTCTCGAACATTCGATGATGGCAAACCCCCACCACCTGTGCTAATGCATATAAAAAGAGATGCATGCCCACCGGGCGACATTCGTTAGAGATTCGTTAGAGATTCATTAGGCGACATTCGACGACGCGATTAAGTGTAATTTATTAGATTAATATAAGCCTGCGTGTACCTGTCCTACATTTTTAACCCTTTCGCGACGGTTGCCGTATATATACGGCAGCCACTTTTTGGTCCACAGAGGCTGACGCCGTATATATACGGCAGCCACTTTTTGTCCTTGTTTTAAAATTTTTCATACTGTAAAAGATTATTAAAATATAATATGGAATAAATACTATTAAAAAACCATAATTATATTATTATTTTATTTCAATAGCGAATTCAAAATATAGCCATAAATACATTGTTAGCGAAGTATGGTTCACTGCTACTTTGTTGTCGTTCGCTTTCGTGACAAAGTATGGTCAGTCGCGCCGTCGCGAAACGTGGCGAAGTATAGTCAGTCACTCTGTTGCGAAAAATAGCGAAGAGTGGCACAGGCGCGCCGTCGCGAAAGGGTTAATATGAAAATACTTACAAAATTAATTTAAAATATAAAATTATTAAGATACAAAATACGTTTGGATACCGCCTATAAGCGGCGCTCGAAGCGAAATGGTTAAATACCACGAAAGTTGAACGCACCCAGTAGCAAAAGTTTCCCATAAAACAGCAACCCCGTTGATCCCGTTGACTCGACTGGCATCGGTTTTATTCCGTAATAAATAACCGGCCGGGATTTTGGAAGAATTGGTCCGGGTCCAACTTCGCCTCCTGCTAGACAATATAAAATGCCGGTGTAATTCACTTGGCTCTCTATTCCCGGGCCCGAGCTTCCTGTAACGCATTAAAAAGCCATTTCGCGTTTGGTCTAACGCGTGTTTGTCACTCGTTCCTCGCCGTGCGCGCCGGGAAAATTCCAGCGTTTAAACGTTTCGTTTCGTGACTTTTCCTTTCGACCGTTTGTTTCGAGTTAAGACAGGTGCATGGTTGTTGTACACCTTTCTACGAGTGCGTTTTCTTAATAATTTCAGTGATTTTTCCGAGAGGATTTGAGAATTTCTGTGTTCTTACTACGTTCTACCTATGAACGACGATCTTTTTCTTTGAATCGAGAAGTAAGGATCAGAAACTTCACTAATGACGGTAAAGCAATCTTTAATCTTGAATAACATGCTGTTTATGTTAATTGCATTAATTTCTTTCTTGAAAGCTGGCTGAACTTCTCAACAGAAATTTTTTACTTATTATATTTTTCTTAACAACAGTTTCGCAAATTTTCAGACTTTAGATAGTTTGTTTATTAATTAGACTCAGAGGTTAAATAATCATATATGTAAATTTTAGTATATCATTTAACTAAACTAAATGACGATTAATATAGGCGAATGTTAGCACATATTTCAAATTCGAAAATTTTTGAAGTTAGTATCGTCAGACGAATAACAGCCACCTCTCGAGTGCAAAGGGTTAATATTCTAAGAACTTCACTTTTATTTTACTCACATCTAAGCCCTATCATCTCTCTACTAAATAAAAAGTAAGAAATATCCTATAGAATTACTGTATTCTTGTTGATCTTCTGATCTTAAACTTTTACCTGCTACTGTATAACAACATCTCCAATTTGAACCAATTACCACTACATCAAAGACACACATAGCCCAGGAAAAGCGGAAGAAAGCAAAAGATCTGCGGAAGCAGTACACGAACGACCATCGAAAAATCATCGAGGAAACGACGAGTCGAGGGTCTACGAGGATCTCCGATCAAAAAACTGATAAGATCAGGCGAAACGGGAGTGAAAAAAGGATCGAAGCAGGCATTTGGCGAACGGGCACGTCTCAGGACGTAACTTCGGCCCGTAAAACCGTGAACTTTCGACGTGCGGCGGTGCTCGAGGGCCTGGAAACAGGGTTTGCGCGTGGCAGTGAT
>JAOPTO010000835.1:113435-136148 GCA_033822845.1 Tetrapedia diversipes
GCTTAATTGCGATAAAATCTCTTTTGTCATAAATAATTACCACTTCGTCTTTTTATACCTGATTAGACTTGTGATGGAAGGTTTCAGGTGATTGTTACCCTTTAAGCATCAATTCTATTAAATCTCATCAGCACGAAACTGAACACGACTAATGCAAACGTCAACAGTTCGTAAATATTAAAGGGATTGATCATCTGAAAAAGAAAAGCAGGCTGAAATATCTACGAAAGTATGACCCTTGCTGCAGATTTGCTGAAGACGAAACTATCATCCCCCCAGAGAGTGGATTGTTGTCTACAACCAGTGTTCAGATCTTCAGATTTCGGTGTCCTGGAAAGTTCTGAGTACACAGAGCGTGGCGCTTGAAGCAGGCCACCAAAAATAACTTCCCGACTTCTTGCAGATAACGCGAAATGTTTCAGATAAAAGTTGCTTAACTCGGGAGCAAGGAAACCGCGCGATAAAAATGAGATATTAAGTTCATTCCTGTCCTCGTCTTTTCTTTTTTTTTTCTTTAATGCCGTAAACCCATACAACGAACGGTTTACGACTTCGTTTAAATTCCTTCGTACTCGTGGCCAGCTGCGCGGGAATTTTAAATAGGCCAACACCTATAAAAGTTTTCTTGACCGATAACTCGGTTTCTCGTTTAATCCCATTCATAGCCATCGAACGAATCATAAATTGAAGGATACGCGTTTGGAAAATCAAACTAGGCTGATTGTACTTTGAGTTTTCCGTTTCGACTCTTAGTTTTCGACGAGTTTTCTGCTTTCCGCTTTTATTCGATGATCGATGTTGTTCTTGGAACGAATTAAAAGAAACAAATGTAGGAATGTGATCGAGTAGATGCAAGTTTAGGAAAATGTGAAGAATGCTTGAGTTGAGCGATAGTTGTGTGAAAACAAAATATTTGGACTCAAGTGTTTTTAAAGTGTGAAAAATGAGTACTTGAGAAAACGTTGCGATTGAGGAATTTTGGGTGAACGTGACGGAATGCATCGAGTGAGAAAGGTTTAGAATTAGAAAGAAAGGAAATGTGTGTTTAGAAAAATATATAACGTGGAAAATGCGAGCTCGAGGCAAAAAGAACTTGATTCTGAAGGAAGTAAGAACGTAGTAGTTGCTAAATTGTAAAGTCGTTTAAGTTGTTATTATTAAACTGTTTTAAATATCCATTCATTAATATTCTAATCACTTCACTTTATTTTATTTACACTTGAGCTCTTTCATCTGACTTTATTAAATAAATAAACATAAAAATTTCTTATACAATTGAACTCCTTTCGCATTCCTCTTTCAAGGAGATTCATCTTACCATAATTTACCTTTAACTAAACATCAAACACAACTATCGTTCTCCTTCTCGGATGATGAACTGCTTCCGTAGAAGTTTTCTTAAAAGAAGCTTCGACATCCAATAATTTCTATCGTGAGATGCAATTTCATTTTTGCTACTTTACAGAAGCGTCGTTAAGTAAAAGGCAATTGATCTGAATATGGACTTTCAAAAAAGTGTATGGCTTACTTTCAATCATCATTGATAATCTAATATTAATTAACGCAACCTCTTCTCCTTAATACAAAAGAAAGAAAGAGGAAATATTCCGTCTTGAAACAGCTTATAAAAATACATTGCGCGTTGTTAAAAAAAATTCAGTTTCTATTTTTACCATTCAAAAAGAATTTGACATTGATCAACAACTATTGAAAATTAAAAATTCATTCGATTGACGAGAGAAAGGATAAAAATAGATGAAAGATGCAAATTCGAGGGTGTTCTGTCAACGATATCACCCCGTAGATATCGTACGACCGGATCGTGGTCAGTTTCGCGCGTGTTTACGATACATCGTACGGGATGTATGTATATTTGATATAGGGGTGGGCGGGGGGTGGAAGTCTGGATGGAGCATGCAGTTTCGTTACGCCGATACCCGATATTTACTGGTCGAATCGCAAATTTAACGGCCGATTTCCCTGTGCAACTCCAACGAAATCGACTGGCGCATTAAGGGTTGCGATGCGTCACCGTTCGTTTCTAGAGGGTGAACTACAAAGCGGAGGATTATTAGAAATATTTGCCGAGTGCTTCATTGAATCATCCCTGAAACTCTATAAACTATTATTCCTCAAATTTTATGATTTCTACCTGTGACAGTTTCTATAAAATTTTTGGTGCAAACTTTTCAATTATTCATGGAAATGTAGACTCCTGGTTGGTTTCGATAGAACAAATGTTAAAGGTAATGTAATAATTTCTGCACTCGAGTTAATTATTACTCGTCTAATGATACTAATTTCAAAAATTTTCAAATTCAAATTATTTACTAAAATTCGCGTATATTGAAGTTCATTTAGTTTAGTTAAGTCATATATTAAAATTTACATATACGACTATTTAACCTGTGAGTCTAATTAATAAACAAAGCAACTAAATTCTGAAAATTTGCCAAACTATTATTCGGTGACTAACAATCACCTCACGAGCGCAAAGCCACTGTTGTATAGTTTTATAAATTAAATTTTGCTATGCTTTTTCTAACGTGGCAAGTAAGCAAGAAAGGAAACTTTCAATGGGGTGAACAAAATGGAAATTAAATTTTATTCGAGCTTCCGTAACCTGCCACTTCAACAATGTTTGCTGCTTAATTGGTTTTGCAACTTGCTTTTGAAATCTAGGACTGTAACCCCACCGAGTAAAAACTTTGAGATTGAATTACGAATTCACAATTCCGCCAGATTAATCATTTGTTTGAGGTTGCACAATTAATTTTCAGCAACAAAATGACAAACGACTTTTTCAAAGACGTTTGCAGCGTTCCGTTACACTGTTTCCGCGGTCGTTTCCACGACACGCTTCTCCTCGCGTCACTTCTCGCTGTTTATTTTATGAGAAACTTTATGAAACGGAAGGTAAAACGGTCGTGCACTCTTTTCGATGAAATTTTTTTCACAAGGAAATTACTAATAAAGAGTTCGGGGTCTGTGACGTATTAAAAATTAATTTTAGCAGCCCGAGAACCTACACGAATCGATTTTAATAGATAATGAAATTTACACATTCTTTTACAAATATTACATGAAGAAGATATATATATATATAATATGAGAAGTAATGGAACTTTCAAAATGCAGAAATTCAAAAATAGTGAAACGAAATGAAAAAGATTAAAGGATTTCTGAGAAAAATTAGAAAACGTAAAATATCGAATTTCTCAGAGAAGTATTATTTGTTTCTGAGTCTACAATTAATCGTTCGCGAATCAAACAAAACAATAACAAGCGAATACGACAGCATTCAAGAAACGTGCACGTGATCTTGAAATGACACGTTGCAAGAGATTAAGCTAACTCCTTTTCAAAACAATCTTTCCGCGTTTCTTCCGGTCACCTTCGCGAGACCTATCCATCACACCGAATATCTTAATAAGTAAACACCTGAGAGAAATGAACAAGGATAAATCGCCTTACCTTTGCCCCGTGTTTGCCCAGGGGTTTTCTAAAACACTCGATCGGCCAAACAGCGGACAATAAATCAAACCGCTTTCCCTCCTCGAAACTGTTCTCAAAGTTTGTCCTTTGCACACCACAGTCACTCACTTTCCCTCCTTCCAACACACAATTTTCGAACCTATGCAATCATCCTTTCGACGTTTCACAGATATCAATTTGGAGAAAAACAAATAATTCTCGTCGATCCTAATAGCGCATGTATATCGTCAAAAACAAACAAAAAGAATAATAATTCCGTTTTTAAAAAAGGAACAGAAGCAAAATCGCGCAACAGTCGAGAATGATCACGCGTGTCAAATTGGATTCGATCGTCGACACAGCGAATCGTCTACAATCTCACTTTTATCGTGGACGATCCTGCACGGCACAATGCGCGGTATATCTTCACGGCCGACTGTATCTGTTTCGAACGACGATTCTCCACAGCTCGAGATCACGCGCACGTAGAAAACGCCGGTGGCAGGGTTGAAGTGCGCATGTATACCAGTTCGAGCACGAGACCGCGGCCGCGCTAACAAGAGGAACAGCGACGATGCTCGCGGGACGAAAGGCAAAGCACGACTGACTCGTCCCGAACAAAGTACAAAGTCGTCCCCCAGGTCAGGTATAACGAAAATCCCCTACCCCATTCTCTCTCTCCCTGTGCTCTCTCTCTCACACACAATAATTCTCTTACTCTCTCTCTCACCCCCTCTCTCTCTCCCTCAATCTTTCTCACCCTCTCTCTTTCTCTCTCACACACACACATTATTCTCTTTCTCTCGCTCTCTTTCTCTCCTAACTCTCTCTTTCTCTGTGCTCCCTCTCTCCCCCTCAATTATTCTCTTACTCTCTCTTACTCACCCTCTCTCTAATTCTCTTGCTTACGATCTCACTCTCTGCAGTCTGTTTACTTTTACTCTCTCTCTCTCTTTCTCTCTCTGACATAGACTTACTCACTCACCGAATCACGCTCTCTCTCTCTCTCTGTTTTTCTCTTTCTCTCTCACACATAGACTTACTCACTCACTGAATCACGCTCTCTCTCCCTCTCTCTCTGTTTTCCTCTTTCTCTCTCACACATAGCTTACTCATTCACCGAATCACGCTCTCTCTCTCTCATATAGACTTACTCACTCACCGAATCACGCTCTCTCTCTCTCTATTTTTCTCTCTCTCTCATATAGACTTACTCACTCACCGAATCACGCTCTCTCTCTCTCTGTTTTTCTCTTCCTCTCTCTCTCATAGGCTTACTCACTCACCGAATCACGCTCTCCCTCTCTCGCTCTCTCTCTCTCTCTCTCGCCACCGGCTGCGTAAACAGGGGGATGCTCCAGTTGGGGGGAAGAAAGGTCCGGCGCGATCAAATGATATCCACTTAGGTCGATGACGTTCACCATGAAACGCGCTCTCCTCCTTACGCGCCCATTCCACGGCTCGCTTTGTCAGTCGAATAATTAACCGGCTGCTTCTTAGAGATGCTTGCAGGCTTTCGTGGGTTTCGTTGGAGGAAGAGCGTGAACCTCGAATTATCGTTGGGGTGTTTCGCGTGGCTCCGCTGGCTTTTAACTGCTGATTTCAGTAAGCGAGGGGCGTAGAGGGGCGTTTCTGAGATTGGGGTTGAATCGTTTTTTTTTTCGTGCTACCTGAAACTTTGGAACGACACGATTTGAGGATGGAAAAAGGTAAAGTATTGTTGAAAACTGAGAATAGCGATAGATGAAGAGTACATTACAGTACATTGTTGAAATTGATGTACAGAATAGATTTTATTGGTTTTTGGTGTATAATCGTATTCTCTGTACGTAAATTGTGAATACCATATAATCCTTGTTTTAAATATTATTTAAACACCACCGAATATAACATTAATTTTCATTTGTTTTTTAATTGAGAAACCAAAGGTAGAAAAATGTTTCTATGACGAGGGCGTGGATAAAATTCGCGCTGCAAATTTGTATCCCCCGACATTAATCCCGGGGGATCACATGATCAAACACTTTATTCATAAAATGATCAGTCGAACAAAATATTCGCTTGCCGGACACGAACGAATAACGAGATTCAATAATCCGTCGCCTTTGATGCTCGCGTACACGCATACACGTGCACGCCATTCACCTTTTCCCACAGAAAAATTATTTTAATTGCGATTATTAAACCGTATTTTCCCGCTCATAAAAACAGGGATATTCTGCCGCGTGTGTGGCGGCAACTAATTAAAAAAGTTAACGCTTTTGCTGTCCTCTGTGCCCAGCCGCGAGGCTCGTTCCCGGGCCAGAAATTAAAAATTTATTAAACAATTCTAAAGGACCGTCCGCGTTTTAGTTGAACGTGTAACGCGATTGTTCTGGCAATGCGCTAATGAATGAACGAATGAAAAGTATCTGCCGCGAGTGCTAAAAGCTAAACTCTCTGGCATTCCGTGTTCATTTTTCTGTAAATGCAGGAATTGAAATAAATTTGGAATGGAAAGTCAAATAATTCTTACTAACTTTTACGATAACGCAATTTGTAATTCTGATTTTAAGCAAGTGTACCTTATTTAACAACAGTATCTACAACCCTAACTTTCTATCTGCATTCTTATTTGTCCAAGAAAGTTTAAGCTACTCTATCTTATTTAATAACAGAATCTACAATCCTAATTTTCTGTTCTGTATTCTGATTCGTCTAAGAAAGTTTTGTTAAATAAATGCGACCACCGTTTTGTATATGTATGGTTTTAATCGAGTAAAGACAGAAATTATAATAAAACAATTAAATTATATTATGCACATCAGTTTCCTCTTTACAACGATTCACTTCTGTATCGTTACTCTTTTTTTTCTATTTCTCGCCAATACAAATGTATTTTTCTCTCTTGCTCTTTCTCTCTCTCTCTCTTCCTTCCCCATCCTTCTCTCATTCAACAAGTTTAAGTTCCATAAAGATTGCAAAATAAATCCATTTTAACCTGTCTACCGATCGAACTCTCCAAAACTAAGAAAATCCTGATTCGAAAACGAGCCATCAATAAACGATAGGAAAATCGTTTCATAGATCTCTGATTCATCATCGACCCGAAAACCGGAAATGAAGCGTTCGATTCGTTTTGTCGACAATTTGCACTATCACTAATTACAGGAATTACCGTTAGTTGTCGATAAATTTGCCGTTAACAGTGTCGCTCGATAAAGCGACAGCCAACGCCAATATAATTACAAATCATCGGGATGCGCGTGTACATTAGCTGCAGCGGCTCCATTCGAGAAATGATCAATTATACCACGCGACAGGGTACAGGGCGATCTCCATTTATCCAAGGAACGGCGATCCAGTTTGGGGATAAACCAAACCGATGGATCATGAATCCCTGTATCGGTGTATAATAGCCTTAGGTCTGCCCCTTTAAATTGGATCATAAGCATGCGCCGGAGATTTACTCAAGATCTGCCTATCGAGCATTAAATTTGAATGTTTCCTTAGATTGCTGCAATATTATTATCTATTTATTCATTTATTTAACGGGTGAAATTAGAACGCGGTTTATGTAAATGATATTCTAGGCATTCGTTTGCATGCCCATACTGATAATCATAAAAGTATCAAATTAAATTAAATATCAAATTAAAAGTTAATTTTTAGGCGCTTCCGCGTCTTTAAGAGTTTCCTTAAATTTAATCCAATTAAAATATTATCTTCCAAACACAATACAAATGTAAATTATTCGCCACCCTACGTAAAAGCTAAAAAAAACATTTGTATTTATTAATTTGACGGGTAAACACCCTTTATAAAGAAGTAATACAGTAAAAATAAAATAATTAAAAAATAGAAGTAATAATAAAACTAAAAGTAGCACGATTACATACAAACTTATTTAGGAGGATACATTGTTCTATCTCATAAGAACGCAAAAGGAGACTGCGAAGTGCTGCAGTGCTTATAGCTAAAAATTTGTAGCCTCTAGCAGTCTGATTGCCTCGGCTTTAAAACTATCTGAGGATAAATTGAAAAAGTTTAAGCCAGCAAGTGAGTTGGCTAGAATACAAATTCTGTTAAACGGATAAGTAGAATCAAAATTTGAAGTATAACTGGTCGGTTTAAAAGGTGGGTAGTATCTCGAATCTCTGACAGGAACGTTAAAACTCGCTAAGACCGTAACCTGAGGATTACCTGAACCGTTAATGGCTTTATGTAGGAAGCAGAGGTCATGGATTTTTCTTATAAATTCCAGGGAACGCATATTGAAGGAACGCATTAAGTTGTACAATATTCGTATAATTCGCTGTTTCTATCTTTCAGCTTTCACTGTTTACTTCGTGCAGAAAAAAATTCCTGAAAAGTTTTATCTGGCGTTAAATCCAGCAGCTCGTCCATTCAAAGCGTCGATTTTCCACGTTGAATTAAATGAATTAAACAAATATTGCCACGGTACAATGAAATATCCAGGGGCACAGAAACGCGACTGCATATTTGTTGGATCGATAACGCCTAAATTAATAAAATTTTTCTTAACGTTTAGCTAACCGGATACTATCCATCGCGTATTAACACTTGGTCAACCGAACGGGGAGATCTCCCATTTTTTCCTCGACAAAGCACTGCCATTGACTTTAGTTATTAGTTGATCTTGAGTTAGCGTTGAATTGATTAAAAATTGTACTTTGGAAAAGCAGAAAATGAATTTCATGAACTGTAAATAATACTATTTCAGAACTGACTACCAACAAAAGTAAATAGAATCAATGGCAGCGCTGTGTTGAGGAAAAAAAGCAAGATCTCCCGATTCGGTCGGTTAAGTGTTAACACTTTATTAAAAATTGTACTTTGGAAAAGCAGAAAATGAATTTCATGAACTGTAAATAATACTATTTCAGAACTGACTACCAACAAAAGTAAATAGAATCAATGGCAGCGCTGTGTTGAGGAAAAAAAGCAAGATCTCCCGATTCGGTCGGTTAAGTGTTAACACTTCCCACGAAATATTGCGAGAGGTCGGAAAATCAGAGAAATCATAAAAGCTGCTCCAAGCCCTGTACTCCTTCCCCCGTGAAAATGATAAAACTCGCTCCTCGAACAGAAACACGCAATCGCGATCCTCGCGCAGCTGTTCCACCGTTTCTATAAACACGTTAAACTGATCAAATACTCGGAATGGTTCCTTAACCGGTATAGTCGTCGACGTTATCGAAAGGGTTTAACAATAACCGCAAACGAGCGTCTCCCACCCCTTGTTCCGGTCGGCCCATCCCGTGGGATCCACGTCGATCGAGCGGCCTCCGGAGATCGATATCGTTATCGCAATTTTCTTTTCCAACCGCGAAGGTATTCAGCTCCATTGCAGCGGGATGGGGGCGGCGGGAACGGTGGATGGTTCAATAACGTATGTTATTGAGGAGCCACTCGTGCGTTACCCTCCATTAAATGCGCATGAGGAACGTTCCCGGGACTCTTGGACGCGATGCGCCACGCATACCTTGCACTCTTGAACTTTACGAGGAGATAACTCATAATTGAGTTGGCCCAATAATAGGTTATGCCCAGGCCCGTTTCAATCGGTTCCACCGATCGATTCTACTCGGCTGCCACGTAAAACTTATTCCAAGAGAGAGGGAGGGAGAGAACACAGAGAGAGAGCGAGAGAGAGAGCACAGAGAGAGAGTGAGAAAGACAGAGAGAGAGAGTGAGCACAGAGAAGGAGAGAGAGAAGAGAGAGGGAGAGAGAAAACACAGAGAGAGAGAGCGAGAGAGTGAGCACAGAGAAGGAGAGAGAGAACACAGAGAGGGAGAGAGAGAACACAGAGAGAGAACGAGAGCGTGAGCACAGAGAGAGAGAGGGAGTGAGAAAGAGAGAGGGAGAGAGTGAGCACAGAGAAGGAGAGAGAGAGGGAGAGACTGTTGTATGAGTTACGGTGTCGCGCTCGTGGAACGCTGCCCCTCATTAATCTCGCGAGTTCGGCTGTTCGATAATTATCCGGGACTTTGGTGGATCGGTTCGCAGCCTGTTCCGCGAGGATCGACCAGAAATTATCAACGAATATTTCGTCGACAGCGTTTTCGAATATCGTTGCGTTTTTAAGAGAAATATTATTGGAACGTTTGATTGCGAGAGGATTATAGCGAAAGATGGTAAATATGAAACTGTGTACTTATTGTTAACCAAAAGATTTTACGATTACGTCTAAGTCTATGCTTTCACAGGACTCGATGATTCTCGGCTGCTTAACGCGTGCTTCTCTTGAATGCTTTATTTTTTCACGCATTCATTCTAGTTTATAAGTTCTCTCACCTGACACATTAAAATTAATTAAGTACTCAAATAAGTACTTATTCGTCACTCCTTGTTCGTTCGAATCCAAACACTCTAAGCAATCGCAACCCTACAGTATTAACGTGTTAAATGACATAAATCTGATTAAATAAAATAATCATATATGTATATTTTAATATATAACTTAATTAAACTGAATGAAGTTTAATATAGGTGAATGTTAGTAAATATTTTGAATTTGGAAATTTTTGAAGTTAGTATCGTCAAACGACTAATAACCGCCTCTTGAGTGCAAAGGGTTAATCAAATAATTTGTAGTTGAAAAAGCGCAGCGAACAAAAGGATTGATCAGCATTGCAAATTTAAACGAAACACCGAGTATTACTCCTCACGATCAGGGTGCACATATTAAATTTCGAAAACTTCCAAGAAAATTCCTGAAATACTCCCAGTCATGCCGGGCCGACCGCTTTCTTCAAACGTTCCCGCCGCATACCGATGCAAATATCGATACGAATCACCGATACACCACTCGAGCAAACCCAATATTGGTCGCGCGGAAGATGACAGAAGTTAAATTAAACACAAGTTCCGTAGACGCGGCTGCATTAAAGCGGATCGCGCTTCGATTTTCTTCGGACGACGACGCGAACTTGCGCGACGAATTTCCCTGGATCGGTCTCGCCAGACAGCCGTTCTCGCCTCGCAGACAAAGACGTCGCGCAATTTAATCGGAAGCCTCGACACGTGAGCGGAATCCTCTCGCGAGCCGGTGCTCTGACGATTTCATAGTCGAATAAATAATTTCCAAAGGATCGCTCTCGATCTTGTCCGATAGCTGTGTTCGCGCGCAGTCGTTTTTATAGGGATCAGTTTCATGACTCTCGAATGGGATCAAGACAAACGATTCGAGGGAAGAAAATTGAAGTAAAGGGAGAGCTTCTTTCACGACAGGGTTTCGAGTTTAACGGTGAAAGTTTCCAAAGAAATAACGCCCATTTTGCATTACTCGGAATTGGGTTGTTGGGTCACTCGTTACTCGTTCGATCACTGTCGTTTAATTACTCGTTCTCTATTAACTCTTTGAGGCATACGATTTTGAAGAAAATTTGAACCCAAGTTGCACAGAATTTTTTTTTAATATGAAAGAATGGGAAAGAATATTTATTTTGGCAGACCTATTTAATCTATAATAACCTGATAAAACTATCTTTAATATACTTAAGAATTTTATTTTGTTACACCTACACCTGAACCCTGTCATCTCTAAATAATCCTACAATATTCTTATTTATTGAGAAATTTCAAGTTCATTATTTCTTGGAGTCCGTTCTCAAAACCAATCTTAATCGATCGTAAAAAGTAAGTTAAGGTGTCTGATTAACGGGTGAACCGCAGTTTGAGGAAAGCTCTCGAAAGCAAATTAACAAGCGTCCATGGTTGACGGTACACAAAGCAGTGTTTTCATCGGTCGAAAGCGCGAGGTCCAAGTTCCCGCGTGGCAACAATCGGAAAGATAAATAGCTGGGGCCACGGAAACTATGCGAAAGTTGGCCCTCACCGACACCGCGCGTCCCGATTGCGTTTGCAGTTCGCCAGGGCGGCCAGATAAGCCGTTTCGGAACAAATTAATCAACACTATCGCGGTGAAAGCGGCGGAGGGACCGAGTTTCGGCTCGAAAGTAACTTCTCCATCAGATTAAAGTAGCCCGTAACCGAGTTTGAAAATCGACCGAGAAAAGCGCAGGGGCCTCGTTAAGGGGAGCCCTCGCTCATTCTGCTCCTCGTCAACGTTTTAGGAAAACTGGCGAACGCGCTTACGTGCGCAATTGAATTAGGCTGCTCCGCAAGTGTATCGAGCGTTTCGAGAGTTTCGCGGAACGGAGAACGAAAACGGATACGATTTAAAAGATGTAGCTTCGCAATCGGTGTGAACGACGCAGGGGAATGATGAAAATAGGAATTTGATCAAATCCAGAAGATATACGATAGGGATGTGCGGGTACCAAAAATGTCGGGGCAGGTCAGAATCCTGAAAATCCTGTATCCGAAACTAATAGAGATGGATCGGACGCCACAAAATTTAAGCGAAAGATTATTTTCTAACGATGGCAATATTGTCACAGCTGCAATATCTAGATTCTTAACAGAAGGAATGGAACAATTATGTTTCTTACATTCCAATTTGAAAATAAGAGATATTTAAAATTTATAAAATAAAACGACCAGTGCGAATTCGAAAATTTCTGTGGAAATCTCAGTTAAAAAATTGTTCTTAATCAGTTCCTAACTGTACGATACTGTTATTAGATTCCAACCATTAAAAATTACCTTTATCAGATTCGGATATACGAATATTACAGTTTTTCAGGATTCTGACCCGACCCGATCCGACCTGACCCGACTAGACCCGAGTTTAATTTCGGGTACTCGACTGCACGGGAACCCGAACTTTACGAACTTTCGGGACCTGATCCGATTCGACCCGACTATAATCCGATCCGACACGAAGTCTCGGGTACCTACACAATTCATGGAAGATGTTTGGAAATTATTTATTCGAAACTAATTAAATCACTTACTTTCTTCAGGGAAATCATCCTACACTGTTGTTATTTTAACATCTTCAGTGAATTGATTAAATCCCTATCTTTATCATCTCCCTGCAACATGAACATGTGCACGGTTGAATTTTAAATCTACGAATTTGAAATTGATGTTATCCTTTGATGTTGTATTTGGGAATTGCGTATGAAATGTTTGTGAACGCTAAAACTTTTTCATGTATGAAAGCAATTATTTGAGTACAGTTTACCGGTGTAAATTTGTGAAACGTAGATATTATTGGAAGGGGATTATTTGAAATTGCGGGCCAATGTAACGGGGACTATTTTAGAGGACTTTTGGGAATTTTTAAAATTATCTGGCGACCTTTTCAGTTTTAAAGTAATCCGATAATACTTTCGTTGAAATGATAATGATTGCTGGATTGGTGATTGAAATGATTTCGGACAAAGCATGAATGTTTTAAAGCTACTTTAGATAGACAAAGTGTACGTTATTTTAAGAAATATCACCTATAAAAGAGTAGTTTTGTAAAGGTTTGAAAATAAACATAACAGTTTTGTCACTTTTTAAATTGCTATTAAAATTTACCTATTTACGTAGACTCCTAGACTGAAATATAACCACCTAATAATAAATCATCCGTTGAAATCGACGATCTCTAAACGTTCGACTATTAAAAGCTTCTTAATTCCTAATTAAATCATCTGTCTAACATTTCTTTTGTTTCCTTTCAATGCAAATTTATATTGACGCCTTTTTACGAGTAACGTCCCAACCAAAAATCGACGATTCTCCAATCAAAACTGAGCTTTCCCCGATTCAATCAATAATTGACAATGCCCAACAATTTTCAACCGAGTAATGAATTTCCATTGGTTACCAGTAACTTTTACACGCTTCTGGCATTGTGTTCCGGTTTAAATTAAACGGTGGCGGGATAAAATATGGTGCCGTGGCTTGTTTCAATAAAACCGCGAAGTGTTAATCGACAACCACACGCGCCACCATCCAGTTTTCCCGTTTTTCCTCCCCTTTTTTTTTCGCCCCCGAACTCCGGCGCAGCTTCGGTTTAACGAGATCGTTGTTCGACGTTCCGGCTACCTGTCACTGTAAACTCGCGCAGCCAGCCGACGTTGTTTGCAAATGAGCGCTATTTCCTTTTTTATCTCCGCTCGTACGTTCTGTTTCCAATAATTTACTTCGGCGCAGGCGTTTTAATTTAAAATAAATAAATCGCTGATTCGGTGCGGCCAGATTTTTCGATAATTAAACGCATAATTGATGAAAAGCTGCAGAGATATACGTTGTCAATAATTTGGTTCCTAGTAGACTGGGAATCAACGATCGATACCGTCTCATTATCTTCGCTTGATAAATAATATAATTAATACGAATAAAAAGAACGAGTTGATTTAATATTCAACTTTTTGTATTTCTGTAACCATGTCAAGTTTCGGTATTGTTTAAAAGACGTAAGGATTGTTAAGCGTGGAAACGTTCGAATTAAGAATGCTGTTCAGTTAAATTTTCCTCGAATTATACTAATCTGCACCGTCCCTCTAAAATTAGGTCTTCAACTAAAATTAAGCTTTTACTCTGACATGATATGTACACGTATACATATATTTCCATTAAAAGACTTCAAAACTTCCTCTGTTCTCGATAAAACTTATTACGATGAATAATGTGCGATAAAACTCTATTATTCGGATAATAGGGTCGTACGTCAAATACAGTAGCGGACAAAAGTTTAAGACGACCGAACAATGTAAAACAAATATTGTTCGTATATTTATTTTTATCGTCGTTATGGTAGAACACTATTTATTCATCAGCATAGAACTTTGACCTTTTGATCTTAAACTTTTGACCGTCACCGTAGGGATGTTCTTACATCTGACATTACCTCCAGTAAATTGTGAACCTACAATCCCGCTTACATCCATTCACATCGAACTCTAACGATCAACCGATTCCTCGAAAATGTATCTCGCGCGTGTTAGCGCAGAATCGTTTGTAGAGTATGTTTATTTGCTTGTACTGCGATAGATTACACTGTGATGGATTGACTGATAGATCGAATGTATGACTGTGATTGTAACTGTTAACTGTGACTGTTAGATTGTTACTGTTGGATTGTGACTGTAGATTGTTACTGTTGGATTGTGACTGTTAGATTGTATGTAACTGAATGTCGCGCCCAGGGAGGTTTGTGTTTTATATTCCCTGAACGCGTCGAGAAGGGGAAAATGTGATGACATAGAAGGGACTCTCTGCGAGTGTTTTCCGGATTCTAATAAGGCTGCAATCAAACACCCGTGGTAATGACGATCGGCTGGCCGTTTGGGCCTAATGACGGGCCGATGCTCAGGCCCTGTTGTAAAGTGTTTGATGCAGCCCCTTAGAACACCCGCAGAGTTTCCGTGTCGCCACACGTTGAAGGCATTCGTGAGGCGAGCTGGCTCACAGAATGCCATGCATCAAGCATTTTCTAGAATGCTGTCAACGGAGGAAAATTTGAATAAAGGCGGCAAAGTTCAGCCAGAGGTGGTAACGAAGAGACGGTTGATATTATAAAAAAAAAAAAGGAACAGAAATAAATGTAACGTCGAAGGGGTCAGACGTGTTGTCCTACTCTTGAGTTTTATTTTAATAGTCAGACGCTTAGTCTTATTCTTCAGTTTTTAATTTAATTTTAATACGCGCGTACGCGACACGACGCAGCGCGACGTTCAGAAGACACCAAACCGGAAATACGTAACGCGTACCTACGTCGACGATCCGCCTTGGATGACACATATCCATTAAACAGATTCACATTCACGAACTCCCCGGCAAACTCCGGCTGCGGCCCGGGCAACTTCTGTTAGCCAGGGCATTATCTCGGCGCGACGTCACTGGAGAGTGTCCAAAAGTCCAATCTTCGGCCTGCCCGATAACGAACGAACCCAACCTCTCCTCCACCCTCTCCCCCTGTTCACCCGTTCGCCCCGTTTCACCCCGGTTTCGCTCGCAGTTGCAGCGCGACTCGTCCGCGGAAGAGGGGGCGGCACAGCTCTCTGCGTTCGTTCCACCGAAAAGGGGGTCGAAGAGGCAAAAAACAGAAAAGGGCGAAGGCGAACCGCTAACGTGACTACTCGAAAAGGCAGTGCATAACCGGGCGGGAGCGTCTTGAGATTATGCCCAGACATGATCCCATATAGATCGCCTGGCTAGCGTATGCAAATCCCCGTGGCAAACTGCTGGGCATTTGCATAAGCTCGCAGATAAGGACGCGTTAGAAGTGTGCACCACCTCTGCTACCCCCTCCTCCTTCAGTCTGTTACCTTCGAATTCGTTTTTCCGCGGCGCTGTTCCCTCCCACCCTCTCTTTCCACCCCCCTTGGGACCCCGATGGAGGAATCGATCTCGTTTCGCGTCACGAACGATATCCACCTGACTCGTCCTTCGCCTCCTCGTTTCCTTCAGGAGTTTCCTTCGACAGCAGTGTCTCCTCGTGCTACGACGGGACGATGGGCTTCGGGGGAAAAAATGGAGACGCCTCTTATCGATAATGGCACGCGCGTCGCCAGCGGTGGAGTCCGTTTATCGGGAAGACACGAGCGAGCCAAGTGGAACAGTTGGCGAAACCTGGATACGGTGTGCTTGTTGGTGTGGAAAGGGAAAGGGGATAGGAGTGTTGGGAACGACGCCTACCGGACTTGGGATCGGCTGGCGATGACTATCGCCGTGAGAGTTCGACGATCGTCCCGAGGAAAGTGGCCACGGAGCACGGTGAACTGTTGCTGGAGGAAGTTCAATTTTGGAGGCGTCTTTTAACCGAACAGCCTTCCGCGAGCAGGATCGCCTTGGCGCGAAAGGTTTTCAGGGAACTGGGTTATTGGTGTTTTCGGCGCTTAACGCTTTCGAAGGGAAACGATCGATAGAGACAAGAGACAAAAAGTTTGAGGCAGTGAAATTTAATTAAACGATAAGATCGTGATTGGTGGAACACATCATATAAAAATGAACGTACAGGCAATACTTATAAACCATGATACTATGTTTTATTATTGTCTTCTAGTCTTAAACTTATGTCTGCTATTGTATGTCTATGCGATTCTACTTTCCTTTTTGATGCCGGTAATATTAACATCAGTGGAATAACGTTAAATTTGTAAACGGTTAAGGCGGTCGCTGCTGGAGTCTGACTACAGGCTGACTTATACTACTTGAAATTTCACTGGCGCACAGTCTTCTAATGGCTCGGTTATATTTTAAGAGAAATTTAAATTCATCCCCTCGCGGTGTAGCACGGGAAAGAATTACTTTAAAGTATTACTCTTGCACCATGAATTATACACTCTTGGGGAATGCGTAGATTTTTCAGCCTCTTAAATTATCGAAAATTCACGGAATCCCTTTGTGTGAATGATACATGCGAGTTCGTTTTATCTGATGGTTTCGCATAGGCGTTGCCTTTATTTTTTAGGAGCAAGGCAGTCGATCCCTTTGAAACCGTAAAAGCGTCAATATTCGATCTTCCCGCGTATGGCTCCATTTAGAAAATAGTAACTGCCGCCTCATTCCTAGAAAATTGAATCTCCCTCCTTTCAGTGACGCCTCTTCGCTCGACACAAAGCCCTCGGCGAAATTTTCGAAATTTCCCTCAAAGAACAAACCTGGAACACTTCCGTAGTCGGGACACCGCGAATGAAATTAAACATTCAGCGCCCGAAGGCGAAAGAATTGTTGCAAATTTAATATAAATTTCCGCGTTTCATGGAAATTTATTCCGATTCGAAAGATCACCGGCGAAAATTCACACCGGGTAGCTTCCACCGGTGAAATAATGAAAATATGGATGAAAATTTAAGGAAGAGCTTGATATTTAAGTACAAAGAAATCGTTCTATAATTAACACGAATTTTAATTTCTACTAATTTCTACTTCCCTTTAACTTTCTGGGGCACGGTGGGATTAAAAATGTCCCATCTTTTTGATGTACGGTGATACATAGTAGAACATTTTTAGAGCCGCCTCGAAATATTGCAATAGTTGCATGCGCATAAGTTTGTATTTAGTCTTACTTACGTAAAGCAGTTGGTAATACCATAAAAAAAAAAAATGTTTTAAATATATTTGTTTGCGTTGTCAATACTTTGTTAATAAAAATATACCAATTTTGTTCAATTTAAAACGCAACAAAATTTCTGTGCAACAAAAGAGTTAAACGGATCCTAATAAAATTATAAATGTGAATAACTCGAAAACAGAGTTACGAAGAATTTCATCTTGCAGCAATCTCCATTTTCCAACGTTACACTAACGATTATACTACACAATCGAATAAATTTCCAGCGTCGAACCAACGCGTTCGCAGCAGCATCCACGTCCAATTCCGCAAAATTTCTCGCCAGGATATCCACATGGAAGTATCGATTCCCATCGAGGGAGGATCACCTCCAACCACCCGTTTAGCAGCGCGATTATTTACGAGTTTCTCGACTAACCGAGTATCCGACCCGCTTCCGTCTTCGGTGGCGTCTTATTCAGCGAGGGCCGTTTAGATTCCCTCGGGGTGAAAAGACCGACCTCGTAGCCCGTACATTAACCTAGCCCTCTTCCTTCCTGTCTCTCCTCGTATCCACCCTGACGTATCCTGGCGACGTATCCAGGCCGGCAACGAAATGCGCGAAATTAAATACATCCCCCTACGTGTGTGCGTATTTATGTGTCTGCGTCTGTCTTTGTCTCTTCCGCGCTCTCTTCTACTCTCTCCCCTCTCTCTTCCCCTTTCTCTCACCATCTACCTGTCTCTCTCCCTTTCGTCCTCTCTCTTTTACTCACTCACTCACCACTGACTAGTTCACTCTCACCCTCTCTCTCCATCTCCCTCTCTCCCTCTCTTTTACTCGTTCACTCACCTATTAGCTCACTCTCTCTTTCACTCTAAATCCCTCTCTCTCTCACTCTCTATATTACTCTCTCTCTCTTTCTATATATATATATATATTATTCCATCCCTTCCTCTCTCTCTCTCACCCTCCATCGCTCTCTCTCTTTCTATATATATTATTCCATCCCTTCCTCTCTCTCTCTCACCCTCCATTAGCTCTCTCTCTCTTTCTCTCTGACTCTGTCCTCCCCCTCTCCCTCTCCCTCAATTACTCTCTTACTCTCACTCACTCATTCTCTCTCTTTCTCTTTTCTTCTTTTATCCCCTCGCTCCCTCTATGAATATATCCCTTGTTCTCGCTCACTTCGCGTGTATGTGTGCAACTGGCAACAGGCCACCACCCTCGTAATTCTATCCATGTTGGAAACAAAGGGCAACAGCGCCGACTCACCTGTGCCACACGAAGGAGCTTGAAAGGGTGACGACGATGTTTCAGCATGGAAAAGACAGGGGTGGCGGCGGGGATTAGGAGGGGGTGATTCAAGGGTGATACACGGTGGGAAGATCAAGATGAATGGAGAGAGAATAGTTGGAGCTGCAAAGTGTGGAAAAATTCGCTCGAAGTGTTTAAGCGTCTTTAAGATTGTTGTAAACAATTGGAAAAAAGTTTGAAATTATAGATATAAATTTAAAAATTGTAATGATAAATTTGTCATTTTATTTTCGGGTTGATCAAAAACTTGAAGTTGTTGCTTTTTCACCTGTTGTAATGAAATAAATGCTGCACGGAAAAATCGTAATTGGGAAATGGCATTATTTAAATTTTGTTCTGTCTTTGCATCAACAGCGAATAGTTACCCATTTACCGAGCAGCAAACTTTGATTGAATTTAATTTCAATGAGCATCCGCTTTTAATCCCGCTGTAATTCGAAGAACAGGAATCACGATGCTTCACTCGTAACTAAAACCTCCACAAAGCTATCCGATCCGCTTCAGGCTTTCAGGAAAAACTTTAAATTAACATCTTCCCCTCTTTAACGCGCCCTCAACTAACTCTGTAATCCAAAAAATCACCGTCCACCTAAACGACAGGAGTTTAGGAAAACCTGTAACAACTTCCGCTTTGTATTAATCTTTTCACAATTAATTTACTAGCGTTCACCTAAACAAGAACGGTAAAATATCAAGCTAAACGATATTCACAGTGATATCATTTCACATAATTTAATTCCTCTTCCTCTCTTACTTCCTTTTTATGCTTAACAACGTCATTTAAATTACTTAAAGTAATAAAAATTATTATAAATAAATAAATAACACTATACTTAAGGTAATAAATAAATAAAAAACTAAAATAGATTTAAATCCTATTTCTATTAATTAACCCCCACCTTTTATTAGCTAACACCTTCTTTTTATTAATTCTCCCACAAATATCTCCACAAATTATCGATTTCGTTAAATCACCAAAAATTCCTCCGGATTTCGAGAAACACCACCGCCACTATCGAGTCCCGTTATAACCCTTTGCTCGCCACAGCGAGCGTTCCTGTAATCGTTGGATTACCAGAAACGTACAAACTTCATCCACCCTTACGGTTTCCCACGGGTCCCGTACGCACCGGTTAAATCGGCCGGAGCTTGTTAACGTCCTGGCGAATTAAACGTCGATTAGAACGTATAAACGTGGCGCTACGGATAATCTGAGCGCGGCCACCCGGGCTTCCGGCAAGCTGTACGAGCGTGAAGATACCAGCCGAGACTTCCGGTGCGACGCGCGAGAGCGAGGATTAATAATGACAGCGATCGATCGTGCGAGTGTTACGCGTATAGCTGTTTCATCATTCAGACTACGTTCACGGAAGCTTTGTTCGCGGCTGCAACACCGAATTGATGGTTTCTAGGGCTGTGTGTGTGGGGGCGGGGGGGTGGTTGGGGTTAAAAATTGGGGTTGCGAAACAGGAAGTTGAAAATATGCGACCGAGGTTTATTCATGAATGTTTTTGACATTAAAATGAAATTCAAATATTTGCTTCGGTGAACTTTATTGGCGGGGTTTGTTGCATGTGGCTGTTGGAATTGGGGATGCTGTTCTAGTGGTGAATTTATTGAAAGTGTTTGTTTTTCTTTTTTTGGGTAATGGAAGCAGAAATACAGATCTTAAGGTACTGAAAGTGTCCTTTTTTCGGGTAATTAAGGAGAAATACAGATCTCAGAGCATAGAGACTGCAAATTAAATTAATCCCCTGAGATTGCATGCTTCTTCGCGGTATACCGTGTGCAATTTCGTAGGAAGCAAAATTAATCTAACTGGAATTGATTGAAAATATCTGAGAATATCTACGCTTAACTGTATCGATTTACGTTAAGATTCTATGTAACGTTTTATCGTCGTCTATTCAGTGTTTAATAAATTAAAGCGAAAGAACGGAAAGATCGTTGAGGAACACCAAATCGATCATCAACAAAAGCCTGAAAATCCTCATGTACCAGAACACGAAACACCCTGACAGGGATCAGAGCCGAGAAGAGAGGGCTGTAGAAAGGCTGGGAGAGTGGTAAAAATGAGACAGGGGTAAGTACGGGGGCAGGGTGCGTACCAGCATAAACCAGAAAACCAGTGGAAACAAAAAGAAAAAAGGGGAAGAAAGAGGAAAAAAAGAAACGAGAACCAGAGAGAAGATCCGTGGAGGGTGTACGCGAAAGGGGAATGCAGGGCAAAAAGGAGAAGCGTGAAAAGGCGCGGGGCGTGAAGGAAAAAGGGTGAAAAAGCGCGAAAAAGCGGAGAAGGGGGAGGGGAGGGCAAGAGGAAACAGCGAAAGGGGAAAGAAGTCGCGCGCGAAAAAAAAGAAAGCGGGGTCCGAGAAAAAAGAAGGAAGAATCACTGCGGGTGAGAGACTGAGGGTGGTTGCAGGTACAAAACCGAGGATAAAGCGGCTGCGAAATGTTAAACAGAGAAAATAAATGAAAGCGAGGGTTGGCGCGAGAAAAAGATGACATCTAACCAATATGGATGACGGGAACATGGTTACAAACGCTCACGTCTCGAAGAGGATATGCAAGGATTACGAGCAGAGAGGGATGCTAATTAGAGATTAGGCAACAACAATTTGGTTATACGAGTAAAGAAAATGCGCGTGTTAGCGAATAATTGTTCAAGGCATCTGCGAAGTGAACCTATAGAAACTCATAGAATGCCACGCATTAATCGTTTTCTGGACTCCTGTCAACGAATAAAATTATAATAAAAGCGGCAGAGTTCAGACAAGGGTGGTAACGAGGAGACGATCGATTTTATAAAACAAAACAAAAGGCAGAAATAAATATACCGTTCATGGGGTGGGTCGTTATGTTTGATTCCTCTGTTTAATCTTAATTTTAATACGCACGAAAAAGAAGAAAGTGGTGTCCAAAAAAAAAGAAGGAAGAATCACTGCGGGTGAGAGACTGAGGGTGGTTGCGGATACAAAACCGAGGATAAAGCGGCTGCGAAACGTTAAACAGTGAAAATAAATGAAAGCGAGGGTTGGTGCGAAAAAAAGATGACATCTAACCAATATGGATGACGAGAACATGGTTATAGACGCTCGCGTCTCGAAGAAAATACGCAAGAATTGCGAGCAGAGAGGGATGCTAATTAGAGATTAGGCAACAACAATTTGGTTACGAGTTAAACTCGCCTCGTAATCCTGGATAACTTTCACCTTAATCTTCGCGCGGATTTAAAGGGCCGATTGTTAAGCGTTCGTTACCTAATCTATGGATTTAATGCTTTCGCGCGGAGGGTGGAAAAACGAGGATCGAGAATCGGAAGATTCAGCACGGCATAAAGAGCGCGGCACCCATCTTTTCGTTTTTTTTTTTTAAACGTTTTACAGCGAGGAGCTTGAACTCGCAATTAAACGACGTTCAGTGATTTACATGGGACTACGGAACAAGGAAATTGGTTTAACCCTCTTACATTGTAGTCCAATTGAGACTTGGCCGAGCCGTCAAGCTGTACAGCTTTATATACACTGTCGCCTATAAATATTTATCCAACTAATTCCTCACTGTGTCTAAAAGTCTAAGGAGGATTCGAACGAAGCAGCTGCGCTTCCTTTCGAGCACTTGTAGTAATCAATCTGTGATGTGTAAATGTACTATACCTACTATTAAGGATTAAATTTTAATAAAGTATGCCATTCAATAATATTAATAAATCTGTGACGCGTAAATGTACTATGCCCACTATTAAAGATTAAATTTTAATAAATTATGTCATTCGATAATATTAATAAATCTGTGACATGTAAATGTACTATACCCACTATTAAGAATTAAATTTTAATAAAATATGTCATTCAATAATATTAATAAATCTGCGACCCGTAAATGTACTATACCTACAATTAAGGATTAAATTTTAATAAAGTATGCCATTCAATAATATTAATAAATCTGCAACGCGTAAATGTAAGGTACCTATTATTAAGGATTAAATTTTAATAAAGTAGATAATTCGATAATATT
>JAOPTO010000835.1:136168-268557 GCA_033822845.1 Tetrapedia diversipes
CGTCGCCTAGCCTGATTCGGCTGAGTTTCTCGCAGGGCCCAAATCCGATTGCATAGAAAATTAGGGTAAACGAATATAAAAACAGCAAAAATTTTAACTTTTTATTTTTATTTTCGGTATTTTATATTTATATATATTATACTTCAATACTTATTCCATTGAATTCCTTTCAAAATTCCAATTTAAAATCCTGTTTAACTTTAACCCATATTTGGGTGACGTGGCGACGTATGTGTGAAAAGAAAGCTGGTTTATGGTTAATTTTTGCTTCCCAATATTTCTGTATTCAATTTCCAACAAAACGTTTTTGAGATCGTCTGCTAACAGAAGCGGGATGGCCGTTTCGAGAAGGTTAGGAAGATCATGTACCACTTTGTCAAGTATTCAAGTGTCTGTCGACGATCTTGTCCCCCAAAGTATAGCAAACGGTTAATCACTTAACAGAGGAAAGGAAGTCGTGGCGGAGAGAGGTGAGCGAAGAAGCCGGAAGGAAATCAGGCGTGTCGCAGCCGCGATTTACGAACGCTTTATCGCGCGCGGAGCTGTACAGTAATTCGGTGACAAACGAGTTCACTAGAAAGTGCATAGCGGCAGTCCCCTACGAGGCGGCTGTTAAACGCCTGGTTACGACTTCCTCGTCTCTATCCTCTTGCTGGCAACTGTTCGCGCGAGCGAACTCACCCCGTTCGGGCCTCAATTTGTGCTCTTCGAGGGCATTACTGTAAATCTCGCGTCCAGGCGAACTTCGTCGTCGTGGACTACGCTCGATGCCGTGTGAAACACTGAATGCAGATTACGCAAAGCCCATTTTTACGATCTATGGTGCGATTCGTACTATCGAGGACGGGGACGGATAAACGTTACGCGTACTGGGAAATAATGATGAAACGGCAATGAAATTGTTAATATTGTGAAAGCGATTTGAGTCGAAATTTTATTTTAAAATTTATATGTATTTTCATTTACTTGTGATTCAGCACACTTCCGGCACGATCTGATCGATTGAATAATTTTCTTTAAATTTTTGACTTAAAATTAGACCGTTTTTGATGATTACCAGCACAAATATAGGTTTGAGAGATCCAAAGACACGATTACGCTGTCGAAAAAAGGGTTAATAGTGTTTTGTCATTATTTTCTGTTTGCTACGTTCGTTTTGCGTCGTTGAGCTTATGACGACTCGTAGAACAAACGTTTAATATTCTAGGATTTATTTATTTAATATTCTAGGTTTATATTTGGATTCGTAAAGTAGATTAGATTCTGCCAGTGTTCGTTATTTACAAGAAATAAAGCAAAAATGGGTACCAAGGGAGAAAGAATTTTGATTTACAGCGTTTTAACGAAAAATTGAAAAATTGAAATTTTTTATTCGAAAGAAGTTTCGTTTGGCCAACGAAATGCAATTCGCAAGTGGGAAATTAATAGTCGGGTAATTTCAGGCTCATTAATACTTTTCGTCCATTAGTTTGTGGACTACTGGTGCGTGCAATCTATTAACGTACATACGTAATTTATTACTCTGTTGCCTATTGTGTGCTCTATTGTATCACAGCGCATTAATTTGTAATCTATTATTTTACAGTCCATTAGTGCATATGGTGCACAGTATACCGCACAAAGCGTACCACGTTACACGTTACACGAAGCACACTATTTAACAGTAGGCAGCAATAGTAAAAGTAATAGCAATAGTAATTACTGCCATAACGCCCAGCGTGAAAAGTACACCTCACCTGTGTGCCACGTAAAACAAGCCATGAATCACGCTATTATCTTCCATCGTTCCAGAATTGTACGAAATCCATACCTGTGAACCCTGCACACTTTACGAACCTTGGAAGCGTTACAAATTCTATGCGTCCAACGAATTCTACAACACATCAAACGCGTAACGATTCCTTAACCCTTTCGTCACTGAACGGAAACTCGCGTCAGAAATATGCACAGTGCACGTGGTTTCTGTATATCGTCGTTGTCGAACTAATATCTGCTATGTACAAAAAGTATAAGTTTGAAATATTGAATAAAAACGTTCTCCTGAGCATTTCTAAGCATTTCACTTTATTTTATTCACACCTGAGCCCTATCATCTCATTCTACTAATAAAGTAAAAGTAGAAATTTCCTATATATATATATTATTAATATTCTAATCACTTCATTTTATTTTATTCACACCTCAACCCTATCATCTCATTCTACTGATAAAGTAAAAGTAGAAATTTCCTATGTATATATATTATTAATATTCTAATCACTTCATTTTATTTTATTCACACCTGAGCCCTATCATCTCATTCTACTAAATAAAAGTAGAATTAACTATAATATGAAAAGACTTAGAAAATTATTAAAATACAAAATTATTATTATCATCGTCCACAGATGGCACTTGTATACGTACACATCATTTGGATACCGCATATCGAAGAGAAAGGGTTAATTTCGTAAAAACGTTATGAAATATTTATTTGCCCCTCCTAGCGTCATAATTTCGCGGAAATTTCTATCGATCCGCAGAGAATATTAGATTTGAAACGAAGGGAAGTCTGTTCGCGATCAAGATACCTCGATTGGTTAGCGCAGTCAGCCGGCAAACGGAAAGATCCGAGCTCGAATCACGGTCCAGTAAACCGCGCGCGAGACCGTTCCCCCTTTCTCCTACGGGACCCACGATAAAGGACTTTATAGTGTCTTTTATTCCCCCATAAGACCCTCGTCCCTTACTCTGCGTCCAACGCAAGCAAAACGCAGATCTCGCTGTGCTTTGTGCCGTGCTCGCGGAAACAATCATATTATTTCGTTCTCCTCGTCCACGATACACTGTCGTTCGCAATACCATGGTGTTTCAAATTGATACTTCCGGACGGCTGTAACAACATTCAAACGTAACGTGATATAGCCGTTGCTTTAAAATGATTTCCCCCTTTATTTCTTAACCATCACGCAGCGTTTCGCGGGGTACGATGTAAAATTAAACGAGTCTGAATTGCTGAATAAATCCTGGAATTTGTTGTAACGCGATTTCTCGTGTCACAATTTTGCAATTAATTTTCTTGATTATATTGTAGCTTACTTACTTTTGCTATCGTTCACATTAATAACAATAATAATTATCATTATTAAATTACTAAATCATTATTATTATTAAGTTATTAAATTATTATTATTATTAAGTTATTAAATCATTATTATTATTAACTTATCAAATTATTATTATTATTAACTTATCAAATTATTATTATCATTAACTTATTAAATTATTATTATTATTAAGTTATTAAATTATTATTATTATCAAATTATTAAAATAATAATTATAATTATAATCATAGGACACTTTCTACAGCATTATGAAATAATATTCCAAATTTTCTATGGCACGCCTGTATTTTAGAAAATAAAACGATTTCTGATGTAAAGCGAAAGGTAACTCTGAGCAAAAGTGTGTTGAATAGTCGAAGAAATTTGATCGATTTTTGACGAAATTCACCTTACATCGAGTGATCGAATAATACAATAGAACAGATAAGGCTGAACAGTTTGTACTAATGAAAAATTTTCATACATCAGATTATTTCGTTACAAGGTAAATCAACCCTTACGAAAATGTATCGAGTTGAATATCTATCGAAGCAGAAAGAAAGTCGCCGCTTCCTCTGAACGAATCTTCTGCGACCCTTCATGAAGCTCGGTTAACGGAATAATTTGCCATCGACTCGATGAAGAAAAACAACGCGCAATCCGCAGCGGCCACGACGCTGTGTTACTCCGTAATTACGTTGATAGAGCGTCCCGGCATCAGCGTTGTTACGTAGTTAAATATTGTACTGTTAACTATGCAAATTTGTAGAGCAGAGGGAAACGGACGCCGTCTGGTCTTCCGTTAAATAAGTTTAGCAACGATTCCATCGTGCAAACTTCGCAGTTCCTGTTAATACAACGTAAACATGCTCTTTCTGCGAGCCCTAAATGATGCACGACGTACTTCTATCGTTAAGTACGATTTAATTCGCCTCATTTCCGGTCGCGAACGCTCGACGACGCGATTTTCGTCCGCGGTTCCGAGACACGGGTAATAAAATCAGCGAGTGAAAAAAGTGGCAGAATAATTTGGAATTAATATTGTTGGAGCAAGCACCGTTAACACTTTGACTGCCACGTTGTTTCCTATAGAAGTACTTTCAGAACTGTGACTGAATCACTTAAAACTCTCGCTGATATTATGTGCAGATGTTTATTCATCGGTTAGAATAATAGACTAATCTTGATTTCTATTATTTGAAAAGCATTATACTAGTTTTCCTTTTTATCTTCTAAATCCTACGATGCACTCTGCGAACGTTACGACGTTCGTGTTGGGAAACCTCGAAAATAACGCACAAAGAATGTATAATATTCCTGGAAAAATACATTTCTATATAAGTTCCAGTCATTTTCAAGTAAAAAATTAGATTAGATTCGGTTCACAACCCGTTCTACGTTCTTCTAAAATTTGCGTTCTCTTCGTTAATAAGTTTAACACTAGATTTACGAACATTTTTTGTATATTTGTTTCTAATATACATATATTAACCCTTTTCCTTTATTAACCAATAATAAACAATCTTATTTTAATAATACCACACAATAGTAATTATTTTTGCGAACATCGCTCATCAAGCCTGAATCCCGTCAAATTCACGGGCCCCTACTGTTAAAAAAAGGAATCCCTTTTCCAAGCGCGTTGCCAAAAGAACAGAGGTCTTCATCGAGCGGAAACTAGAGGCAAACGTGCGAGCCGGAGATCCGCTTTGGGACGAGGAGGAAAAAGGAGAAGCGAACGAGGTCCTCGCGAGGAGTTTCGACAGTGTGTCCTTTCCCGGACGCCCGGGGAAAATAAATAATCCTAATTGCGGTTGAATGGAGCCGCCATGATGAGAAAAGGGGGAAATAAGAGCGGCGAAACCGGGACGGTCTATGCTTCGAGACAATGGCCGTCTGCTGCTCTGTTCCTAGTTTTTTCTCCTTCGCCCGACCTGGCGACCTTTTTCCCGCCCTATCCTTTCACCGAGTCGCCACGATAATTTCCCTGCTTATTTATTCAAATGGTCCCGGGGCTAAGTAGTCGTCGATATTCTCTCCGTCCACTGTCACGCGTCATGCGGAAAGCAGAATTTATATACAGTAGCGGACAGAAGTTTAAGATGAGAAGACAATAATAAAACATAGTATCATGGTTTATAAATATTGTTTGTACATTCATTTTTATTGTTAATAAGGTAATATAATATTTATCGATTAATAATAGGAAAATTGTTTAACGTACTATTTCTCATATATTAATTACTTCATTTTTGTTCACTCTCTGGTATTAAACTTTTGTCCGCTACTGTACGTTCGGTTAGCTTGGAGCTGCAACGAGGACAGTTGTTCTTTTCTCGGGGATGAGAAAGCTTGCAGCTCTGAGTGCGGTGCTTATTCGTCTAGAATTACGGATTGGTATACGCGACACAAAATTTTTGTCTTCTTTCTTGTTTGTTTCTTTTTTTTTTTTGTTATTCCACTCTCTACGAAATTTACGATTAATTCTACAAGGGAATTTCTAGTAAATATGTTGGCGTTGATCTGTAACATGGTTGTATAACTATTACATGCCTTGAGTATTTGTATATATGCTAATAACGATGCAAATTGTGAAGTGTTTAACATGGAAAATTAGGAAAGTTATTGTACAGATTTTTCATTTCATTTTCATTTCATTTTCATTTAATTCATTTTTTTTTTCAAATTTATTCAGAAGTGTTAAAGTAAGCAGTAAAGTCTAGTTTCACCAGATCGATAAGAACCGAGTATTACAAAAGTGGTAGCAGAAGTTCTAATTAAGGAACTCGTGTAATTTATTATAGGTATTATACATGCGCAAGTAATATTTCTTTAATTAATTTTCCTTAATTTAAATGCCTTCAATCATCCCGCATCAATTGTATTTTCTACACAGAACATCGAACGTAAGCCAATAATTAAGCTGTGGCTTCGTTGAATTGAAATCTTTATAATTGTCTACGATAATGTAAGAACTCCACGGTCCCGGTCGGTTCAAGGGTTAAGAAGATCCGGCACTCCAATTATTTCGTAGAATCCTTGAATCCCACGGACAACGTTCCGCGGCCTCTTTCCGCGGTGCCCCTTGGTGACCTAACCGAAGGCTTAATTAAAGCAAATTCAATTAAAACGGGCAGGGGGTATTAAAAAATTCGCTCGAAATCTTAATTAACCCTAAGCGCACTCCGCGGACTCTGAGCAGACGTCTCCTATTATCGCATCGCCGACTTCATTTGTTAATAGATCTTCGAATCACGTGAACGTACCTCATCTACGCTTTATCCCTTCGATCTAACTCTTTCCTCCATTTCTCATAGAATTGAAGAGATTTCTTGAGAAGGAGGACACTCTCTGATACGTTCTCCGTTTCATTATTTCTTATTGCTCGATTACCTTACCTCTTATCTTGAAATTTTCAATGTTCTACATTTTGACGAGAATTTTACCCGTTTATTATTTATTGATTTGTATCTATGGTAATATGGTTATCATAGACGAAAGATATAGATATAGCGATAGAGAGAAAGAGAGAGAGAGGGTGTGTGTGTGTATAAAAATAAGAACGAAGTGATCTTCAATGTGATTAATATTTAAGTTATATTTCGTTGTATTTATTATCTTAACAGTAGTTATTTAAACAAATTGTATTTATTACTATTACGCATTTACTCACAGTATCCTTTCTGCATTTCTCGTCAAATTTTATAAGCTTTCCAATATTACAAATTTTCAACCCTCTTACCAAATCTAAACAGTATCATTTCATCACCGTTACTTTATTACCGTTAAATTTATTTTTAACCTCCTCCTATTTCTATACCACATGCATGCTTCGTCTTCTTCCACTATCTCCACCTATTATATCTCTCTAATTTCTTCGCCCCCTTCCTTCTAGCCCCCCTCTCGTCACATCGCTGTTCCCTGCTTCCTCGCCCGCAGTAGAAAAAAAATATCTCTCGTCGGATCCTCTCTCCTCTCGCTACCGCCTGTCACTCATTCCTTTCTCTACGAATCGTCCCACTTTCCTCTCCGAAAGCCCACCCCCTCGCCCTTCCCGTCCACCCTTTCTGTCATCGTACACCGTAGATTTGACGTTACGGGCGCTGCCGCATGCGGGCGTGTCGCTGACCCGAAAAACCGCGGTATCTTTTGACGACGAACCCCAACCAGCTCTTGAATCGGCTTCGCTACACACGATCAGGGTGAGTTAAGTGCACGATTAACCCTAGGAAAGCTGTGGAACGGGAGGAGAGCGTAGGGGAGTTCGTCGAGCTCTCGCTGGCTTGACGAGATACACTAAACCGCTTGTGGAAACAAATGAACTGAAGTGAACGATAGTGAATACTAAAAGTATCTTTTCTTTTTATTATTAAGCTATAAAACTTTATACGGGGTTATTAGCAACATGGATATTGCTTTGCATGTAAACATTACGTTATTATATTTACATTTACGTAAAATACAAAGGACTTAATACTAACCTTGTGACTCGGTGTTTTTCTAGAAACTTGTGATAGGTGGAACACATTGCGAATAGGACTTCAGGGACGAGGATACGATTTTAGTGTGTAGCGAAAGAGGAGGAAAAGGAAAACACGAACGTTACAAAGGGATAATTCGAGCAGCGTAGAGCGATCGTGACCGTGATAGAGGGTAAATGGAGACTGTTCCCATAGATCAACATTTAAAATAGAATCAAAATGTAATCTGTAGATTTAGTTAGTAGACAATAAATTAATTCAAGCGAGCTCCTCATTAATCCTTTGCCAACCCAATCCAACAATTTGTATATCTCTAAGAGAGATGTAGACTGTTATTTACAGAATTTCTTATTGCTTCCATTATGAGAAAAAATTACAATTGATCATAATTTTATTCCTCTCGGATAAAGAAAAAATTGGACTACGGAAGGTTAATAATTTTTAAGCGCGACGTTTGAGGTTCAATTTTTCTAAAATGATTTAGTTCGGCTAATTTCATTATTTCTTGACATTAACGTCGGAAGTGTCGTTCAAAATATAATATAATGCATGGGATATCGGTGGGGAGATGGGTGTAAGCGATCGTCTTGTTAACCGACCATGCTGAGCCGTTGAACCACCCTCTTGATTGGCTAAGTGACTAGGATCCATCGTCTATGAAAATGACGCGAACAAACGTCTACGGATGATCCATCGATCGTAAAGTCCACGGTTCTGGGAAGGATCCGGCCACGAGTGCATTAAGGTAATTAATGCGACGGGGTTCGTCGAGTGCAGAGAAAACACGTGAAATTTTTGTTATTCGCGGGACGATTGAGAAGAGGAAGGGTTCGCGGCAAAGAAACGAGCTTCTCGTGTCGTTAAATTTTATTGTTTTCGTAAGATGATCGTTAAGCTGAATTAAGTTTTCCGGGGAGATTGGTTTCAGGAAATCGGAAGAAATATGCGGAGCTTGGTGATTTTTAGTGATTCGAGAGTGCTCGACTGGATTGAGCTGAAGAGAATTGATTCGAGGCCATTGAAGAAGACAACTATGGTTGTATGATTTATTGAAACTAGTTTCTTAGATGTACTAGTAAATTATAGGGATGAAAATTCTAAAGAAACTATGATAAGAATTATATTTGTATGATGTATTGAATTACAGGGATGAAAATTCTAAAGAAACTATGATGAGAATTATATTTGTATGACATATTGAATTATAGGGATGAAAATTCTGAAAAAACTATGATGAGAATTATATTTGTATGATGTATTATAATTAATTTCTTATATTTACTAAGAAGGTAAATTATAGGGATGAAAATTCTAAAGAAACTATGATGGGAATTGTATTTATAATAAGTTATAAAGTGAAGAAGATTTACTCATTTTGCGTTTGCTATGATATTTTCAATAAGAATATTATACTGATAAATAGAAATTTTTAATATCTCTATACGAAGTTAACGCACACGATTAAAATTATAAAATTTGAACGAAATTGCTGCCCCTATCAACTTCAGAGATCACTATAAATTTCCTTGAGTTTCATAAATCATACCTACCTATATAGCGAAAAACCTCGAACTGCATGCTGCAAGACACAAAGCCTATTATAACTTACTCTTGACGACTAAATACCTCGCTGAAACTTTTGGGATACTCTCTCGGGGCTAGTTGCTTCGATAATGCCTTAAAACAATTAACTTTATTCAAGCTTAATAAAGTACACGAAATTTGTACGTTAATTGACAAAATAAATATCTTCCTGAATATTTCTAATCTTTGTTTACTCTTCTAAAAATTGCAAACAGCTCAATCAATTTTACATAACATTTAATATTATATTACCTTATCGGATTTTAGTAATTATATTTGAACAATTTCTTAAGAAGCTTTATTTCCTTTAACCCACCCAAATTATGCAGTTTTTCATTGTAGAAGTTATTACCGCGAGTTTCAAATTGTATTTATCGCAAAAAGAACTAAATGCACATAGAATAATATAGACTGAATAGTGCAACATAATCCATTTTACCACCTGCTCTATGGGGTTAAATGTAGCTTCGAATGGTATAACTGAAAGGTTATGAGGGAAGAATAAATGTAGAAGTTGGGAGGGGTAGAGACGTGAATAAAAGAAAGCGAGTATGAGTATGTGGGGAAAAAAGCGTGTGTGCAGCGGGCACGAGTGATGAATGAAATATTTAAGGTTAACATTAATTATTATTATATTTTTAATGAATAAACAATTAATATTATATTCAATGACTTCCACCAATCACCTGCACCTCGCTGCAAAGTCGAATAAAAACATTTTTAACACTATTCCTACCGACACTTCACGTATATCTGCTGTTCTAAAGACAAAACAGACTACAAATTTTTCTCAAAAAATAAACAATAAAAAAAGAAGTGAATATTGAAAACCGTATTATAGGTATGTTTGAGGAAAAGTCGTAAAGTTTAAAGACGATTCAATTACGTCGTATATAGGAAATTCTAATCGAAATTTTAAAAACGGTCATTTGACCGGTCGTGGTAGGAATAGTATTAATACGTTCGCCAGTATCTCCCACTGTCGCGGCAACGAAAACGTAAATGTCGGTTCGTTACAAATAATCACGCACAAAATCACTTTGAGCGAAATCGTGTTCGCCGTCCAGAGCAAGGCTCAACTTTGCGTCCTCCTGTGCTCTCGTCATCAGCAGAAGTTGTTTTTAATTAAAAAGCCGCTCGGCTCGCGCAAAATCTGACCGACAGCCAGAAGTTTTTCCTACGTTTCGTCTCGATCCACGGCCGCCCGTCTCCTCCCCGTTCGTCTGCCCCTCAAGTACTTCAATTAGATTTCTTGACAACGGGAACCGGTGCATGTTCGCGGGACTCACGTGCGTGTGACGTGCATCTCAACTTTAATTAAACCTGAAAACCGCCTTTTCTTTAATTGGACTTCGAATAATACCTGTGGCGCGGTGTCCACGCGACATTTGCTGCGCGAGACACACCCTCTATCGTGATCATCGTAATTAAGTATTAAAACTTCCTATAAAGGGATTACTAATCGGCTAATCGTTTTATCGCCTACAGCGTCGGATAGAAGTTTAATACCAAAGGGAGAGCAAAATGAAAAAAAAAAAGGTAATTCGATGAATAAATGTTAAAATAAAAAAGACTCACTTATTTGAATGCAAACTAACTTATAATACAAATATAATTGATGCGATATTGTCTTAGGGGCACCAGAAAGCAATATCGTTTTCTTACATTAAATTCAAACACATACATTTTTAACGACTTTTTATTTTTAATCAATGACATAATCACTCTCATTATCAACAACCTTTTGCCATCTAGTATGCAAATTTTCAACATAAATAAATAAGTATCCCCTAAGTATACCCTATCAGTGCCTATGCATCTAATTCGCAACTTAAAACCATTTCTGTGCGCACAATGAAAATGACAGCGCAAAGTCACGTTTTCGCGACGCGTTCTCATCTCAAACTCACTATCCACGCCTGCTGCTATAAATAAGAACCTGTTAAACAACTCTTCGCCCGATAAACACCATATCCATTTACTCCACTCCAATCCCGTCCGATCGTTCACCCGCGTGTACACCCGCCGAACCACAGCACCACCTCCCCCCCATTAAGGATACCCGAGGTCTCGCGCGGAACAACGAAAAAGTTCGCCGGATTAAAGAAGAAACAGGACGCTGCAACAGCCGGCGGAGAAGTTGTATAAGACGGCTCCTCGCGATAGCCATTCGATTACGCTGGAAAAATGACCGGAACCGAGACGACCTCCTGGGCAACAGAGGGGTTCGTCGAAGGGCGGAGGGATCCCGGGGGGGATCGAGGCGTGGTTAATTAAAGGGAGCCATTAAAACTGGCTGTTTTCGTTTCCGCCAAAAGGAACAAAGCCTTCGCTCGGTTCTTTCCATTAACTTTTTCGCCGTGGCTTCGCCCGGGAGATTCCCCGCAGGATCGGCTAGTAGAAATCGGCTTACAAGTTGCCCGGTGGCAGAGTTACCGTTTGCCAGGGGATTGAAGGGGGGGAGGCACTGTTGAAAGCCGCGCATAGCCTCCTTCAAATAATAATCGATCGAGTTTTTCATCGGACACGGCAACCATCGACCGGGACCAAGGCCATCCGTGGAGTTTCCAGACACCGTGGGACCGCGTAATTGGACCGGTGAAAGATTAATCGGCCGGGGACACCGGCGTTTCCTGCGCCCATCGCCGGACAATGGGTCACAGCGACGCTGTTACAGATCGTTTACAGGGGGACCTTGAATAATTACCGTGGAGCAATTAGCTGGGAGAGGAAGACAGGATTGCGATGCGGGGGAGGATTTGTAGCACTCGGGTCACTTGGCGCTCGGTTGTTTTGGCCGCTTGCGTTCAATCGTCTACGTTTGACGTGGGTTTTAATTTCGATTTTGTAGCGAACTAGTTGTCTACGTTCTTCTTTTTGTTTTTAGTAGAGGGTTTTGACAAGGGACACAAAGCAGTGGGAAGATATAGATCGAAGAGGAAAGGACAAAATTAGGTTAAATTAAACTTAGAATAAATATAGATAGACTAGGTTGTCAGAACAAAGACAAGTATGTACTAACTTTAATTTTAACCAGAAAGTTAAATACTTACTAATCTTTATAGCGATTGCTTCAAAATCATCAGATTTTCAAATAAACTTTCATCCCCAGGGGGTTGATTCTCAAAAAACGTTGAAACAGAAATGCCTTTATTTTTAACCAAAAAGCTAAATAAAATGGACAAAGTTAATCGATTGTATTAGCTACTCTGTTTAACGATAGCAATAATTTTCCAATAGGAGATCGTCATTATTCTTTTAATCTTCATTATTTCGCTCCAGCAACGTTCTCTGTAGGTACCATTTTGCTCTAGCACTTACAATCTATCGAGGAAATAAATTCCCCGCCCAATCAAGGCAAGAACTTAAGACTCGCCCAAGTATCTCGATGGAATTAGCCTATAACCGAAACATACTGCTCGATACTCTCCACGTCATGCTTCCATTTTCAATTTGCCACGAATAGGTGCCCATTCTCGTGTCTCTCGAACGCAGTGGCCCTATCAACGGCTCGCCTCTTCAGAGGATACCTGCAGCCTACGTGCTTAGCAATTTCACGAGCATCTGCTATTGCGAAACCCACTTCCGGGACCATCGACTTTGTTTCCGCCACGAAACGGCTCGCGACCTCGTCGAAACGGAGTGCCAGGAACGCCTCCCCTCCATCCAGCGGGATCAATTTCGCGAATTAAAGTGCCGGCGCGGCGGGAGGGGGGCTAATAAACGTTTACGTTCGCACGTGAGGCCGGTGTTTGCTTTGAGATTCAACTGCAAACGTCGAAATTCTCGCCGAGCGTCTTGTCGACGCTTCAACCGCGGCCGGTCCGCCATCTTTACGGGACGCTCGAACTTGTTTTTGTTATGTTATAACTGTTGATCTCTGTTGTAGGCAGAGTGTGGAAATTAAATCGAAGACGAATTACTCTTGTGAATAATATTTAGTCTACACGGTTTACACAGTGAGGTGAATGAAGAATTAACCATCTCACTCTACTGCATAAAAGTAAAAGTAGAACTTTCCTATATTAATCCATTAAGTACCAACTTCTTTCTATATTGTTAGACGGATTTTTTACAGAATACACACAATAAGAAACACATAAAAAATAATTGAAAAAATATTTAACCAAATGAAACTGCAAACAATTCGCTTTTATATTTGTTTTCAAATGGAAACATTGGGACTTACATCTAATGTATTAAATACATCTATATTACACATTATTATAACTTACATCTAATGTATTAAATACATTGGTATTTAATGGGTTAATAGACTAATCGCAGCATCTGTTAATTATAATATGTATTTACTTTAGTCATGTGGTCGTTTAACTAGTGTCTCACTTCTCTTTCCGACCACGTGACGTGTACAGTGTAAAATTAATTATAATAAATCCAGTACAAAAAGAAATAGAATCAAATTTCTAACAGTTAACTCGTAAAATTGATGTGACTAGTTGCCGTGCAATAGCGAATAAATCTGTTAGGATCTGATGCGATTCGTTCGTGTGTTTTCGATCAGCTGCGTCCAGAAAAAGTTAGCAGACTGAAACTCTTTCCCGGGACGAGAAATATCACTATCCGATGACAGCTGTGATCAGGGAGACCATAAAACACTGCACGAAATAACCTGTCAGTTAATGTGAGCAGGTAAAAATATTTGGAGTTGCCGGATATTATACAACGTACACGAGTGTACAGTGATTTACGAACGCTTTTTGCACGGCTGGCTAACGCGTGCCGATGCGCGAACTGTATGAAATCTATTTAAACGGCGAAAAAACGCTTATGCGCCAAATTGAACGGCCGTTTCGCAGCTTAAAGTATCGTGTCGCCAGTGTAATCGTTACAGAGCGTTGAAAACGTTTTTTAATACCCTTTGCATACACCGTGTCGGCAGCTCTTCAATGCTGCTGAATCGTCTTTGCACGATCCGATCGGAATTTGTTTGCGGATCGCCATCGAAATGTTTTTGCCGGGTATATTCCACGAATAAAAATCTGAAAGGTAAATCCTGTCGGCAACGGGATAAAGAAAATTTAATTAAGTTCAGTTCATTTATGGTTCTGCAATTTTTAGAGGACGGACTTTTTAATTATTAATCCCTCAATTTACCTACAATTAATCCGTACGTACGAGATGAAATTGGAAAGAATATAAGCACCTATAAGCAATCCACTGTTTTCTAATAAAAATTAAATAAATTTTAGTTCCCGTGATTAAGAATTCTTTTTCATAGTCTATTGTTGGAGTCGTTTAAGTTTACCACGTCTCGCAAAGCTATTTACCATCGCATTCTTCTGTTAGAGGAATCTTATACCACGCTATATGGTACTAATAATTGTCTTAACACCATTCTAAAGAATATAAACATTTATTGTAAATCCACTGACTTCTTCTTCACTTATGTTAGCTTTAAATCTCAATTGTTACGTTGATTGAACTCTTACGATTAAATCTTTTTTTCTATGTACTCTAATGGTATTTTCCCGTAAACAAATAATCTAATCTTTATTTCTCATTTATACATTTTTGTGCCATTTTTTATTTCTTGCAAACACACGCAATACGGATGAAATAAATCCTGCAAACAAACAAATAAATAAACAAATAAACAATCTAATCTTTATTTCTTACTTATACATTTTTAGGTCATTTTTTATTTCTTCCAAATACGCGCAATGCGGATGAAATAAATCCCGTAAACAATCAAATAAATAAATAATCTAATCTTTATTTCTTATTTATACATTTTTAGGTCATTTTCTATTTTTTGCGAACACACGCAATACGAGTGAAATAAATCCCGTAAACAAACAAATAAATAAACAAATAAACAATCTAATCTTTATTTCTTACTTATACATTTTTAGGTCATTTTTTATTTCTTCCAAATACGCGCAATGCGGATGAAATAAATCCCGTAAACAAACAAATAAATAAATAATCTAATCTTTATTCCTTATTTATACATTTTTAGGTCATTTTCTATTTTTTGCGAACACACGCAATACGGGTGAAATAAATCCCGAAAACAAACAAATAAATAAACAAATAAACAATCTAATCTTTATTTCTTACTTATACATTTTTAGGTCATTTTTTATTTCTTCCAAATACGCGCAATGCGGATGAAATAAATCCCGTAAACAAACAAATAAATAAATAATCTAATCTTTATTCCTTATTTATACATTTTTAGGTCATTTTCTATTTTTTGCGAACACACGCAATACGGGTGAAATAAAACCCGCAAACAAACAAATAAATAAACAAATAATCCAATGTTTATTTCTTATTTATACATTTTTGAGTCATTTTCTATTTCTTGCAAACACACGCAATACGGATGAAATAAATTGTAATCTTCGTTTTTCGAAGGACAAGGGAAAGATTCGCGCGGGTCAACAAACCGGTTAATTGCATCGCGGTTCTCGAATTGGATGTTGCTGATTATAATTCCAGACCATGAGCGTTCCCGTAAACCGCGATTAAGGAACTAACGACCAAAAACCATGGCGATATCTCGATGTGTTTTTTACGTCCCCGCGGATGCACTGTGAAATTTAAAAGGGCGAACGACACCGAGGACGATATAAATTCCCGGTAATTGTCCACTGTAATGACGGACGTGAACTTTTTATCTCCTACCCTGCATTACGCGCGTCGCGTCGACGGACGCTCAAATTTATTTTCAACGGTCTATAACATGACAAATGTGAGCGTCGTTTACTACTTTGCGACGGAAAATTCGGAACACAATTTAAGAAAGGTAATGTGTAAGTAAATTTCTACGTCCCTCGCCTCAATTATAAATCGTTGACATTTCTAACAGCGTAAAACTTATATGGGTATTTATGATAAAAAGAAAAAAGTTTTCAGTAGAATTCCAAATTAAAGATTATTTAATTTCAACGTTTATTATTACAATCCTTTTTTTTAAGTAATCATTTTTTTTAGGTAATCATTTCTTCATAAAATTCTAATTGTAGTAAACCTTGCAATCCACCTTTCAAATTTCGATTCATCAATTCAAATATTTTACATTTATTATTACATTGACAAGGAAATGATGAATTTTTACAATATTTTAAATATTTCCAAAATAGTAAAAAATAGGGGGAAGAAGTTAACTGTAAAATTTTGTGGTTCTTCGTATCCCATAGGAGAAAAAACAATGTATCAACAATATATATAAAAAAATCATTGTCTCTGATTCTTACAGCCATCGTAGATTACCCAGCGACTAGCCAAGGGTGAAAGAGCACTCGAAACTTTCAACCAAAACTGTTTCGTTTTAAGGGCCACCTGAATTGCAATTTCTGGAAAGTTCTTTCAGCTTGTTCTTAAATTCTCGAATCGTCGAACTTCCCTCCGCGAGTTAAGCATCGATAACGATTGCTCGCTGCGCGAACAGTTAACTGCTGATCTCATTAAATACCATGTTGCGATAAAACAATAAGGGGCTGAAATCCAAACATCTTCAATTGAACCCCTATAAATTGTGTCTCGACGTTCAGCTGGCTAACCATCGTCTCGTCAAAGGAGAATTATTCATAAGCAAGCACAATTACAATAACTGCATAAACCGGAACGTTTCCATGCGCTGGGATTAAGGAACCCGGAATTTCCGCAGGCGAGGAACGACGAATCTTCCCGGCTGTTGCCTCGCGTCTGTTTCTCGGATACACGGGAACAAGCTCTGTCCTGGTCGGAGAACTGCATAGAAGTTGAATTTGCGTAAACAATAAGGTGTAGGAATGAAGACGATAGAAGCGGAACCGAGAAGGTGAACGTGGAAAAGGGAGAGGAAACCGAAGCAGGAAGTGGACGAAAGGGAGAAGCGGAGGAAGTAAGATGTGGAGAGGATAAGAAAGATTGGTAAGGAAGAAAGAAAGACTCTAGGGGATTGAAGAGAAAGAATATGGAATTAAGGGGTTTCGATGAAATAGTTAGTAAAAAGTCAATAATGAAAAAGATTAATATTAATATTAATAATTTCTATACATGAACAAGAAGGAAAATAACATACCTGGTAAAGACAGGACAAAAGTATAAACGATAAAGGAATTTAAAAAAGATAGAATATACCAGTAAGAAACGTAAACAGAAAGAAACCAGATAAACAGTCCATTTATAAATCAAAATGCAAATAATAATCCTCGCATATAGAGAACTAAAACAAATTAGTGACTTTGAAAGCATATATTAGCTGATAAAAAGCAAGAGAAAGCATTTAGTTGTTCAAAAGTAAAGAAGCAGCAACCAATTCGAAGAACAGAAGAAAAGAAGTGGATACGAATCCGAAGAAGCAATAAGAAAATAACTGACGATGTTAAATGAACCACTTACTGAGGCAGTAAAGAACGAAGTGCATAATTAGCAGGGACTCTAAGACGGCTCAGCGGGAGGGTGGGAAAGAGGAGGCAACAGGAGGCAACCGGAAGGAAGGCCGAGGCGAGTGTTGTGGAACGTGTGTATCTTGACGGAGCATGGCTGACATAAGAGGTTGCGAAATTAAACAAGGGCCTAAGGGCCGCTCCTAATTTGCGCGCTCAAGTAACTCAACCCTTTCCCCTGTGTCTCGTTCGTCCGCCGTTTAAGCGAGCCACCGTCGTCGCGGGGGAAGAAAGGGGGAAGGAGAGATCGCAGGATTTCCGTGGCGGAAACCGCTTACGTTTAAAGCCTGCCGGAAGCACGACTCAACTTTTCCCGCGCGGAATAATCGAATCGTTTACTCGCGGACGATTGTTATTTTCCAGCTTCGCTTTTACGTTAATTTTTGGAATTTTATTTTGTTTAGCGAGATGGTAGAGTTCAGACGTAGATGAAACAAAGTAAAGTTCTTAGAATATATATAGGAAATTCTACTTTTATTTATTAGTAGAATCAGATGAAAGTGTAAATAAAATAAAGGTGTGAATAAAATAAAGTGAAGGGCTTAGAATATTAATAATATATATTGAAAACTATATTCGACTACTATTTAAAGACTATTTAAGAAATAGTTGAAATTTAATGACTATTTAAGAAATTTAGAAATTGTTTGCTCGTTATAATACTAGGTGTGCAAATTAATTCAGTGCCTTTTTCGTACGACACCTGTCTTCCTAACTTTTGAATTTTTCGTAACTGAACTTTGTTCTTCTGCTTCCGAAGAAACGAGAGAGTAGCGGAAGAAGAGTAGAGATAGTTCAGAATTAGGTTATTACCTATTACCTTCTTTTATGTGGAATTTAGACGAATTCTGTTTTTGTTTTGTTTTATTCATTCAAGAACAGAGGAATTAAGGAAACGAGTAGAAGAGATCGTTGCGTTAGGTTTCGGTTGGATGATTATTTTTAAATTATCAAATGAACTTCGGTTTTGGAACGATAGAAAGGCGAAGAATGGATTTTGGATAGATCGATCGATCGTGGCTTATTTGTTTCGAGGGAGGAACGACGTAGACCGGGGCTATTTATCATGCCACGAGGAGACGTTATCGGGATTACATCTAATTATTCGCCGCTGTAGATTGGAAAGGATGGAGCAGGATCAACGTGCGCTGGAACGTCCCATCCTCGATGCACGTCGTTTGATAAAAAGTCAGATCGGTTACGTGAACGAAGGGTTGAAAGGTTGAACGATTTATTGTTTTTACGCTTTAGGGTCTCCGTGATAAACGAGACGTGATAAAAATTTGTAATTTTAGTCGCATAACCATTTAGAGACAATTTTAACTGTCATTTATTCGAAATCGTTGCGAAAGATTGCATAAATTACCTTCAATTAAAATTTAACAGTACCAGAAAAAAATTAAATGGCAAAAGTTTGTAATTTTGATAGTACAATCATTTGGAGACAATTTTAACTGTCATTTATTCTAAATCGTTGCGGAAGATTACATAAATTAACTTCAATTAAAATTTAATAGTACCAAAAAAAAAAAATTAAATGACAGAAGTTTGTAATTTTGGTAGTACAATCATTTGGAGACAATTTTAACTGTCATTTATTCTAAATCGTTGCGGAAGATTGCATAAAATAACTTCAATTAAAATTTAACAGTACCAGAAAAAAATTAAATGGCAAAAGTTTGTAATGTTGGTAGTACAATCATTTGGAGACAATTTTAATTGTCATCTATTCGAAATTGTTGCGAAAGATTGCAGAAACTTGTTTCCATTAAATTTCAACAATACCAGAAAAGAATTAAATGACGTGCTGGAAGTGTTACTTCTACATTTTCTGCAAATATTATCAACTCTTACTATATTTAACAAAATACAACATTCATTTACTCGAATAAACATTTGTGCAAGGGATAAAGTCGAAGGTAGCTGTTTTAATTTGCTTTAATACCGAAAATTACAGGCAACGATACATCGCAACGTGAAAGAGCAAAAGGAGGCAATGGTGATTTAAAGTCCTCGTTCTAACTGGCTGCGTCGTTTCTAGGAAGTAACAGTGAAAACAGCGAGCTTAAGGAAAATGAAAATTCTCCGTGCAATTCCCTCAAACGGAGCGAACGTGAGGGATGCGTGGATGCATCCCCTTTCTTCGGGGAACAACGAGATTTTCTGAATTGCAACAGCGAACTCTCGGCAAGCGTGGCGTTTTTCTTTTATCCTTTCCGCCAATTTTTTGTACGTTCTTCCCGGTTGAAAGAGGTACCACGAGGAAAGAGGCAGAATGCTGCGAGCAAACTCGCGAAATTCTGTAATGCGTCTTTGAAGCGAACGACTCTGCGATTCGACAAACGCCAGTTTCCTCCTTTATGCAAGTTTTTTGCGTGATTTCAGTCGGTGTGTTGTGCGCGATACAAAATCGCTGAAATTTCCTACTACATACTTAGACATATGTTGCTTTGAAAAATTGGATTCGAATGGAATACAGAACTGCTCGGGGACAACAAATTTGTTCAGAATTTTAAATAGATTTCTGAAATACAATACTTTTTTAAGTCGTAAAACTTTGAAATTTTCTCAACAACAGTTGAACGATACAATAATTTACATTGCCTGTTGTTATAAATTAATTGAAATCGAATGGAAAATTGCACTGCTCAAAGATAGAAAATTTGTTCAGAATTTTAAATAAATTTCTGGAATACAATACTTTTTTAAATCGTAAAACTTTGAAATTTTCTCAACAACAATTTCAGATGTCACGATAATTTACATTGCCTGTTGTTATAAATTAATTGAAATCGAATAGAAAACTACACTTCTCGAAGATAGAAAATTTGTTCAGAATTTTAAATAAATTTCTGGAATACAATACTTTTTTAAATCGTAAAACTTTGAAATTTTCTCAACAACAGTTGAACGTTACGATAATTTACATTGTCTATTGCTATAAATTAACTGGAATGGAATGGAAAACTGAACTAATCGGGGACAGAAAATTTATTCACAATTTTAAATAAATTTCTGCAATAGAACACTTTTTGAAATCGTTATAAGCTTTGAAATTTTCTCAACAGTAGTTGAACGTCATGATAATTGACATTGCCTGTTGTTATAAATTAATTGAAACATTTATATTTCATAATATCGTCGCTCCAATTAATCTCTTCCATTGCAAACGAAACGTTTTCATAATTTTCGTACTGGATACGTTGTCTCTAACCTTGTTTCGCACCGCTCTGTAAGAAACGGGTTCCTCGAAGCGAGTCAGCGAACATGTTTACCGAAGCGTGTACTATATTTCCAGGGATGTTGCTCCAGAAAGTGCTTTCTGTCTTCCTGCGACTTAGCTTGTAAACCCTCGTGTAGCCATCACACTAGGTGTTGCTCTTTCGTATAGACGTCAAAGATACAGTTCTTACCTCCTTATATAAATAACTACACAGTCCGTCCCAAACATTATACAACTACGAATTTCTTTAATTCTACGACAATAAGGTATCCTCCGTTCTTGAACAATATTATAACAATCGTCAAAGTAGAAAACATAAATGTTTTAAAGAAACAATATATGAGATTCCTCTCTTATCTGAATTTCATGTCTAGATATTCTATTATCCGAACAGAATGTCGTCTAATAATAGTTCTTTAACTCAAACAGTTAAATATTTTATATCGACAAACTATATAACCTTCTTAACACTTAACGGATAGGTTGAATCTGCTCTTCGTTTCTCGGTTTTCAGGCATTTTTTAGAAGAATTAAATAAACCTATATGTATGGTTATAAAGCGCTGCTGTTTTATTAAATTAACACCATTTCTTCGTAATTATCAGATCATGATAATAAATCAGAGCCAGTTTCCATAATACTTATGTGGCGTACAGCACATAGAGGAAATACGGAGCGGAGGAAAAAGGTACCTGTATCCGAGCGTTCGGGCCCCGGAGGTAATAAACGAATCGGATATAGTTCGAGGCCCGATGCAGCTCGGAAGAACCTTTTCCTCCCTCTTGTATTTCCCTTAACCCTTGAGGACGAGGCGTCAGGCCTGGAAAACGCGAGTTGAGCAGGACATTCCTGGCTCAAGCGAAATAAAGTAATATATTTGTACGGAGCACCCGAAAATAAATTTATTTCTCCTAACGTCCCCACGCATACAAATAATCATCGATCCCTAACATTCGAACCATTAACGTTCTACGGAATCATCGATAATTTATCTCGTGGCAACCTCGTCGTTTTCGCGCTTTCTCGATCAACCATTCGCTGGTTCGAACTTTTCTTCGCGCCCCATCCGTGACACGAATCACGCCGGGCCACTTCCGGTTCCCACGGACGCCTCCGGTCGACGGCCGCTGGAAATTATGCGAAGAAGCTTCCCACTCGACGGAACTCGACGGAAAAGCCTGTCCTCGAACGGAATCCAGACGGATGAGAAACTTTCCGATCGAACCGGAAGGGTCGTCTCCGCGCCCGGTAAGTGTTCTGATTATGGTTGCCGGACGGCACTTAGGCGGCGAACGGTGAAACCGTGTTACCACCCCACCCCTCACCCCCCAGAAACGGGAATTTTTATCGACGAAGGCGCGCTGGGGAAGGTCGTCGGTTCGTGGCGGAGTTGCAACGGGGGTGTGAGGGGATGCTGGGAAGTCGACGAGGAAGTTAGGCTTGGCGGTTTCTGAGGTAAAAGTGTCGGGAATTCTGGTTTGGGAAGTTTCGCCTGTTTTGTGTTCGGCGACGTACACAGGGTGGGACGCGTGAACCGTGATAATTTAGTATTATCAGAAATGTCGAGGCGAGAATGTGAGAAAATAGCGTCAGAATATTTATGAAAGTTTGCCGGCACCTATTGTATTTTTAAGGGTACATTCTTTGGTACAATTTAATTTTTGCGCAGGGGGATGTTAAAAAAGTTTCGGGACGCTTAAGAAAATTTGTTTGCAGCGAAACGTATGTCGATAATATAAATTGAAACGCCTAATGGAAGTTTTAATTATCACTACATCTACAGACAATTAAGGTGCACTTATTTGCTAGGAAGAGATGAAACTAAAAATTGCATGAGAAAATACTGAATACATAGAAAAGAAATCTTTATTTATACTTTCTGCAGGAAATCATAGTAAATTTCAAAAGCTTTACCACAGTGGATTTATAAGGTTACTATGAATAATCAATTAGTCACTCTGAATGCTCTGATAGTTCTAGTGTTAACAAGAAAATTAGTGGAAGATTTAGTATCGCTATAATTCGTAGCTTTAAGCTACTATTACATATTTTCTAAAGAATCCAACATGGTGTCTGCTTAGAATATTTGAAAGAAATTAAAAAACATCGAATTTGTATGCATGATAGAAATTTCCTTAAATTTTTATTTGTAGTAGTTTGAATTAACTATAATTGATTGAATAAACGCGTTCCATAGGTGTCACCGTGACACGACTCGTATAACTCGTAAGTTTAAGCTACTATTACGTATTTTCTAAAGAATCTAACATGGTGTCTGTTTAGAATATTTGCAAGGAATTAAAAAACGTCGAATTTGTATGCATGATAGAAATTTCCTTAAATTTTGATTTGTAGTAGTTTGAGTTAACTGTAATTGATTGAATAAACGCGTTCCATCGGTGTCACCGTGACACGACTTGTATAACTCGTAAGTTTAAGCTACTATTACATATTTTCTAAACAATCCAACATGGTGTTTGCTTAGAATATTTGCAAGGAATTAAAAAACGTCGAATTTGTATGCATGATAGAAATTTCCTTAAATTTTGATTTGTAGTAGTTTGAGTTAACTGTAATTGATTGAATAAACGCGTTCTCCTGGTATCAGTCCCGTTTTCACGGACGTTACTTTCAACACGCCATCGGCGTCACAGTGACACGACGGTGTCGGTGAATCTAGGTTACTGGTCGAGTTAATTTCCTGACGTAGATGGCCGCCCCTGATACCAGCGCGTTTGTATTCTGTTTCAGTTATTGCGCGAGGAAATTCGAGGTTCAAGCAGGCGTGTCATACGCAAAGCTACTAGGGAGCCGACGTGCGTTCGACGATTCTCTGGTAACAGGAAACGAGATCGAACTCCCCGCTGTAACTCGACGAAACCGATTCGTCGAAACCCTCAGCGTGCAATCAAACTGCGTCAAAACGAGCTTAACGAAACGCTTAAATATCTAGTTTATCTAATTTATAGACGATTAAATCAGAAGATCGACATGCAATGAACAATAATGTGTTTCATTTTTTTTTGCATTTGGAGCTGACTTGAAAAAAATATTGAAACCTTTTATTTACTCAACATAACTTTTAGATTAGAAATCATTAATTAGAATAACGTAAATCTCTGCTATACTTAACTAAAAACAAGTATTTTTGAGGTTAAAAAGTATGGTACAGAATGGTACTGGAACAGCTACTAGATTCAAAAAATGTTAAAAGTTAATAGCATTGAAAAAATGCTGCTACGTTTAAAAAAACAGTATTACTTGAATCATTGTTTAAAAATAATTAGCGAAACCACTGCATCGCTTAATTTCTGAAAAATTAATGATTCTTGGAATAATGAAGCTTCATCCTTCACTTCCCTCGTTTCGCTTTTCTCAATCCAATTTGACCGCCTAATCAAACGTAAGAATTGCGTCGAATATCGCAGTATCCGTGGAAAAAGTTATGAATTCTCGTCAGAATTTTCATTTCTGATACGAGCGCCGCACTATCGGGATCTCTCGCTGCATTTTCCGGAATTTTCCTGGATACCTTCGAGACGCGAGGGGTCTATGATAGGATAGTCCGCTGATATTGCTACATCCGGCGAGGAAAGTGCGCAATCTGGAGATCTGTTTCGGGACTCGAAGTCGATCCTGTCAGAACGCTATCTCCTGTGTCATCGGCGTTTCCGGCTTCCGGCCGTCTTTTGTGCGTGGATTTAGAACTTTACTGTTTAGAACTAGTTTCTTCTCGTTCTCATCCGTTCGGATCCGCAAATTTTATTTGTTCCTAAAATCTAAAAATTCCTGAGTCAAACACTTCACGTGTATGAAATTATTTAGAGGATGTGTGAAAAATTAAAAATACGATATTAAGAGATATTTTTCACAGTAATGAATATTTGTGCAACGAGAAAACGAGGTCTGAGAAAGGAATGAAGCCAGATTTATAATGTCTCGTATAAAATTTTTGTAAGACGTTTAAAAATTCTAAAATGAAGATTTTACTTCAAAATATTTGGAGTTTGGAGTATATTTCTACAGGGAGGAAAGAACATTCGAATGTTTCTATCTGAAAGAGAAATCTGAGACTCGCTTTCACGGAAGATGATACCATTCTCATCCCGTAAAAGTTTTCAAAACACCGGGTGTCCCGTTTCAGGACTCGAGTTCGCACCTTTCTTGGTTACTAAAAATGCTGTTTCATTCAAGATGCTGCACACCAAACGTATACCTGGTGCACATTAGACCTTTCCAGCTGTTTTTGAATTCAAGTGCTTTTACGCGGAAAAAAAGGGGCAGGTACGCGATCCTGCGGACCAGGTGAAACTCTGGAATATCTAGCTTCTGTTGCTACAAAAAAGGATCGTGCTACCTCCCTTAGTGACTCACCGAACCCTTCTCTCCGCATACTAATTTATCGATCCTCCCCCTCGGAGCACGAATAGAAAAGGAATAGGAATTCGATCCCTCGTTTTAATCAAATATTACTCAACACTCCGAAAAGAAAACATTAAACGTACATTCTCCTGCTGTTCAAGAGAAATACTACAAAATCAGTCGACCATATTTATTACTCGTAGAATGCTCCGAAAAAATCGTGTCGTCTCAAAATTAATTTCACTTCTGTAGAGGTAACGAACGTGTGAGCGAAGGAATGGATGAAAATGAAAGAATGCATATGAGTGTTAGAGATTAAGAACAAATTTTTTTTGCAAATTTTGCTCATGAATTCTGAAACTCTTCAAATTGACGGGTTCTGAAAAATCTAGCGTTAAATAAAGTATGTTTGCCTTACCCACTAGTGACTCTATACTTCCAAATAAACACCACCAAATTCAGATTCTCCATATTTTGTTTCGTTGCCGCTCTATTTCTATGAAAAGCTCTCACCTTCAAATTTTTCCTCATTTTCGTCGAATAATTAACAACCAAACGCCACCAAATACAGATTCTTCATATTCTGTTTCGTTGCCGCTCTATTCCCATGAAAAGCTCTCACCTTCAAATTTCTCCTCATTTTCATCGAATAATTAACAACCAAACGCCACCAAATGCAGATTCTTCATATTCTGTTTCGTCACCGCTCTATTTCCATGAAAAGCTCTCACCTTCAAATTTCTCCTCATTTTCGTCGAATAATTAACAATCAAACGCCACCAAATGCAGATTCTTCATATTTTGTTTCGTTGTCGCTCTATTCCCATGAAAAGCTCTCACCTTCAAATTTCTCCTCATTTTCGTCGAATAATTAACAACTAAACGCCACCAAATGCAGATTCTTCATATTTTGTTTCGTTGTCGCTCTATTCCCATGAAAAGCTCTCACTTTCAAATTTTTCCTCATTTTTGTCGAATAATTAACAACCAAACGCCACTAAATGCAGATTCTTCATATTCTGTTTCGTCGCCGCTCTATTTCCATGAAAAGCTCTCATCTTCAATTTTCTGCCCCTTTTCGTCGAATAATTAACAACTAAACGCCACCAAATGCAGATTCTTCATATTTTGTTTCGTCACCGCTCTATTTCCATGAAAAGCTCTCACCTTCAAATTTTTCCTCATTTTCATCGAATAATTAACAACTAAACGCCACCAAATGCAGATTCTTCATATTCTGTTTCGTCACCGCTCTATTTCCATGAAAAGCTCTCACCTTCAAATTTCTCCCCCTTTTCGTCGAATAATTAACAACGTTTCCCCGCGATGTACGATCTCTCGCAGCCAAACTCCTGTCGTAACGAGCACCGGCTTCATTATTACGTCCGTTTGGACGATTCCTCGCGGGACACGCCCCGCTTTGAACCGTCAAACGCCTTTCCACCATCTTTGATCATCAACAGGCCGACCCGGAGTGCATTAATTTCGTCGCGGCAAAGCGAACGGAAGCAGCCCCCGGTTACCGGCGGAACACGGTTGGGTCCCGGGCGGAAACGGATGCTGGCTGGGTGTTTCGTAGTTCGAAATTAAAGAAACGTGGCGACGCTAAGGAAATAAATGTACTCGAATGTACTCACTGTGTAAACTTTATTAAAATACCCTTACTATCGCGTGACACTTTTTCGTTACGAGGCTCAAGCAAGGAATACAGGCCCAAATTCCTTTTTGCCTCCTTTTTGTCCTCCAAGGTTGAGGGGAATAAGAGAGGGAGGAAAAGGATTTTCCGAGCTGCATCGGGCCTCGAACTACAGGCGCCCCTTGACTTTCGCACAATTCGCTATTTCGCACATTTAAAAACATTCAATTTTTTAACACTAGAACTGCCAGCGCAGTCAAAATGACCAATTGGTGATTATTCATAGCAGCCTTATAAATTCATTTTAATAAAACTTCCAAAATTGACTATGATCTTCTGCAGAAAGTATAAATAAAAATTTGTCCTATGTTTAATTTCTTCCATGTAAATAGGTACATTATAATTGTCATAAACTCTACAAGTGGTTTTCCAATAAATATATTTGTCGAACAAATCTCTTCGCATGAAAATGACAAAGACTCAACGAAGTTCGTGCCAGAAGATCAGGAAACTTTGACAACCTTCCTGCCATCGCCACTAGGAGGGGATCAACCGACGACCTTTCTCGCAAGTGCTCGAGTTCGCCTTGGTTTCTATGTATTCGAGTTCTAAGCTGTCCCTTCCTATCCCTGTGTCTAATGCACAGGCCTGCTAGGTAGTTTTACTGATGAGTCCACTAGCAGCAAGTTCCAGATGAAACACCGCTTTCCCATCCCTTTTCATTCTATCTCCTTCCTTTGCCACTCCGCAACAGCCACACGCTGGACAATGGGAGAAAAAGGCGACAAAACGCCGGCGGCTGTGCGCATTTGCAATTCCGCGGCGCCATTAAAAATGTCTGCACGCAACGCCGTACGCGGTCTACGTGGAACCGGAATATGACAGCACGTTTCTCGTGACACACGCGCAGATTAGCATCTCGATTCTCTGTTAACACGCTACACCTTTTAATCCGTGAATTCAACGGTAACCAGCCACGAAAACTGAAGTCGGAATTGACGTCAGAACGGTGTGTGTTATGCGAGACGAATGATAAAATATGGGTTCGATGGAGGGGAGAAACGAAACGGGGAAGTACGAATGCGTTTGTTTTATTTTTATCGAATGTGTAGATTGGAGTATGTATAATTATTGAGAAATTGTAAATGGAAAGCGGTGGACAAACGAGAGTAATGTAATGATTAATACAGAACACGAAATTTGTTTACTGTATTATTTCTCATATATGATTTACTTCAATGTTATTGACTCTTTGGTCTTAAACTTTTGTCCGCTACTGTATTTGTAAATGGAGGCTGAAAGCCCTTTTTATATATGGTGATATAAACATAAATTGCACGCGATACAAACAGAAAAAAAAAGGAAACCAAGGTTTGCAATTATCATTTTAGAATTTGTAAGGAACCGGTAACAAATTTTTACGATTGCAGTGCTGAAGATGATTGAAAGTTTCGTGAAAACTTATAATTGATACTTGTGAAAATGAATCTGGATACTCGAGATACTATACTCATCGTTGGGCTCCAACATGTTTTTACGAAATGAAGAAAATAAATTTCCTTTTTAATTTAGAACTCTTGTTTCTTTTTTATTTGCCCTCCCACAAATAATATCGCTTCCTATACGTGTATTTCCAAATTACGTAAACGATTGCGAGGTACAGTCGTCGCAACACGTACAACATTCACACAGCGCACCAAAATGGCGGCTAGATACCGTGGTCCTATCCAGTTTGTCCCGAGTGAAATCGACGGCGAGAACAGGAACGCTTATTGTTTCAGGATTACCTTGGGCAAGTAACAAGAATTGCGGCTCGACGGGCACGTTTCCGGTGTGCAACCAGCGTGTAACGTCGCCGTCCCTTTGTACCTAAACGTAGACGACCGGCCAACCGTCCGCCTTTGCTCGCCGCCTCGTGAAATTGGACAAGATAAATTCGAAATCGTAATAAGCGGGCTCGTAGAAAACGAGCTGACAATCCAGCTGACACGAGACACGCAAACACGACGACTACGACGACGATCCTCCGTGATCTTAACCCTTTTAGTGCCCAGCGAAAGTACAGGAGAAAAGGTTGGAAACATCTCTTAACACTATTCCTACCGACACTTCACGAATACCTATTCCTACCGCGACATTCCCACGTAAGAGAGACTACAAATTTTTCTCAAAAAATAAACAATGAGAAAGAAGTGAATATTGAAAAATGTATTATACGTGCATGTGAGAAAAAGTCTAAAGTTTAACCCCTTGACTACGGCAGAAATTGAGTTACGATGTGCGCCGAGAACGGCGAATTTTTGGTGTCAGAAAGCCAAACTGAGTGAAGAGCCTATAGGCGCTCTCAGTGCCAGAAAGTCAAACTGTGTCGAGCTCCCATAGGCGCTCTCAGTATCACAAACGCAAAATTTCTAAGCACCTACAAGCGCCCACAGTAGTCAAGGGGTTAAAGGCGATTCAATTACGTCGTATCTATGAAATTCTAATCGAAATTTCAAAAACGGTCATTTGACCGGTTGTGGTAGGAATAGTGTTAAACACTCTTTTGCACTTTATCGAGGTTTTATTGTATAGATTGAAGTTACAGACAAGGTAACTCTTGGCCACCAATTATTAAATCGAGGCACGGAGTTTTCGATGGGTCTTTTATATCTTCTGATGACAAAGAAAAGTCTGGTGCGGGTTCACATGGGAAAAGTCACGTAGGTTAAGTCAAGGACTGTTTTCACCGTCTTACGTTATCTTTCGCACATTTTTAAAAATTCAATTTTCTAACATTAAAACTACCAGTGCAGTCAAAATGACCAATTGGTGATTACTCATAGCAGCCTTATAAATTCCAAGCTTCCAAAATTTACTATGATTTTCTGCAGAAAGTATAAATAAAGATCTGTTTTCTACGTATTCAATTTCTTTTCATGTGATTTTTAATTTTGATTTCTTCCATGCAAATAAATACGTTATAATTGTTCTAATGTTAAACCTCTGTGGTTGGATGTCCCCTCTGAGGGGACATTGTGAATCGAGCAGGCTACTAGGTTGCCCCCTCTCAGGGGACATCAGACTTTAGCCATCAGATTTACAATGTTGTTCCAATCAATACTTTAAAGCACCGTTTTTGGTACATATTTTTTCCTTCCCTCTACTTTTGAACATTCGACTTTCGCACCAATTGTGTGCAAAAAGTCGAGGGACATCTGTACTGTGAACAACGATATATCGTCGTTCGGCACTGAAATGGTTAATATCAATAATTCCGAGGGAACCGTTTAAGGGAAATTAACGACTGAAATTGCTGTTTCCGTCGAGCGCGCACGATCATAGACTCGCGGAATAAGCAGCGGCACCAAACTAGTTCGAATGAATTTAAACCTCTTACGTGGGCCAAGGGGAGGCAAGTTTGCGTAACTAACGAGTTGTAAGTGCGGATTCGTTTCCGTTCCCCGTGTGTACCCTCGAGGGCCATCCAGGCGTCGAGATTAACTCGCGGAAAATTAGGGTTGCCAACGGAACAGACTTAGGAGTCCGCGTCTTTAATCGTCGCGAGGGGCTGCTTCGCGGGACACACAATTCGGCTTTGGCCGAAGCTGAATTTACTCTTGTTGGCTGGTTAACCAGGTTTTGGCAAAATTGAATTTTCAATGCGCTTAACGAGCTTAAAATACAGCTTGATCTTTGAAAAGGTAATAATATTTATTTATTTATTTAACAATGAAAGGGCCGAGGCTTTTGGAGTACATAAAATTATAAATAATGGATTACATTATAGTATGACAATACTATAAAAACGCTAAGAATTACAATTACAAATTATTGAACAGACTGAATAATGAACGTTTAACGATATTTGAGATTAACGATAAATAACAATGGTGCATTTCAAGGGTAGAAATTTTTGGCAAATCGTTTTGAAACACTTTTCACTGGAAATTCAATTTTGATAGGAAACCTAGTAGAACATTAGCTCGCAGAATTATTAAAAATTTTGTTAAGTCTTTTTGCTTAAAATTGCGGTCCTTTCTTCGTAGCTGTGGAACTAATATTGTTTCAAAAATTCCATAGCTTCGCGTAGAAATTCAATACTAGATTAGGTTATTCATAGGAAGCTATGAATAACAGCGCTTTGCGAACACGACGGCAAACCAATACCTTCGAAGTTTTCAAAAAAAAAAAAAAAAACACGAAAACGCCGCCTAAAATTGCACGCTTTCGCGCTAAAAGTGCGAACCAACCCCTCTTCCAAAAACTCCAAAGTTCCCCGCGGAAATTCAATCACAAATCCATCAGAGCGCCCACGAATGGGGCAGCGATACACCGTGAACAAGCCGGAAGTGAAAGTAACGAGAGGAAACAAGCGGGAACACGGCGCGCACGCGCGGGTCGCAAGCGCTAATCAATTGCACTGGCAATCGCTACGCACCCGTTTAATTAATTGACTAATTGTTATGCTAATTAGCGCCGCTAAGTTGGAGCATGCCCGTCCGACGGGAGTCCGGCAGGGGTCATCGGGAACCACTTCGGTAATCGAGCAGCCCCGGAAATTTCCACGAGCCGTTCAGAACGTCAGGAGTCGCATGAATATTCCAGCGATTCGCGGCAAACATCCAACTTTAACCCTTTCACGACGGGTGCCGTATATGTACGGCAGTCGCTAGATGCATCACTGCGGCTGACAGTGTCTGTACAGGGTGTTCGGACAGTCCTGGGCTTAAATTGAAAGAGTAACTCCCTGAGACATTCTAAGACGAAAATCAAGAGTAACGATTTTGCGTTTCAGGCTTTGTTTACGAGTTATAACTAGTTAAAGATATCGTTTAATCCGGACCATTCGACTCTTGAGAGCGGGTAACCGAGGCAACTCGGTCGGTAACGTCGCTGAGTCCACAGTGATGCTCAAGAGTCGAACGGTCCGGATTAAACGATCTCTTTAACTAGTTATAACTCGTAAACAAAGCCTCAAACGCAAAATCGTTACTCTTGATTTTCGTCTTAGAATGTCTCAGGGAGTTACTCTTTCAATTTAAGCCCACGGCTGTCCGAACACCCTGTATATGTTGGAATACGATCGAGTGGATGCGAGTTTAGGAAAATGTGAAGAGTGGTTGAGTTCAGCGATAGCCCTGTGAATTTAGAATATTTGGACTCGAGTGTTTCTAAGACGCGAAAAATGAGCGCTTGAGAAAACGTTGCGAGTATAGAACGTACAACTTCACGTACAATTTCTTCGTTTTTCTACAAATGTGGAAAGAAAGCAATCAATGAGAAACGAGATTCACGACATCTGGCTCCCGCCACCGATCCAAATAACAGCAGCTTCTCTTACACCTTGACACTCTGCAGTCAAAGGGTTAAGAAAGCTACGAAACAGGGTCGCAATGCAGTATTGCAGGCATATCTTCGAACATTTCCGAGCTGCGCCCAACCGTTTCGCATAATCCCGCGCGCCTAATCATTCTGGCTGCTTCGCACACCATTAGCTCGTATTTCGCGCCACGGAACCGCCCCATCAGCTCACCCTATTCAGCAAATCATCCCTGGTCCGGGTATCAGTTTCGCGAGCTCGAGAGCTCCTTTGTTTGTTCGACTTCCTCACTGGCTGTCATTTCTACAATTCAATCTCGAAGTGGTTCAATGGGAGGAGGGAGAGACAGAGAGAGAGGCAGAAAGACAGACAGAGACAAAGAGTAAGAGAGACAAAGAGAAACAGAAAGAGAGACAGGGAGACAGAGAGTGAGAGAGAGACAGATAGAGAGAGTATAGCGGGGAAGTTGGTGCGGGTGGGCCTGTAAATCACACGGGACGCGACTGCCATTTCGGATTCCCGGCGTGGCCCTTTGTCGGCGTATAATTCACACTCGGTCACGTATTACACTGGCCGTTACAACGTGCGTTACACTAATGTCAAACAACGCCACTGGACTGCGAGACGGCCCGGCGTTAATTTCGGGAACGTTTCGTTTCGACGGATCAATTTCGATCCGGGATCCTTCGACGATCGAAGGACTCTGGCAGTTAAAGTAAAGATGCTAAATTCAAGTACATACATTTTTCACGAGTTTTTAGTTTTAATCAATGATGTAATCACGGTGATTGATTATCAACAACCTTTTGTCATCTAGTGTGCAAATTTTCAATGCCGGATCGATAAAAATCAATTGGTTTCTGAGCAAAATATCTATCAATGAAATGACAGAAACGACATTATTTTCCGGTCCCCCTAATATTGATGACACGATTAATTATACATGGTGTTCAGAGAAAGCTAGGAGAAAACTGAAGGGGTAACTCTTTGCAACATTGTAAGACAAAAATGAAGGGTAACAAAATTACGTTTGACGCTTTGTTTATTAGTTATAAGCAAATAAATATTAGGCTATTTTACGCCTGAGAGCAGGCAATAGGGCAACACGATAGGTAGGTAACATCAGTGACTACGCAGTGATGCTCAGTCGTAACTATGTGTGAAAATGACACGATTGCAAAAGTCTTCGACACGAAAAAAGAAGCGTTCTACTTTTTAATGTCAACGACCAGATATTTAGGTCCAAGATAAAGTGAATTAAAGGATTGGTTGCCATCGAAGTATCGATGGCTGCTTTGTTAATTTTAAGCCAAGATGCATTCGGGGATCGATCTTCTTCGAACACGGAAATAGTCTTTGACGTTGATAACCTTTTATTTCGATTGAAAGTCGAAATACGTTCCCATCGGAGGGAAGACACTTTTCATCGAACTCACGTAAAGGTTAGACCCCTCGATAGATACGTTACGTTTCTTACAGTTTTATGTTCACTTATGTAGGGTAAACTGCTCAGTAGACGGACAAATTTAATTGATAATTATATAAAACTAGATTTTTCATCTAAACTATTTTCATTTCATTTTGAAGAAAAGATATTTGCTTATCGGTGAAGTATTTCCTTTAAAGGAAAAATACTTCTTTCTTAGGCTAGGGTATGTTTAACCCTTTGCGCTCGAGAGGCGACTGTCAGTCGCCAAACGATAGTTTCGCCAACTTTGAGATTTCAGTTAGTTTGTTTATTAATCAGACCGGATGTTAAACAGTTATACATGTAAATTTTAGTATCTGACTTAACTAAACCAAATGAAGCTTAATATAAGCAAATCTTAATAAACATTTTGCACATAAAAATTTGTGAAGTTAATACTATTAGGCGACTAAGTCTCACCTTTCGAGTGCAAAGGATTAATACAACCTCGTGTCGGCATGAGGTGAACTTTCCGTTTTCTTATAACGTAGCGTAAACTAACGCCTAATCATTGCGTGTTATATACGTGGTTTAATTTAAAAAGGAGTTTCGGCTAACATTTCTGGCTCTTCCTATATCTGTTTGTGTCTCTCTTTCTTTATATTAATTTTAATATGCACAAGAAGAGAGAGGTCAACAACTATAGTCGAGGAAAAACTGGTCTTCGATCAGCTCCTCGATCTCGATCGCCGTTATTCCATCCCTCTGCTCCGCCACTTCCGCCACCTTTCCCTCTTCCTCGATGTTCTCGAGTTCTATTATATTATCGAGATACAGGGCGGCAGTTCTTGGAACTCCTCGACTGGGGGAAGATCCTCGAGTAGTCGGCGCAAGTTTCGCGGACAATAAAAGCCGTAGTGCTCGTTCAATCTTCCGGTACAAGCTGTCGTTCGATCGAGTACGGACCCGTTACCGGCGCGAATATCGATCCCGGCCAGAGACGCGCGCTCCTCTGGATCACGTTTCGCACCTGAAGGACACCTGTCCTACATACTTATTGTCTGAGCGCGAGTCGCGTTCCGTGGGGATCTTAGCCCACGAATGTGTGTCGCACAACAGTTATGGATAACGTCAGTATTTTCTTTCGTTTCGAAAACGGTGAAATTACGCGATTTATTTGTGAACGTTAATTATTTATAAAGACGTTGCTTTTTGTTGCTTTTTGCGGCTTCGTACCTTCATCTCATATAAGTAAAATTTCGGTTTTTCTTTTAATACATTTACACACTTATCTTCGGAATTTTAATATTCTGCTCTCAATACAAGCAATAAAGCAGAAGACGATTTTATTGTTCTCGTTCTGGTATTGAAGTTCATTCAATTTATTTTTGTACGGGAGTAGAATTAACTTCCGCTCGGTTATTCTACTTATCCACCTTATACTTATATTTATTTATTTCTTATTATTCTAATTATTATTTTTATTATTCGTATTATTTTAATTATTATTCTTATTGTTTTAATTATTATTTTTATTATTCTTATTATTTTAATTATTATTTTTATTATTCTTATTATTTTAATTATTATTCTTATTATTCTTATTATTGTATTCTAAGACTTATACTTATATTTATTTATTTATTTATATAATTTACGGATAAGACTCATTAGTGTACATATATAGAGTATACTAGTGCGAAACGGAGGACATTATACATTGTATTTTGTATGTTCCCACGCATACACGAATATCATTATTTACTAACACAACTTTCTAAACTAAATAATTCACGCATAAAATTGTAAACCATTATGAATCTATTCACGTTTTTAGATAGAATGATCTGTAACTCTGTATTTGTACCGTATCACGCGTAAACATAATTTTCTGAATTAGAACATTCATTCCACGCATTTATACACCAAGTAACAGTACACCTCGTTGATACCACGAGGCGACGATTCGCGTTATTAAAGCAATTTTGTGCAGAGGGATTGTCTCGTATGATGCATAGCGTTCAGCTGGTTTGCTCGCGTGCAACAAAGCTGCTAGCGGATTGCGCGCTCGAATTTACGAAGCTCCGCTGAATATCGTAAGCAACTGTTTTCGCGATTTACGCATACGACGGCTGACCGCGAAACCGTGGCCCATAAATTCTCCGCTCGTCTGGCTGGTTCGCAAAACGGGAACGAGGTGTTCGTACGGCCGCCGACTCTGACGCGCATCCTGCGCTTACGTCACGCCCATTCCTTCTTCCGCTTGTTAATAATGTTGTCGCAGCTTTTTAGAAGCAGATGCCACAAAGAAATCGTTTCCCTTAGCGCTTCGTTGTCTCCACTGCGGAGACATTCTGTGTTTAACCGTTTGCGTACCAGAGAGTTTTCAAAAAATATAGTCGAAAAACGCCAAGGAGAGCGATCGCGTTTCTTCGATTATGCGTAAAAAAGAACCGAGGAGCGTGACAGTGCTTGTGGGAAAAGGAAAAGGCCTATAAGGGTTTCCTCGAAAGAGAAAAGGGTCCAGTGTTGTATAGAGTTGCAGAGTCGTAAACAGAGCTGAGGATGAAATAGAGAGTCGCGTGGCAAAGTTGACGTATAATTTACTGTACACTGTAGAATTTTGCCATTATTCATATTAATCTTAGTAATAAATAATTTTAAGAACCTTTATTCTACAATACATTTCAGTACGATGTTAAAAATCGAAAATCTCATTTGGTCTCGTGAAAGACCCAAAGTACTTAACCCAACTTTATCCAAATAATTAACGAAACCATCGACACAGTCTATTAAGCGCCCGTAAAAATAATCAGCCGCGCTGAAACAGGCCTGCACCAAAGATACCCGACGGACTAGACAGTTATTTCTGCAACTCTGAACCACGAAAATTCACCTCGTCCCACGTTGGACACCCAAAAACAACAGCGTCCGGCCGCGACAATCACCGCAATCACCGGGCGTACAAACAATCAACAATCAACGATCGTGTCTCTAAACGGGGCCGGCAAAAATTCGCGCCGCGACATAATTATCGAAAAGCCGTGGACGTTTAATCGATAATGGGTTAGCGACGCCTCCGTGGGGAACCGCGCGCGTTAGATCAGCCGTTAACGCATTCCCGGCCGCCATTTAGCGCAATTTACTACTTCACGGCGATTCGTTCGCCGTGCACGGCCACGCGCACGGCAATCGAACGCGACCGCACGTTTCCGGAATGAACGATCAAAGCGAGAGCCCCCTGCCCGTTTATTTGTCCCACACGGTATAACGATCGTTATCCTCGTGCGGGCCTGTTCGACCGATTTTCCGGAAATCGACGAGCACGCGTAACACTGAAGCACCCGTTTGGAACACAGTTTCGAACCTATTTTACTAGTTTTTTACTAGTTTCTTTTTTTTTCCAATCCTTTTAGTGCCAGGCATTTGTCAGAGCACATGCGAAGAACGCCACGGGCCGATTTGAATAGCTTTGTGAGGAACAAAACTCCTTGGTATATGTGTACTGAAAACAGATGCACGAGAAATGGGCTTGTATGAATAGCTTTATAAGAAACAAAATTCCTTAGTATTACACAGGAACATCTTCTGAAAAAAAACAGGCCCAACCTACTGCGACAAGTGTCAACATCCTTTAACACTATTCCTACCGACACTTCAAATATACCTATTCGTACCGCAATATTCCCACGTAAGGCAGACTACAAATTTTTCCCAGAAAATAAACGATGAAGAAAGAAGTGAATATTGAAAAATGTATCATACGTGTATTTGAGGAAAAGTCTAAAGTTTAAAGGCGATTCAATTACATTGTACACATGAAATTGTAATCGAAATTTTAAAAACGGTCGTTTGACCGGTCGTGGTAGGAATAGTGTTAACCATCGAACATATTTTATTTTTCTGTAAGGAATACGAGACCTCACGAACCCAGGCAAACGTTCCTAACTCACTAAAATAAATCTTCAGCAACACAGAAAATGTCAAAAATACCCTCAGTTTCATCCAAAGCAATAGACAACTTTGTGAATACATCTAGTATCAACAACTAACGGTTTATGTCGCTAATGACCACGCTGTCAATGCGACGTTAAGCCCTTAATTAAAAAAAAAAAAATTCCTTAGTATATGTGTATTGGAAACAAATGTACAAGGAATGTCCGTAAATCTAGTGTTAACCAGCATCGATTGCAATGACTCACCCCTCTCCGTTTACGAGCGTCAAAAAGGAGAAACAGGGCTAGGGGGAGGGGGAGGGACAAGACCAGAGGACTGTTATCAACGGCACGTCGCGAGACCATTCGGTTAAGTAAAGCCCACGCCTGTTTCAGCGACTCTTGGCTGGCGGCATTAATTATGCAGGTAATTAACATTCGGCTGGCCCTCGCGCCGCTCGAATATCATTTTACGCCGGCTCCCCTATTCACCATCAATCTAAACGTGTCGGCCGGCCGACACGATGTCGCGGCTCTTGTCGAATGCGTGGATCGAGCACGCTTGCACGCCCACTGCTACGTGATACGCCCGGCACGCGTCCCTTTGGTTGCTCTAACAGCGCTGGGCGCTGCGAACAGATAGTTGCAGTACGTATGCACTCCGTGCAACGAATAAATCCTGCTGGGCGTTCGCGAAAAGTTGGCAAAACGAATACGAGTTTAATTCGCTTCCAGTCTCTGTAAAACGATTGTTAGAATTTTGAACACAGAAATATTGTTATCGATCGCAACAACGTTTCTTAATTTCTAAGGTGATAGGCGCCCCTGACTTTCGCACACAATTGGTTCCTGAAAGTTGAATGTTCGAAAGTAGAGGGATGTAAAAAAATAAACATCAAAAACTGTGTTTTAAAGTATTGATTGGAACAATGTGACAAAGGGAGGAAAAATTTTCAAAAAACTCCCATCATAAATAGTTTTTTCTTCTGCTGGTGGCCGAGAGTCGAGCGTTTTTTAAGGATTCGGAAAATGGGAGGTGGGAGAGGGAAATGGACAATTGGAAAGTGGAGGGAAAAGTTTGGGAAAGGGAATTTACTGACAGAAGAGTGGTGGTCACCCGGGTGGGTTAGGTTCTGACCCAGAAAAGACGTGATAGTCCGACCCAGACCCAGTGGTTATAAACCAAAGCCAGTTTTCATAATAAATATAAATAATTATCAATCCCTAACAGAGATAAATGGTGAATGTTATGAAATTTTGTATACGCGACGAATATTCTAAGAGATTTCGTATCTCGAATAAAAAGAAAAATGATTGCGAAGAGAAATGTATTTTGAAAAGTTAATTGAATATCGCTATCCACGATTTGATAGCGTTTCTTAAACGAGTTGCTTTGAGTAAAAGCTCGTGTAATGCCTAAGGAGAAGAACGAGTCCATTTCTGACCTTAAGTGGCGATAAAACCGAATGTTTCGCTGGGAACCGTCCGTTTTATTGTGAATTGAAGGTATTAAGAAGGAGCAACAAATTATTGTTGACCCGGTGCAGCACGGATAATTAACCAGTTAGCCGGGAAGATACAGGGGACATGTCTGCGCGTAAAGCGCATTTACGACGTCGTATATCGCGCGAGTATGTCCTAACAAGGAAATAACGCGGTTATAGCTGGCCAAAATTTGTGTCTTATTTATGACCGTGATAGCTGGGTAATATACATTAGCAGGAGATCGAAGAATTTAAATTAAGGGATTTCGAGCTGCCTCGCAAATTTCGATTAGAACGAAACTGGTAAATTAGCGATATTAAAAATAGAAATAAAAAGGGTTAGAAATATCCTTATATCAGGACTAAAAGTTTAACGTCGATGATTTGTGGTTGGATATACCTGTGTATTAAGAATTTAGGATCAACTCAGAGCTGAAAATTAGATGTCGATAATTAAAAGCTGAATATTAGTGTGCAAAGACTGAACATCGAGCGTTGAAAGTCTAATATACAGGAGTTGAATGTGTCGACTGTTTAATAAAGAATTTAGGATCAACTCAGAGCTGAAAATTAGATGCCGATAATTAAAAGTTGAATATTAGCGTGCAAAGACTGAACATCGAGCGTTGAAAGTCTAATATACAGGAGTTGAATGTGTCGACTGTTTAATAAAGAATCTAGGATAAAGTCAGAGCTGAAAATTAGATGCCGATAATTAAAAGTTGAATATTAGCGTGCAAAGACTGAACATCGAGCGTTGAAAGTCTAATATACAGGAGTTGAATGTGTCGACTGTTTAATAAAGAATCTAGGATCAACTCAGAGCTGAAAATTAGATGTCGATAATTAAAAGCTGAATATTAGCGTGCAAAGACTGAACATCGAGCGTTGAAAGTCTAATATACAGGAGTTGAATGTGTCGACTGTTTAATAAAGAATTTAGGATCAACTCAGAGCTGAAAATTAGATGTCGATAATTAAAAGCTGAATATTAGCGTGCAAAGACTGAACATCGAGCGTTGAAAGTCTAATATACAGGAGTTGAATGTGTCGACTGTTTAATAATAATTCGCCAATAATTTTTGCTCTTTATATTGAATTTTATTATTTCAATAGCTGTATGCTTGTTGACTTTGTCGCAGTGTTTACAATAGTAGAATGACCTGCGGGCGATTGCTCTTAATAAGGCAAACTTAACACACACACACACACACACACACACACATTTACACATTTATATTTACATACGTAAATAGTATTTAACAAAAAGCAAAGATGTCGCGATTATCGGTCTTTGCTCCAACAGATAAAGCAGAAGGAAAAGCGATGGAGAAATTTTTGGAAGAGGAAAATAGAGGAGCAAAGAGCTCTAAAAAGAAGAAAGAGCAGTAACAAACCACCACAATACTCTAGTAGATTTTTGCAGACGCATATATGCGTCCATAGCATTCAAAGGGTTAAGAAATGAAATCGCTGCGTCGGCACGTACGCTCTGCTATCACGATGGCGAAAAATCTCGCGAAGTGGTGAGCCAGGAAAATAAAACGGATAAATAAACCAAGGTCGGGAGAGATGTTCTTCGCGACATTCGGGTAGAGCGTAATAACACTTTTCGAGCTGCATGGAGACGATTGCGTGCCGTTGTCTCCGATATCCTCGGACTCCTCGCTGAGTCCAGCCGCGTATTTCACGTGGATTTAACATTTATTCTTTTTACGGACGATCGTTGATTTTCACGAAAGATCTTGCGTTTCGCCTTGGTATTTCGATAATGTTTAAGGAGCGAGCAAAATCTGCAGCTGATACTATTAACACTTCGATTGCTGCATATCTATGCAATATTTCCCAGCAATATTTTTGAAGAATTAATTAAAAATAACTTTATATAAATTCACGAAATAATTCAATATGCGGGAATGTGCACATTTTTAATAAAAAAAAAAAAGAAGAATATAGTGATAAAATATATAAAAACACAAACAATTAAATTTTTATGCTCATAATTAAAAAATAATAAAAAAGAAAACAGTAAACGTTAAAATTATTTTCAAATTTAATATTTTTTCTCTGTGTAATAATTATTAAAGCAATCATTTAGATGTAATGGTACTTCATGGCAAGCCTTACACATAAAATACGTAGTCAGTCAACGGTGTTAACGTCTACGATATCGAGTTCAACTCCGAAAGCGATTCAAAATTTTCGGTTGGAACTGTACGCGTGAAATATAACGCTCGGAGGAAAGCGAATCGAGAAATCGACGAGACTTCCCACACGAGATCCGATAGTATTGCCGGAGGACGTCTGAATATTTTTCGCGTTCGGCGAAAGAAAGGGGACGGTTGAAATATCGTCGAACAGAAAAGAGGAATCTCGCGTGGCTGCGGAATAGATAGCTAGGAAATACGTATATAACGAGGCACGGGTATTAAACGTCGAGGCGACGTGAAAAAGGAGCGTTAAAGGGGATGCGAGATGGTGGTTCTCCTCGAGAATTCGAGCAGCACCGGTCGCTGGGACACCATGGAAAAAAGCTCGCTTCGATTTACGGTCCAGAGCCAGAGTTCAGATTCGCTGATACCGGTGGTACAGACCTGTTGGCGGGTAAAAAACAGGCTTGATAAACCGCCCTGCGCTGGTCCACCGTCGGGTGGGACGAAAAAAAAAAAAAAAATGTGGGAGCTGTTTTGCCACGGTGTGTCTCTAACGATCCTCAAACCGCGATAAGAAATTCATCGGCGATTTGTTCGCCAACTAAATTGCACCATCGATTTTTTCCCACCTCCGCCTCTTGGTCTTTTCTTATGTTTATTAGAAGCTAATAGAGTTGGAATTATGGGATGTTATATTTTTACATGGGGCAAAGTTAGAAATTTTATCGATACGAAAAATAGTGATCTACAATTTTAAAGTAGAATGTACACTGTTAACGAGTAACAATGTTTGGTGTCGTATAGGTATACGATAAAAGAAATGTAAAATTTTGCTCCATAATTTTTAGCTGTATTTCGAAAGAAGTTGAGCTAATTCAAGTAGCGAAATGAAGATTAAAATGCAATCAGAAATTATTAAATAAATAGTCTTCGGTTTATTTAATTCTTTAGGGTTCAAGACGGACAAATGTTTAATCCCAAAGTCAAATAGAAGCACAATTTTCCAAGTGCATGAAAGTAAACGCATTGCAGATTTCAAAGCTGTTCTGCTTCGATAAAGTGAAAAAATCGGTTTGTCCTAAGAAATAACAAAGAAATAGTTTCCTACGTTTACCGAAGGAAAACTTCGATCCGCCAAACACACTCTTTGTGCCGTTCTCTACCTACTCAAGCCTCGTTCAATTCTTCCGTATCGCTCGAAAAACTACTCGAAACTCGGTAATACCCTCTAAACTCGACTGCGTTCAAAAATTTCCCCATCCACGCCCACAATACAAAATCTAAATGCAACAGGACCGTCTCAGCCGCTGAGAGCGTGAAGAGAAAAAGGAGGACCGAGTCGATCGTGATTCGAATTCGAATACGAGTTCCTTCCGGACGATCGAAACGTTCTAGGCCATCGCAGCGCCCTTTTCATTTGCTATCAATCAACAGCAGGTCGCAAAGCTGATCCGCGTCGCGAAATTCTACGCGATCGTCAACCCGTTCGCTGCATCGTAAACACGATATAACAGTCTGTGAGATTGGAGCAGATGATGATCGTTGTATGAACGAATGAGTGAAAGGGTAATAAACGAACGGTCAAATTTTAAGTGCAGAGCGTGAAATGGTTCAACTGAAATGAAAAGATTGAGTATAATAAAGGAATCGGTTTAAACTTGATTCGAGATAAGACGCTTAATCTCTTGAGTGCTATGGGCGCATATATACGTCTAACAGAAGTTATTTGTAGGGACTATGGACGCATATATGCTAATTTTTTCAATCTCTGGCTTACTATAACGCGATTGTCAGTATACAAGTAACAATACTCCGTCTCCAGCGATAGAGTGTCTTCCCTTCGAAGCACTTAGGCCAAGAGTATTCAGCGTTCAAAGGGTTAAACGTAGACTAACCTAGCCAGAGTAGTTCAATAGGTTTTACCAATTTGATTCTCTCACAAAATCAAAAGAAAGTACAGATATCCGATTTGAACAAATTTCGATACTCCCACTTTTATCATCTTTTCTCCTCTGAAAATCTGTTGGAAGTTGTTCTCTAACTCCTACGCGAACGCGACGCGTCCGACAGAGGAGCGAATCGCGATTAATCGCGAGCGCAAATCAGCGAAGCTTCTGTCCGGATCACGTCCCGAATAGGCGACCGAAGCGCGCAAAGCAAGCCAGCGGGGCGGAGGCAATTAGCGCCGGCTTATTAGTCCGCTCCGACGACGAAAATCGAGTTAAAACGCGGCCGGGTGTATTGTCGCTCGAAGGGAAAACTCTTCATCGCCGCCATTAGGAGTCCGCCGCGACAATACGATACAAGGGGCTGTTGAATATGTAGCAGCGTCCCTTTATGAAATTCGAATCCCCGACGGACACCGGCCGGAACTGCCGAATACGTAATACCTCGGGGCGACCGGTGTAATTAGTTGTTAGTTCGCGAGGCGAACTAACCAATCCCCTTTCAGCTTCCGCGGACACCGCTTCCGCCTCTCTTTGCCCGTTTCATTGTCGTCGATAACTTTAACTCGTTCGCTACCGACCGTCACACATATGTGACGCATCTACAGGGATGCGATCGAGTGGATACAATTTTAGGAAAATTGGAAGGGTGCTTGAATCTAGCCAATAGACTAGAATGTTTGGACTCGAGTGTTTCTAAAGCGCGAAAGATGAGCACTTAAGAAAACTGAGCGACTGAGGAATTTTAGATGAACGTGGCCGAATGCATCGAGTGAGGAAGATTTAGAATTAGAAAGAAAGGAAACGAGTATTTGGAAGAATATAGGAGGGGGAGAATGCGAGTGCGTGGCAGAAAGAGCGTGGTTGTGAAAGAAGTGAGAACGTTACAGTCGTTTAAAAGTTTATATACTATTAAGTTGTTATTCATAAACTATTTTAAATATATATTAATAATATTCTTACTCACATCCGAGCCCTATCTGTCACTCTGCTAAATAATAAAATAAGAATCATCCTATATATCTGTTTCTTACCACAGCCAAACGTCGCATATATGTAACAGACGATTTTGGGCAATTTACTAAGGCACGTTTAAATGTGTTGTTGTATTCAACAAAATTGTTAAGTTCTAAAACAGTAAAATGTATAAAAATGGTACTTGGTCTGCTCTCGAATTAAACGTGATCGGAACGAGAAGTGCGAGCCGTACGCAGGACAATGCTCAAGACAATAGACTAATTAGAAGACATATTTTACCTAACAGATGTCGCGATTAGTGTATCAATGACATACATTTCAACGTACGCATACCCAAAATCTGTTCCAATTGATGTCATATAAATTACCAAAAAAATCTTGGGCTCTGATGGATGTGTTCCCTAAAAGACTCTGGTAGCGAACGGGTTAATCACGCCGTGCCGTACGAATGGCGCCGCGCTCTTACTCTGTCTCGAGCCTGGTGAACGCGATAGCATCGAAAGTGCCGCCAAAGTTATCGTCTCGCGGCCTTTGCACGCGTGCACAGGCGAAACGCCACGCTCAATGCGGACGTAGACGCATTGGCCTCCGCGTATCGGGCTTCCTCCCGCCGGTTGAGGGTGAATCTTGCACGAATGGACGCTCGGGGATCCAACGACGATCGCGAGTTCGCCATTGTGCGGCGGTGAAAGTTGGCTGGCGAGTTGGTCGAGATAGGCTGGATGCTTGTGCACGAGCCTGTGTTAGGGGGGCAGGTGAGAGTAAGGGGTGCGATGTGTTAATAGACTGTTGACTGCGCGTGATCTTGATTACGAAGAGATTGCTTGGTGTGCAATATTTTGTAGCTGCAGTTTGGAAGCTTCTCGCGTTGGACAACGCGTGGATTGAAGGGTGAATGACAGAGTTTTGGAGGATTGAAGGGTGAATGACAGAGTTTTGGAGGATCGAAGGGAGAATGACAGAGTTTTGGAGGATTGAAGGGTGAATAACAGAGTTTTGAAGGATCGAAGGGCGAATGATAGAGTTTTGGAGGATTGAAGGGTGAATAACAGAGTTTTGAAGGATCGAAGGGTGAATGACAGATTTCTACAGGTGTGTAAAATATTGTCCATGAAAACGTAAATTTTTGTGAAGTTAAGTTAAAGCTTTGCCAAGATTATATTCCTGAAATTGTTTGCTGATTATAATATAATAATTATTAAACCAGTTTCCAGCTTATCAGCCGGGATTTTTTTCAGCATTTCGAATTTAATCCTAGTAGGGACTAAATCCAATCATCGTGCACGGTGATACGGGATAGGGTCGATGTTTCTGATTCTATGTTAAACAATTGTGCCGTTGAAAATTGTGTCGCGATGTTAAGCAGGCATACACACGCGCACCGACACGAGGGATGGGAGGGACCTCGTCCATTATGATACAGAGGTGTCGGCCGGGGCTTTGTGTACAGCAGAATCGTGCTCAGTCGAAATAATAGGATTCGGTTTCAGTAAGCGGAAATTTCGGATAGTTGGCGGTCATACGAAATTTGCATACGCGACCAGAAATCCCCAGGATTTATGTTAATAATATAATTCGTTAGATTGGCTTGCGCGGTTAAGTAAATCGACACGTATGAGTTACGTTTATCTACAGGGTGATCTAGTACGGTTAAACAAATTCAGAAATTTATCCATTAGAGCACAATTCTCTCAATCAAAATAAATAATAATATATTATAACTGTACTAATCATAACGTCTGTCGAACACAATTTAATAAAGTCAAAGCGAACTGCCTTTTTTATCGAATAAAAAGATTTTTTGAAATTTTTATTATTGCAAATTATTTGCCTCAAAGAACATATTAACTTCTATTGCAAATTTTTTCTTGACTAATAAGCGTAAATGCCCGAAAAATTGGTGCGACCATTACGTTGAACACCCTGTATAAGTATATGTAGTGGCTCCAAAAAGTTTTCGTACACTGTATTATAAGTAAATTCACCTAATCCTGAAATTCTGATTTCAATGAAATTTTGTGTGTATATAGGACATAGTGTGTCCTGCGTGGAGCAATTTTTTGGCGGCAAAATATCTTTTAAAGGGGCTGATAACGAACATCAAATTTTCAATGATTGTTCATGCTTTGAATACAAGCTTTCCTGGGTTCTTTTTTATGACAGGGCGATAGAGTATTAAAAATGAAACATTTTTTATTCGAAAGTTTTTGCTTCATCAGGTATCATTACAAAGTTATCTTTAAAAAAATGAGAGAAAACTCAAAAACTTCAACGCTGGTTTCACCCCTTTATAATGGTATTTAGATGAAAAGAAGAGATTAATTCGTACGTGTACCCACAAAGTTTTATTAAGCACTTCTATCAGACTCGGAATTGCAAGATTAAACGAATTTATTTGTGACACAGTGTATGAATACTTTTTAGAGCCACTGTATATCTTTATCTCCGGTCTTTCTTAGGATACGCTCACAAAGGACCACGCCGGAGAAATGCCTCGCGTTGCCTGTTTGTAACGCGGTTACCCGACCGTGCGCTAGGGATTCGCTACGTGAGCCCCGAGCAGTTGCCAGCACTGGCTGAGCCCGCGTGCGCGCTTGGGACTGGCTCTGATCGCTTTGTGCGAGGTTCCGTCGGTTTTGTTAACGAACGCGAATCTTCGTTCCTTTTTTCCTTCGTCAGGGACACGAACTCGTTATGCGAGCCGCGGTTTCGGGGGAAGAACGGTGAAAACGGGGGTTGTTCTTGGGAGTTTGGAACTTCGCGACGGCGTGTGATATTTCGCGAGAACATCGTGAGTTAAGGGAAAGTTGATAGAAAAGGATGTGGGCTTTGAGGTGTTGGGAGTTCGACAGAGCACGTGATTTGCTTTGTGAGAGGGAAAAGTGAATTTTAGGAAAATTTAGATGTTGAAATTTATTTATTTATTTATTTCAATTTTAAGATCAAGTCCTTTAGATACAATATTAATGGAGAAGGAAAAAGAGAAGAAGGAGAGGAGAAGAAAAATTTAAAAAAGAAGAAAACGATATGTCTGTATATAAACATTAATTATTCGCTAAGGTACGATGCGATACAGACGTTGTTTAAAGATTTATGTAGACACAACAATTCCGTCGATTGCGTGAACTTATTTGCATTAACAATTAAACGATTTATTCCACTTTGCTGTCCATACACAGATGGAATTTTTAGCTAAGGAGATGATGATTACATGAACTGCAATGGGGTACATATAATCTAAAAAAAGCACAAAATTTCGGAGCATGAAAATAAACTATTTAGGACATTATGCACGAAAACAAGATCTAATATAACTCTTTGTTTCTCAAGCAGAATTGATTTAAGAAAGTACATAATATGATCATAATTATAGTAATAACACTAATAAATATGATCCATGTACAACATATTAATACTTATAATGCAAGCTGCAATGCCATAAAATTTGAGTTTTATACCATCTAATTTATCGTAAAAATAAATACTATAGATTAATATAATAGAAATTTTTGTTTTTCGCATTTGTAAAATTATCCACGCTCGTTTGAAATTTGCCAAGTTTTAATTATTTCGTATTTGTTTAAGTAATAATTTAAAAAATGAGACTCTTTCACACTTTCACACAGCTTCACCAGAGAGGACCCTCTTATTTTTTTTGTAGATCGTATCGATAAGAAATTTTTATATCCCCGGGGAAATTAAACGGAAGGGTATTAATTTACCTCGCTTCATTAACCGCGGTTCGACCGAGAATATCATTATCGGAGGTTTTAAGATTACTTTCATCGCAGGTACGACCGTCTTCAATTAATACTGCCGCATTTTATGATCGCATAATGATACATTTCTTTCGTCCAATTAAACGTTCCGCTTTATGTCGATCGCTGTGAAACGGTGAATGTATTTCAGGAACTACCTTGTTCTCTTAATATCGTTTAATTCCTTTTGTCGGTCATTGTCCTTTAACTGACACCGTTCTATGAATTCTTTGAACGAAAAATCTGCTTGCTCAAACCAAAAGTGTCTACCTAATATCAAAGAGGTCTACGTTGATTCCGACCAAAATTATTATGGAAAATAAAAAATTATTCTATAATAATTAGTTTAATTTCAATGATCGCGTATAATAAAAAATTAATATAATTTATTAAATTTTTGTATTTTATATAGATTTATTTAGTTATAAATTTTAATTTATTTTAGATTAACGAATTTATGGATTTAAGTAATCATCAAATTAATCGTATACATTTATTTTATCGGGCGAGATACGGAACAAGTTGTCAAGGGGTTACAAGTAAATGACTGCCGTATGTAAATTACATCAGGGACCAAGGTTGTTTAGATACATTTCCTGATGCGATCATAAAATCAGAACTAATGCGGCCTCTGCGTTTATCAACCAGTCTAATGTACCAACATAATCGCCGAGCCTAACCGCATCGTCGCTCTGCCTTTAATTTCATATTCCACGTTTGTGGCCACACAGTTCGCAGCCATGCCAAGGTACATAGCTCTTTCCTATAACCATCTCGTTTCGGCTCATTTGGCTGAGCCTCCTGTTGAATGAACTTGAGCTCAATCCCTACCAGTTCCCAAGACCAGAAACAGAACTGTTGCTATGCAAAAATCTGTTTACTCCATTGTTTTATCTTCTGAGCTTAGCATAATCTCGTGATAATCATTGGGTTACTTATAATTTTTTACAGTTTTATAGTATTCGTAAGTTTATGAACATTTTTGTTACAATTATCATAATATAAATTATTTAAATTTCGTTATGAATAAATATACATAGAAGTATATATAGAATTTTTGTCAATAAAAGGTCCGCAATCCTCCAGCGATCCTACATTTGAATTTTTGTCAATAAAATGTCAATAATCCTTCAGTGATGCAACAGATCGATCTTAGCCTTATCAAACATCTATTTATCATACTTTACACATAAATAAGTTCTAATGTTAACGTTTAATACCTCAGTGAACTTAGTAGTATATATAGAAATACATATAGAAGTGAATTTTTGTCAATAGAAGGTCCGTGACCCTCTAGCAGTCCTATATTTAAATTTTCGTCAATAAAAGGTCAATAATCCTCCAGCGATGCAACAAATTAACCTTAGCCTTAGCAAACACCTATTTATCATACTTTACACACAAATGGGTCCTAATGTTAACGTTTAATACCTCAGTGAACTTAGTAGTATATATAGAAATATACCAAGTATACATAGAAATATATGTAGAAGTGAATTTTTGTCAATAAAAGGTCCGCAATCCTCAAGCGTGTCTACATTTGAATTTTTATCAATAAAGTGTCAATAATCCTCCAGCGATGCAACAGATCGCCCTTAGCCTTACCAAACACCTATTTATCATACGTTATACATAAATGGGTCCAAATGTTAACGTTTAATACCTCAGTGAACTTAGTAGTATATATAGAAATATACCAAGTACACATAGAAATATATATTGGAGTGAATTTTTGTCAATAAAAGGTCCGTGACCCTCCAGCGGTCCTACATTTAAATTTTCGTCAATAAAATGTCAATAATCGTCCAGCGATGCAACAGATCGCCCTTAGCCGTATCAAACACTTATTTATGGTACGTTACACACAAATGGGTCCAAAACTTAACGTTAAATATCCCAACAAACTTACTAACCACCTACTTCGTAAAAGTGGATACCAGTTAACCAGGTAATATTTTGCGAACAAGCTCATCGAAACTCAGCGGCGCACCACCCAACCTCCCCTTGTTAGACATCACGTTCCTTGAGCCCTAGTGGGAATCAAGCTTTAGGCGGGCGTCGGACCGATACAAGCGTTCGACAATATGCCGCGTGAGCCGTGCTTTAAGCCGCAGAGATCGCCTCATGAATATTCACCTGGCCGAGGGGAGTTAGTCGGCCAGGCGTTACCACGAGACGTGCCGCTGCGACGAGACCACGACGATGGATCGTTGCACGGAGGCTTGGATCACGCTTAAACGGACGATTCGGAACTTGCCCTGACGAAGGGATTGCGTTTTCGACGGGGAAGATCGGCAGGGATTGTCGGCAGACTCGATTCGACCGTGTTTTTCGAGGTAATTTCAAGTTTCGCGGGCAACCGCTTAGAAATGATGGAATTCGTCGTCTTCGTGAGCCTCGTTCTTGTGGATCTATAATATAGAGATCCATCTATAGAGATCCTATAATATAGAGATCTTTAACTACTTTTCTGCGGTTCGCTTATTATTGACAAAACGATCTTAAAAGAAGCACGTGTTGTCAGTATGTTAATTATGCAACTTAGTTGATGAGAAACAGAGTGAAATATTTCGTCGTTTAAATTGCAGCTGTATATTTAATTTCTTCTGATTGAAAAAATACGCATACTTCCTCGTACCTCTACATTTACTTATTTCTCTTTTAATATATTGCTTCATTTATATTATATTTGCACATATACACGAAGTTAATACGCGATAAAATTCCTGCTGATATTAATCATTAGAATTATCTTCAGGATTCGAAAGGGGAAACAAATACAGGAAGGAGTTAAATTTTTTCAGAATCATTCATCAGAAAACAGAAGTTACAAAAGAATATTGATATTCAAAAAGCTTCGCGAAAAACGTTTAAAATAATCGTAAACGGTTAAATGTAAAGAGTAATCTTGGATTTTGAAGGAGTTAAATTTTTTCAGTATCATTTGATTTGTCAAAACGAATTTTCTGCGATTAATCTCAGACACGATTAAAAAACAGAGGTCACAAAAGAATGTTGATATTCAAAAAGCTTCGCGAAAAACGTTTAAAATAATCGTAGACGATTAAATGTAAAGAGTACTGTTGGATTTCGGAGGATCCATGATTCTCGTGTAACCATCACCCACCGAAGGAAATTTCGTCCGGCGAATTAGGTGTACAACGGGAAGTTACAGCGCGAGTGGAAACTTTGTTGCGGAACGTGCTAATGACAGGCAGGAAGCGATGAAGTTGAAAACGAAGCGATGAAAGCGGCGCCCCTTGGCACAAAAGCGGGACAAATGTATCGCGTCTCTGGGTTGTTACATAACCAAATGCTTCTCCCTAGAATGCTCGTTTTATCGTAGCGATGACAAGTTCAATTTTATTGCCTCGTTCGAGACGACGCGGGGTTAAAGACCTGTCAGACCGTAGACATTTAAAACGAGGTATTATTTCTTAGAAATTTATTTCTTTAAAATTCTGTTTTATTAATACTTCATTAATACATATAAAGAATTCGTTAGAGTTGCTTACTTAATCTTCTATAAATTTCATAAAAATTTTCTATACATTCTTTCTTTCATTTAATACACACATTTAATACACACATTTAATACCAAATATGGGTGACGCTCTTTTTCTTAAAGTCAAATAGGATTCAAAATTGGAATTTTAAAAGGAATTCAATGGAATAAGCATTGAAGTATAATACGTATAAATATAAATTAAAGATAAAAAATAAAAATTTTTGCTGTTTTTATATTTTTTTACCCTAGTCTTCTATGCAATCGGATTTAGGCCCAGCGAGAAACTCAATCAAATCACGCTGGGCGACGAACGTGTTAACATGGATGAATAGAAATTATCGCGTTGAACGGATCTGAAATATGTATAAAAATTACAAAATATTTCTAAATGTTAATAGGCTTTCGTGTTAAGATACGTTGTTGCGGTCGATAACAATCTTTGCTCTAAAATTTTCTTCCCTCGTTCCAAGTTTCTAAACGATAACTGCGCCGAAGCAATACTACAAACCTCCCTATCCAAATTTCTATGGTCCTTTGGACTAACGTCTTTTTCCTGAAATATTCCTCATCCAATTCAAAGCGACAGAACGCAAACTGTATCAACGCAGAACCCTATTCGATCGCCTCATCCGAACAGATTCATCAGTACCTGAAGACACCGATACCGGATCACGTTTCCATGCTTGTTACTCTCTCTCTCTCTCTCTTTCTCTCTAGCTTTCCCTCTATCTATGTGCCTTTGCTCGTATTCCGAATTATTGACCGCCAATCAGTCTTTTAGCCAGCCAGCTGTGCAATACGTCCAGTTTCTGATGAAGGTAACCATAGCGAACGTCGGAGTAACATTTCATACAGTTCCCGCTGGACAAACGAGAGGAAACCAGCCCTAATCTGATAAACAGATACGTTTCAAATGTACCAACTGGAGACGTCACTCGTTACTGACTACAACACGACGTAGACTCGATATTGTATATCTTGAACAAGGATCCATTTTATACACGTTCAAAAACTAAGGATAAAGTCATAGCTGCGAGAAAAATACGATACAGATCTTCTAATTTGATATGATACAAATTTCAAAGATTTACGTTGAATTGTCTCAAATTTTGCAATATAACATTGTCGCAAGGGATTCCATGTCTACGAGCCATATTTGACAACTTCAGTGATTCTAATGTTGAAACGACGAGGAGTGCTTGGAATTTTAATGGAAATTCGAAAATATCGAGAAGAAAACGTTTACTGGCGGATGCCATAGGTCGAATATTAATGAAGTTCACAGATGAAGTTGATTTCAGAAGCGTAGTCCAACGGGACCACGAGTTTCGAGATCTCGGAGTGCATCGATTCGATCGAGAACGATGTCCCCGCGGGCCTCGGAACTTCGAGTTCGCCAGAGACATCAGGGCCGGCGACGTTAATTAAACGGAGCTGATTAGGTTACGTCGAGCAACTTCCATTTGCATTTCGGGTCGCGTAACCGCTTCTTATCCGAGCAACTTCCCGCAGGTGCGCGTAACTTTTTCGAATCCTCGATCCCACATACTAGCTTAACACTAGAACTACCAGAGCAGTCAAAATGACGGATTGATGATTATTCATAGCAACCTTACAAATTTACCGTGGTAAAACTTCCAGAATTTACTATGATTTTCTGTAGAAGGTAAAAATAAAGATTTGTTTTCTGTGTATTTGATATTTTTTCATGTAATTTTCAATTTAATCTGTCCCATGCAAATAAATACACTGTAATCGTCGGTAGTTCTAGTGTTAATTCCTCTTTCGTCATCACTGAATTTTTGACGAAAATTCGACGTACAAGTATTAACACTTCGAGACGTCTGCTGCTAGTAACACTAACCTCATCCTATCCGTGAAAGGGTTAACTTTTGACACTAAAACTACTGAATTGATCAAAATGGCCCAATTTGTAATTTTTCATAGAAACGTGGTAAACTCACTGTGGCGTCTACGTATTCGAAAATTTACTATTATTTTTACTAATTATGATTGCTAAAATTTGTCACCTTCACATCAGGTAAATTCATTTCTTTGTCTCCGATAAGTATACCCTAATTGTCGGTTCATATTGTCACGTTAAAAATATGAACACCAATAATTTACCAATAAGAAGTGGTACACACGGGATTAACTATCCAGTTATCAATTTCACGTGATCATTATTCGAACCTAGCTTGGGGATGAAAGCTTGATCGTTATAAAGAAGCTGAGGCGTCGCGGCGTCGTCGTCTTATAACGAAACTTTGAAAGAGCGTTTATTTACAACTGACGGGACGACGACGCGATTAATGGAATATTAAATTTCGATAAACAATTCGATCAAAATCCGCTTAACGGTATTTCGCGAGACGAATTTCCTCGCGTTCGCGCCAATTGTGTGTTTGTGGAGGAACGATAAACTCGACGACGTCGTCGATGGTACGGAGATGCTTTCAGACAAAACGAGATTGTAGATGGAGCGAAACTATGTTTCGCAATGTAACGCGACGCAGATTGCAGCTCCACCGTTCGAGGATCGATCGCTGCTTGATAGCAATCTTGGGAAATTTCATCTGCTTCCAGGGAAAAAGTATCGATTACGGAGATGCAGACAGATGATCCTTTTCTTATACAAGGATAATAATAGTGATAATGATAATAAACAATATTTATATAATAGATAATAAATAATTATCATTGTCTTACAGAGGGATGGATTTTAATTTATTAAAGATCAACGTTGGATCGATGTAACGTTCTGTTAAAAGTTTGAACAGGAGGAATTCCGGAAAAGCAGCAGACGTACTTGAACTTTTAATATTCCTTTCAAGCCTGAGTTTTCTTAAAAGTAGAATCAGTTAGAAATTAAAAGTTTGTCGCTTGGAGCATCGAAAATCGTTATCAGCGATCGCGACGCAAATCGTTCAACAGAAAGGTGTGTATCTCTTGAAGAGTACACAGGACGGTTTTAAGTATCGCTCAAGGAGCTGCAAACAAGTCGGACGCTTGTTTAAACAAACGCGTGACCATTTCAAGAGGGCGACGAAAGGAGGGGAAACGGCGGCTGACGGAAGATCATTAAACGGTACGTTTTATTCCAACGATTATTTCGAGAAATCCTTCTGCAACGACGGAGCCAGATGGCCACGGGAAGTCACGTTGAGCAAATTCAAGCGCGACCGTAAGCTGTAACGAGGAAAATAAGAATGTGGAATACGCCAGCTTTGTAGGGTCCACCGTTAACTCTTTAACTGCTGACTCCTTCCGCGCTCGCGATACTTCTCGACGAAGAAATGTAAACTGCCTTCGTCGTTACCCTCTCCTTTCTCGGGGAAATAAAAATGGCCGTTTCTCGAAGCGCAGAAGGTGTGTTTGTAAGAAGGTCTAGCAGCTCTTCGAGCGCGAAGCTTACGAAAAACTGGGAAATTTATGTAGAAACGTTATAATAACTGTAATAATATCAGTGTGCGATCACAATTTGTAAGGATCTGTTTAATAAATATTATTTCTAAATTCTATAAGTGGTTTTCCAATAAATATATTTGTCGAACAACCACAAATCTCTTCGCATGAAAATGTCAAAGACTCAACGAACTTCATGTTAGAAGATCAAGAAACTGTGGCGACTTTCCTGCCCTAGCCACTAGGAGGGATCAACCGACGACCTTTCTCGCAAATCCTCAAGTCCGTTGCAGTTTCTCTATACAGGGTGTTCGGAGGAAGCTGGGAGAAAACTGAAGGAGTAACTCTATGCAACATTCTAAGACAAAAATCAAAAGTAACAATATTCCGTTTGACGTTTTGTTTATTAGTTATAAGCAAATAAAGAGGAGACTATTTTACCCCTGAGAGTAGGCAAATGGGGCAACACGGTAGGTATGCACAGTGACGTTACCTATCGTGTTGCCCTATTTGCCTACTCTCAGGCATAAAACAGACCGTTGCTTTAGTTACTTATAACTAATAAACAAAACGTCAAACGCAATATTGTTACTTTTTATTTTCGTCTTAGAATGTCGTACAGAGTTACCAAATCAATTTTCTTCCAGCTTTGTCCGAACATCCTGTGTATCATACGAGTTCCGATCTGTCCCTTCCTATTCCTGTGTCTAAGACACGGGCCTGTTAGGTAGCCTCACAGATGAGTCCACTAGCAGGCCCCGGACTAAAAACCGCTTTTCTATTCCTTTTCCAAACTCTCCCTTCTATTCTCAACAGTCACAAAACCAATTTAGAAAGAATATTTCCACAAAGCAACCGAGCTGGAGTAACCTTCAGCTCCCCACAATCCACCGATACTAATAACGAAAAAAGCGAATCGTGCTTTGTCGAAAATCGTTTCCGGATTCGAACGATCCGTGCGTACACAGTTATCCGCCAATATTTTTGCCCTGACCGCCGTCAAATTGGCCGTGCACACGCGCTCGAAACGTTTGATCCGTTTTGAAGGAAAAATCTCCCAGGGGCCCGATTCCGCGTGCGTTTCTCGTGCGAGGATCGACGAGGCGGAGACGGAGGATCGTTCCGCATGAGAACGTAGGCCGCCTCTCTTTTTCCATCGACATCAAAGGGATCCGTCGTGGTTCGCGCTTCGTGAGAGACGGCCAGAGAGGAAACGAGGGGCGGACGAGCGGGAGGGGGGAGTTCATATAATTTACTTTTCGCTTCGACGGATTTCAATAGTATCGGAAATCTGGCCCCCGCCCCGCCCCGCACCCAGGACCGCCACCGGTGGCTCTTGTGTTCGCAGACGTCTGCCGTGGCGGTAATGACGTGGATCCACAAAGGCACAAAATTAGTCTCGAACGAGATTCGATTCCCCGCGAAACGACGGGGAAAAAGACGCGAGCGGAGACGTCCTCGAAGGGATGAGCCGCCGGAAACCAACCCCCCTGTCCGCTCGCTCTTCCACGCCACACCTCTCTCTATCTCTCGTGGATATGCACCCTAACCAGACAGTCACAGGGGCTGATCGGGGATGATGGAATAAGAGGAACGAAGTTAGGACGGATTGACGTTAAAGAGAAACAATCTTGACAATTCTGAGATGAAGGATGGCGTCTAGGGGATGGTAACTGGGGAAGGGGCGGAGGGGGGAGTACGGATGGATTCCAACTGTCCCCGAAGCTTTTTGCGGGATTAAATATTTTGTCAAGGGTTGGAGATCGCGATCTGTCTGTCGTTCGAGCGATGGCGTCGGGTTTAAGCAGCGAGCGGTGGTGTTTTTTGAAAACGAGTAGCGAGAAGGTTTTGTCTGCGTTTCAGGGCAGATGAACGTTTTGTTAAGTGGATAACATTCTTTTATCCACTTTCTTTGTACAACTGGTTTCCTGATTTTATCGCTGAAAAAGTGTCGTTAAACAAATTCTTCTTATCAGTATCGTCAGTGTCCACCTTTATATTTGTGGGTGGATCAAACGAAAAATGCTTTTCCTAACTTAACAATTATATTCAAGAAGTTTGTATGAACACCATGATTTTAGTGCACACGTACCCAACGTTTCCTCCGTTTATTAGCCCAAAGTTTGCAGACGTATTTTCCAAATTAATCCCTCTTACCACCCCAAATATCGGCAAAACATGCAGCCCCAAGTTTTCTATCCGCTTTTCGCTGCACTAAGCCGAATGCACCGGAAAGCAAACAAGTTCAACGTTATTGATACGATCGGTAATCCGATAATCGCAAAGGCAGCGGTCAACGCGAGCGGTCAGCAGGAGGGTGGCCCGATCCTTAAGGTTGACTTGCAAATTATGCACGTGCTAGGGAGGGGTGCGTGGCTAAACGCTCCGTAATCCAATATTTATACAATTAAGCCGGTGGCTGCTAGGCGGGGTGGCGGAATTTCGTTAGGCCAATCGGAGCGTGAAACCGTTCGCTGTCGAACCCCTCCGTCGAAATGGCCCTTGCTACCGAATCAAAGATGGCGAACACCCCTCGACGTCTGGCTAATTTTTGTGAAAATTACGCGCAGACCCGGCCCATCATCCCCAGTCTTCTGTGCGTCGAAGGGTCGCGGCCGCCATCTTGCAACATTTTAACTCTTTGAGGTTAGGTAGGTTAAAACTGATCCCACCTTTTGCTTAGCTTTTTATGCATGGTGGGATATATTTTAATCCACCTCGAAAAGTTGAAGTTACTCGATCAAACAGTTTAGTATTTTAATAATTGTTTTAACGATTAAAAAAGATCGTGTGCAACTTGAGTTTTTATTTTCTTTAAAATCGTGTACTTCGAAGAGTTAATTGGGAGAGTACGATTCTTAATGATTTCGTCAGAATCGTAGATCGTCGTTTTCTTTGCTTTTAATTTTCTCAAAATTTGCAGTTTTTGATCATTTGAAAGGATAATTTTTTGAACTTGTATTTGTATTTGAAATTTGTCTAGGTCTATAAGTTGTTGTTGGACATCCTTAAGTTTTAACCGAAGTTAAAAGATATTTCTTCTTACAAATTTGTTTAATAATATCGTTATCATTATATTTAGTTAACATTTAATAAATGGTTTTAATGATGAACGATGCGTCCCGATGAATTATAGGAAGATACATCTTTCTTTAGAAATAGAAACCCTCTTCTTTGTTATCTTTCGCTTTAATTTTGCATGAGCTATAAATCTCGATATTAACAATGCCGCGGGCAATTCTGCATTCTATTAATGTGAAATTAAATGAACGGTTGGGAGGAATTTAGTGTCTGTTGTTGTGTTCCCGGATGATTAGTGGAACGACGGAAATCCGCTTTAAATAATCGCTTGTAAAGTCGGCCGAGGCGGCCAAGTGAGCGTAGGTATAATAGGAGCTACCAAGTATTATGTTAGTTCCCGACTACGGATTCCGGGGAGCAGTTAGCAAACGAACGATCCCAGAATTACATGCAGGAGTATATTGTATGCTTGACAATAAATTGCTTGTTTCTCCCTACAATTTCGTCAAACCCAATGTTTGCAGATACGCCAAGGAGCACGAAATTCGGCGTACTTCAACCTCTGTGTTGTGTAATTTTACAAACATAGAAAAAACAACCTATCTTAGTAACATTTGTAACGCAAGCTTGGTGGAAATAATATTTCTAAATTAGAGGATCTTACAAAGAATTATATTATTATTGTCGAGTTTAATGTATTATATAATATTCTTATATTCTTTATGATAAAATATTAGATTATAGAATTAATTGTAGAATCATATTATATAATTATATTATATAGGATTGTTGGGTTTAATATATATCTCTGTCACACGACGCTCTCTCACAATTATAAAGGATATAAAAACTGGAAACCAGCTCACCAATCCTAAAATCAATCTTCGATATTGCAAGAAAATATTCTTCCACACGGTAAACTTTCATTGCACAAGTTTTAAAGCCAAAAATCTTCCTATTTCTCATTCAAAATTATCCTTGCCATAAACCTTGAAAATTATCCAAAACTATACCCTTCCCCTTCGAATTGATAAAAGTCTCCAACAACCATCCGCGATAAAAATTTCAAAACACCTCTTCCTATTATAGAATATCCCCAAAACCAGTCGTAACTACGTACATTTCTGTAGCTGTTCAGATGTAAGCCATATTCCGCACGTAGTTACGACTAAGCATCACTGCGTAATCATTGACGTTACCTACTATGTTGCCTCATTTGCCTACTCTCAGGCGTAAAACAGTCCGTTCTTTTAGTTGCTTACAACTCATGAACAAAGCGTCAAACGCAATATTGTTATTCTTGATTTTCGTCTTAGAATATTACAAACAGCTACCTCTTCAATTTTCTCCTAGCTTTGTCCGAACACCCTGCATAGAAACCGTGGCCCGGCTCGAGCACTTGTAAGAAAGGTAGTCGCTAAATCCCCTCCTAGTAATAAGATCGCCACAATACTGGAACCTTTGCAGGGACGGATTTCAACAGCTACTCAACACCAAAGAATAACACCATGCACCGTCCGTTTGTCCCCTGGAGTATTTCGGGGACACGAGTCAACGGCGACACCTGTTCCCGTGAGTAAATCACAGAACCAGGTAGCGCGGCCACCCTCGTCTCTTTTATAAACGACGAACCCCCGGCAGAGAAGGGCGGCAAACAGAGGGGGAGGGGAAGTGACGAAAGCGTTGGCGGGCACGTTGAATAGAGCCGCCGCAGACCCACCCACCTGTTCCACCGGTCAGCAAACTCGTTCCCTGTGTCCTCCTGGCGCGGGATCCCCCGGCTCCAAGTTAAACACGCCAGGGAACCACAATCGAAGGATTAAAGGGTATTCCTTTGCATTCGCGGAATCTGCCGCTTTGTGGCCGCCACCATCGGGGACAATGAATCGCGCGCCCTCCTCGCAGCGATACAGATCAACAAGTGGCTTCCGGCTGCCGATCGCAGAACACCCCCCGACCCTGTTCTTCGCTTTTTGCTTCGTTTCGAGCGAAACGCGGCGACGTTCGCGCTCGTTACATTAACACTAGATTCGGGGGTGTTGGGTATATACCTATTTTGTCTGAAACGGGTCAATTTGACTCAAACATGAAAATTGAAGTTTAAGAAAAAAAATAAATCTTTATTTTAAATAAAGTTTGATCGAAACAATTTTTATATATAAAATACAATTTCCGCAGATCTTTTTATTACATTTAGCACAAGTATAATTACTTCTATTCTTTTCACATGATACTTGAATTTTACAAAATCATAAGTGGGTCAAATTGACTCACTCCGGCAATCTAGTGTTAACCCGTTGCACTCGAGAAGCGACTGTTAGCCATCTAACAATATTGACTTCAAAGATTCTCAAGTGCAAAATATTTACTAAAATTCGCTTATACTAAACTTCATTTAATTTAATTAAGTCGAAAATTAAAATTTACATACACGATTACCTAACCTCCGGGTTTGTAATATATATATTTGTATATTTTAAAATTCTAGTTTTTAATTTCTGAGCGTTAACGAATAAGTTTCGAAAGATACCTTTAATGTTTGAAAACTTTTCGTTGTAATGTTCAGTTTTTGCATATTCTGAATCAAACATGTTTTACTGTGTTTTATGAGTAGGCTCGTGAGAATAAAGAGCATAGAATCCTTTCGCATCCCTAGGCCAACAGGAGAATATACGTTGCGGTTGGTGAACATTAATCAGTAACAAAAGGCAGGCTGTTAATCCTGCATAATCCAATTAATTCCACAAATTCCCCAACAATTACCGACCTACCGTAACGGGACAAACAGTGCCCGGTTTAGATGCATGAATTAATCATTTCTAAATCCACCGAACTAAAATTTAGACGCTCAAAAGATATCGTATCATTTAGAATTTTACAGAATTTTAAAGTTTAACTTCTCGACCCTTCAATATTTTCAATGCAGTAAACTATTGATTTTCAGAAGAAAGCTTTAAAATAGGATAGTTCGTTAACCCTCTGTTATTATTAACCCCTGTAAGCTATTATCAATGCATAAAGCAACTTATCCATTAATAAATCAAACCATTTTACACACATTCACATACATATATATATATATATATTTTCCTTAAGTAAATGACAAAAAGTAGGCAACAAACAGTGTAAAGTAAAAATTAGAAAAAACACTGAACAGGATAATTCCTATACTCTATACGAATTAAAAAAATATAAAAGCACCTATCGTACACACACACACATATATAACAAAAAATGAGCAACAAACAGTGTAAAGTAAAAATTAGAAAAAACACTGAATAGGATAATTCCTATACCCCAAACGAATTAAAAAATATAAAAGCACCTATCGTACACACACAGACATATATATATAACAAAAAATGAACAACAAGCAGTGTAAAGTAAAAATTAGAAAAAACTCTGGATACCTGACACACCATTCTTACACCTTACGTGAAATAAATAATTTAAAAGCGTGTACTAAACAGAACGTCCAAATAAATCGAAACCTCCGTCCCTCGAACTGTCAACGATAGAAACTTACGAAACAATGTCCTCCTCCCCCATGAAGTTCCAGCCCGACACGTCGAGCAAAGTGCACAGCTTAAAGTTGCGCGGGCAGGAAATTAACAAACGAACCGTGCCTTCGATGTACGTAGCGCACACATATATCCTTTGAGGCGGTTTCCGCGTCCAAAACGGTCGCTGCAATTTCAAAGTTGAAGCCCCTTTCCCTCGGCGTGGCCCAATATATATGGGCCGGCCAGCAACGAGTCTGCAAACAGTCATTCACCCGCGCCATTTTCCTGCCCTCTCATTTCGCACGCACTTTGCGTACAGCGTGCAGCCGCGTCTTATTAATGGATTCCGGGCCGCGTACGAGTGTTTGCTCGTCCGGTACAATTGCTGCCATGATCGCAGGGGTTGTTTTGTTCCCGGCGGAGGGTCGAACGGGCGAGTCTACCGCGTGGAAAAATATCGACCAACCGGAGGGAACGAGCCTGATCGAAATTTCGGGTGCCGTGCGTTTGGCAAAGGCGAGGGAGAAGAACGACGGGACTGCTAATGGGGACCGTGATCAGGGATAAATGTTGTTTGCAGCGGCTCTGATTGCAATTTTTTCTTTTATCGAGCGTTTCGAGGCATTTGGACGGTAGAATTTGTGGTAACATGGTTATCATAGAGTGTGGGGTATGAGAGAGAATTATGTTTGTGTAGATGGATAGATATATGTGTAGGAATGCGATCGAGCGGATGCGAGTTTGGGAAAGTCTGAAGAGTACTTGAGTTGGGCGATTGTCGTGCGCACGCAGAATGTTTGGGCTCGAATGTTTCTAAGGCGTGAAAGATGAGAACTTTGGAAAACAGTGTGACTGAGAAATTCTGGGTGATCGTAACCGAATGCATCGAGTGAGAAAGGTTGACAATTAGAATGAAAGGAAACGAGTGTTTGGAAGAATATATGACGGAGAAAATGCGAGTGCGAGGCAGAAAGTATTGGACGGTGAAGGCAGAAAGTGTTTGACTAACGTGGAAGAAAGGTTTTGATTGTGAACGTAGAAAGAGTGTTAAAGTTGCTAAGTTGTAAAGTCGTTTAAGTTGTTTTAAATTGTTTTAAATATACTGTTATTAATATTTTAATCGCTTTACTTTTATTTTTCACACCTGAATTCCATCTTCCGTTCTACATTTTATAGAACTTTCCTATATATGTATGGTATAGATAGAGAGAGCAGTTAGAGAGAGAGAGAGAGAGTCGTAGTACAAAACCATATTCAATGTGATTAATTTATGTTATATTATGTACACACTTATACATAATAAACCAGACACTGAAGTTACATATGGTATTGTAAAATGTAGGGAGTGGTAACTTTTAGAGTTTCAATAATTTTACGTAAAAAAATTTTTACAGAATTAACATAGGAATGAATGTCATAAGTTGCATATATTTTGCGCATCCTCAATAATTCTTGAACTATCGGTATATACCGAAACTCCATGGCTCTCAAACAAGAATTTTATAATGTTCGTCGCTTTTTACAGGTGAATCTTCAATATATTCTTCTACACGCGACATTGCTAGCTCAAGTAACTCATTGTTAGAATTCTTCAGATCCTTTAAATTACAAACCGCTATACACCCCTATACAATCCCTCGGAAGTAAAAATCCTAGCAATACAGCAGACAAAAGGCATCCCTTCGGCTACTACCGCACCCTGTCCCCCTCTTTCATCACGCAACAAGAAACAACAACTTGAAAACATACTAAACGCCTTCGTTTTTCGCCAGCCAGCAAAGAAAAAGCGAGCCCTCCGAGGATCATCCCAATCCACGAGAATGGACGTTAACCATCGAGGGTGGATTTACCCGAGGATTAAAGCCCCTCCCCTTTCTTTCTCCCCGGGAAGAGAAAGAAAGTTCCTGTATAATACAGCTTTAACCAGCTGACGGGATTTATTAATTCCCCGGCCGTTTGAATAATTAAAAAACGGCCATGTTAACATCGTTCGCGACGCTGCGCGCCCTCCGCTCCTCACGTTGTCCACGGAGCCGCGCATTAAAACACGCGAGGCCATCCTCCTCCCCGGGGAATGATTTCTCTTCGTTAGAATGGGAACCCCGGCCTCCTTTCGGTAAAGGGAATTAATTCTCGCGTACACCTTCCGGGCGAAAGTTCGCTGTTCGACCTGGTCCCGGTTCAAATAGAATTAAAATGAAACTTTAACGCGGGAATTTATACAGCTTCCGCTCGAGGCGCGGCCGCCGTTCCCGTTTCGACGCGCGACCCGCTTCCGTTTCGTTCTCGCGGGTCTCCTTTGTTCCCGATCCTTCCAGCTGCTCGCAGTTTTTCCGTTCGCCGGAAAACATAACTGGCCGGCACGAGTTTGTTTCTATCGGGCCGATCCGTGGCGCTTCTGTTGTCTCGATGCCTATTTTTGTCGTTTCGCTGCTGTTGCTTTCGGTTGTTGTTGTTGTTTCAACTTCAACTTTTGACTCGCTGTTCGCCGGTGTAGCTTCGAACAGGCATGTCCAGCAGGACGGATAACGCGCGGGATGTAAATAATTGGGAGGGTTAGGGGAATTTGCGTGAATTGTTGAAACGCTGCTGGGATACGCGGCTACCTTGTTCCGCTTTGAGCGACTGACGGTTAACGGGGAAGCTTTAATTCAACAGCCGGGTTGTGTAAAGTATAGGCTAACCAGGTGGATTCTGCTAATTGCGAGGTAGATTCAAGAAGAGAAACTATGCCTATCGATCTTCCCCGCCAATCAATTACGAATTAAAATTTTCGTCTCGATTTGTTACGCCTTGAATTAAATTGGACAAGAATAAAAGAGGTATAGAAGCTGTGTAAAGTATTGTGTTAACGTTAAATGTATTTGTTGGAATTAATTGATTATAATAATCTTAGTACTATATACAATAATATTCGCCCTCTAGGAGTCTCTTCTGCATAACTTAAGATTCTCCTTTCGCAACTTCCTAATTACGGAAGATCTTTGCCTACATATCTATCGCTCCCCCATTCCTACTACGGAAGCTTGTATCCACTAGTATATAGACTATAATATTAAAGATTGCATTAATATTAGAAACAATACAAATTCTGAATGACCTCGTAGAATAAGTTTTTATTAGAAATTCTATACAGGAAAAGATTGCAGTGGATTTTCCTTAGATTGAGGGAATAAAAAAACATACTATCGGCAAGGCGTCTAAACGACAAAAGACAAAAGAGTTTTTATTTGTGACTAGAATTCGAGGTGAATGTAGCCTTTTAATGTCATTGTCATACATGTTGGTTATGGTGTAATTGCGGCGAGAGATTATAAACAGCTTGTACATTAACAGTTTCAATTATTCCAAGGAACCACATCCCACTCGGAACATTCCATGAAATTCCACTAACCATAAGTGTTCAAGCTTCCAAATACCTGTGACTGAGACACGAACCAAAATCTTGAACGAAAGAATTTCAGCGAGTTCTAAAGAGAATCAACCTTCCAAAGGATACCTACTTCCCGAAAAAAAAGAACTATCAACGATCCAACGTATCCGACCTCTCCAAACCAATCTCTCTATTCAACCGATCACCTTTTCACGACCAGTCCCGATGAAGTCTAAAGCAGAATCGCTCGGAAATATTGTTCCCATCGAGATGTATCCGGTGCATCGAGCGCGGTATCTCGTCTTGCACGCGAGACGCGAAATAACATTTCTGAAAACGCGGAAGAGCAAGTTCGGACGATGAGACGGTGAAGAGAAACCTGTTTCCAGAGAGGTCGGGGGATAGAGATATAGATAGAGAAAGAGGGGGAGGGAGAAGGAGAAGGAGAGGGAGAGGGAGAAAGAGAGAAAGAGAAAGGGAGAAAGAAAGAAAGAGAAAGGGAGAAAGAGAGAAAGAGAAAGGGAGAAAGAGAGAAAAAGTAAGAGAAGGGGGAGAGAAAGAGAGAGGGGGAGAAAGTGGGGAGACGGAGAGGGAGAAAACGAGAAAGAGAAAGGGAGAAAGAAAGAAAGAGTGAGAGGGGGGAGAGAAAGAGAGAGGGGGAGAAAGTGGGGAGAGGGAGAGGGATAAAGATGGATAGAGGGAGAAAGATAGAAATAGAGGGATAGAAATAGAGAGAGATCAAGAGACAGGGAAACAGAGAAAGAGAGAGAGAGAGACACACACACACACACACACACACACACACAGAGAGAGAGAGAGAGAACACAGAGAGAGAAAGAGGAAGAGAAGAGAGAGAGAGAGAGTTCGTCCAAAGGAACCATCGATGGCAAACGAGGCTCTCCACTTTCTCTCTTCTGCATAAGTAGACGCAACCCGGGTTCCGCTTGTTGTTCCAGCTTACCAGCCTGGAGCACATCCAATCCTGGCTCCCCCGAATATCAATTGTCTCTCTTTCCCGCTTCGACCGCCGCTCCACCGTGCACACCATCTGCGGAGCCCTTTAATAGCGCTTCAAACAGCGAACGATTGTTTGTTCGGCGCGGCGTTCATCTTTGCGGATACCCTCTCGCGTGCGCGTGTATGACTTATCGTGGTTAAGTTTACGGAGAACACGCGGTTGTCATAGTAAGAACGACTTCGCACGGAGATTCGTGAATCGCGATTCACGTATGAGGGATATCGATTGTACGTGTAATTTGTTAGAAATCGTTAATTTGTCGCGACATCTCTATTGTCATTATATATATGGGGTACTAGCTGTTGCTCACGCTCTTTTTTCATAATGTTTGCTTCAAAATCGGCGGATTTTCAAACAAACTTTCATCCCTTATTTTACCCCCTTGAAAGTTTATTTTCCAAAAACGTATTCCTTTATTTGCCTGGGGGTTAAAGAAAGATTGGACAGTCACTCGACAGCGTGATCCAAATAAGAAGAACAAGACAAGCGAAGAAAATGTAAAATCTAAAATATAAAGTATATCGAAACGCAAATGGAAATACAATAATTATTCGGTTTTCCTACAAACAATGTTGAAACGAAATTCAAAGGGACCTCCTTGGATGGAGTACGTTCACCAACAAATTAATTCTGCATGAAATAAGGAATTAATTCTCAGTCCCGAACGAGAGAAAACGAAGTTAAGCATTTCTTAAAATGCAGGAAAGAAGATTGATGTCCTTCGTAATTCTTTAATGCTTAACGTAGTACGGTTTGTCGTTTAAGTGGACAATTATTAAGACAGCGGGAAGCGAGGATTATTCTGGAAGAGACCGGCTAACCAGTGCCGTTCCACAAAGAATCCTTGAAATTCAACTTTCAACTCAATTTCCCCGGAGCCCGTTTCCTAAGTGTTGTTCCGTTTCCGCGGCAACTTCCGCAGTCATTACTAACTGGGCCCGGGACCATCGGCTTTAAAGGGTACTGAACCGTGGCGGGACGCCATCCTCGTGGAGGACAATCCTGGACTCGGCCATTCGTGATCAAAACTGAAGCGAAAACAAACGCCACGAGCGATTTAACCGTGGCATCCATTTAGAAACGCTAGGCTTCCCCCGTCGTTTCCCTCAACACTTGCAATTTAGAGCGAAGTATTCCACGTTCTGTGTCTTTTAATTAATATTTGACGATGGTTTATCGAGTGCTTTGATACTCGATACATTCGAATACGCGAATACTTCGATAACTGGTACCTATGCAAATTGGTTACTTGAGAACTGCAACAACATTCCGGCGGTTACAAATTTTAACATTTAATAGTCGAATACTTGAGCATGAAAATATTCGATTACTCGATACCCAATTTTCTTATATAATACATTCACATTGATACCGATACGATTCAAGTATTTAAATACATCCAGTACACGATGCTTCACATTGAATACTTAACGCTCTAACTACCGATAACTAGCGTATACTCATTTGTGATGAAAAAACCGAATTGAAAATTACATTTAAAAAAAAAGCATCTAATACGAAAGAAGTAAACTGTAATGATTACCGTAAAATTCATAGAAAATTTCCATAGAAAGTGTAAACATCGTAATAAATTTACCAAGTTTCCACGAAAAATTCGGAATTTATCATTTTGACCGGTCTTGGTAGCTACAATGTTAAAACACGGTTCTAACATAAACAACAAAATATTTCCACTTCTCCACGAAAACAAGATCTCTAGACAAAATTCACGCGATCTTCTCTTGGAAGAAACCATTGCGACAATTTCCCCCGACATAATTCTGCGACGTTCCCGAGAAATCGCAGCGAGATCGCGTCAACAAGAGGCAGAAGTATGCCGAAGTATGCGAGGAAAACTTGGTCCAGGTTCGCGGGGATCGCTCGCGCGTACTCCATTGTTCGCGAAAAGTTATTCGGGACGCTCCTCTCGGACACAGGCTCCTCTCCGCGCCGTAAGCCGCGGCTAAGTGTTTGTCCAGCCAGCAGAACGCGCCGGATGGATATCTTGGCAACTGCTTACGGGCATAAATTCGCGCGGGAAACGGGCGCCAGGGAAAATAATCTTTCGTTATTCCCTGTGAAGCCCCGTTCGGGTCGCCAGGTGTGTCGCGTTCCTCGCGAAACCCACGCGAATCTCCCTTTCTTTTCGTCTTTCTGTTTATCCATCGCCTCGATCCCCCGTCGGATGCTTGCACGCGAAGCACAACGAACCGGATGAAGATCATCGTCTCGTTTGAATTTATGTTTGGGGGAGAGGGGCACGCGTGACTCTTTGTTCGCGATGAATGTGAATTATTGTATCTGATGTTTGTGTTTTTTTTTTAAGTTTTCTTGAGTTCTTAAAGATTTAGGGTGAGTTCAAAGGGTTGGAGATTTTTGGAGTAATTAGGATTCGAGTTGTATAAGGAAATCGAGTTTAGGTTTGCTGCAGTTCTGCTAAGAGGAGATTTCTAAGTTATTACTTACATCGTTGTGCCTACTATTTATGTTTTCTGAATTCTTCATTTCTTTGGGTGGGTTTAATGAGGACTTAAGTGGAACTGTGAGATGAGTTGGTGATTTTTAGAGCGATTAGGTTTGAGTTTAGGTTTGCTATAGTTCTACTAATAGGAAATTTTCAAGTTACCGCTTACATCGTTGTACCTACTATTTGTGTTTTCTGAAGTGTTCTCGAATTTTTCACTTCTTAGAGTGGGTTTAACGGGGACCTAGGGGAAATTGTGAGATAGTTCGGAGATTCTTAAAATAATTAGGTTTGAGTTTAAATTTGCTATATTTCTGCCAAGAGGAAACTTCAAAATTATCACTTACATTAGTTTAGAATGAATGGCTACCGTCCGACTTACCTGGAACAAAAAAGAATCACAATATTGTTTAGTATTTCGGTAATTATTATATTAAATTGATAATTAATAATAAATGTGTTTGTTAATCGATTACCATTGATCTACTATGAGTTTGAAAATTAGTAATTAATCGCGATGCTCGGCTCGAGCGGAAGGAATACGAATAAAGTTGGAGTATGGCGCGGTTACATTGGAAAAGCATCCTGGTAACTGTTATCCACGACCGTTGTATAATGACTTCCTAGCATATTTCGTGCGCGCCAATATTTGTAGCTGCTCCACTCGACGAGGGGGCAATTAATAACCGGGCACGAAGACAAATACACGGGAGCCGTGACAAATGAATCGTCGTGCGAACCAGCGTTTCACGGGGCCACCCAAATGGGCCTCGATATTTGCTTTTCACTGGCGCACAGATTTTTGACCGCCTACACGCAACCCGAGTATTAACCCTTTCGGTGTTTAGCGCATACACGTCGTACATGCAAGCCTGAGGCACTTAGTATAAACAATTTATTTTACAAGAGATTCGTATAAGATAACGTACTGAAGTATAAGAAACAAGCACGTGAAAGATTTACAAACGAATACATTTATAGCTCGTTGCATGTACTCATTTAATGATTATCAAGTGAGTCAGAAACGTTTAGAATATTTTATTTGCCTGTCACCTATAAAAAATTATTATTCCATTTTCTTTGGTTGAAATTGTGCAAGGAATAAGATATTACCAGCATTTTAACGGAGGTTTTAGAAATATCAAATCAAGTCGACTGTTTTTCTACTCCACACATAAATTCAAACCATTACGCGTTCAATTAAACAGTCAGCATTAATTCAGCTCTCACGTATGTGAGTCAGTCAGTAAAATTCATTCTATGTATATTTTTGTATAAAATTATTAAGTTTTGTCTTTATTTTGTCTTATCTATTATTTTCTGCATTACATATTATCTTAAGTTATTGTAATATACTTTTTATACTTATCCTCTTGTTTTTGTATACCAGTGGATTTTTTAATCTGTAAATAAACTATTATTATTACTATTAAAAATGGGCTACTGGCCCGTCAAAATAAAGATTATTATTTTTATATTATTGTTCAGCCTATAATATTCACTAACATATGTTTATTTCTTGAATAATAAGAGATTTACTTTAAAAAAAATTTTAAGTACGCGTACACGCAACAATAATTCAAAAAAGGTGTTATTTTCAACAGTAACAAGTAAAGAAGTAGATACAAAAATGGTGAACTTGTTTTTTTACCATCTTTCATTCAGATTTGAATCATCGTGATTCAAAATTCGGTGGAGTTATCGCTACCGCGTGGAAAATAGTTTATATCGTGACCAAACGCGTGCGTATCAATCGCGGTGTCGGCACCGCGAACAATTTGCATGGGGAATGAGATTCAAATGGCCGAGTGTAGCAAACACGGAGTAACGCGAGCCACGTAGCCACTTCGCGGCCGCTTTTCTAGCGATTTGTTTTTCAGATGGGGGAAGTTTCTTTCAGCGAGGGTTGGATTCAAAGCAAAACGAAGGAGCTTCATATTCGAACCCCTCCCCCGTCACCGAGTAAACCGATACCTTTTTTCCACTTTATTCGAATGATCGTTGCATGGAAGATCTGTGATGTCAAACTGAGGACGGGAGTTCTCGAGAACACTCCTTCCACTACGCACGCTACCGATAACTGAACTATTGAACGATAAAATTGGCGAGATCAAGGGAAATCGCACTTTAATTTGAACCTTTGAGTCTGACTAATAAACAAACTAAGTAAAATCTGAAAATTTGCGAAACTATCAGTTGGTGACTCACAGTCACCTCTCGAGTGCAAAGGGTTAATATTAGTTACGATTCGCTTATATTAAACGTCATTTAATTTAGGTAAACAATATACCTACTCAAATTGACATATACGACTATTTGATCTCTGTGTCTGAGCAATAAACCACCAAACTAAAGTTTGAAAATTTGAGAAACCATTTGGTGACTAATAGTTGCCACTCCAGCTCAAAAGGTTAATATTAGTTACGATTCGCCTATATTACACGTCATTTAATTTAGGTAAGCAATATATCTACTAAAATTTACATATATGGTTATTTGACCTCTAAGTCTGACTAATCAACAAACTAACTAAAATTTGAAAATTTGCGAAACTATCATTTGGTAACTAAGAGTCGCCTCTCGGGCACAAAGGGTTAATATTAATTACGATTCGTCTATATTACACGTTATTTACTTCAGTTGAATAATATACTAAAATTTACATATATGACTATTTAATCTTTGAGTCTAACTAATAAACAAACTAAAATTTGAAAATTTGCGAAACTATCATTTGATAACTAAGAGTCGCCTCTCGGGCGCAAAGGGTTAATATTAGTTACGATTCGTCTATATTACACGTTATTTACTTCAGTTGAATAATATACTAAAATTTACATATATGACTATTTAATCTTTGAGTCTAACTAATAAACAAACTAAAATTTGAAAATTTGCGAAACTATCATTTGGTAACTAACAGTCGCCTCTCGGGCGCAAAGGGTTAATATTAGTTACGATTCGCTTATGTTACACGTCATTTAGTTCAATTGAATAATATACTAAAATTTACATATAGGACTATTTAATCTTTGAGTCTAACTAATAAACAAACTAAAATTTGAAAATTTGCGAAACTATCATTTGATAACTAAGAGTCGCCTCTCGGGCGCAAAGGGTTAATATTAGTTACGATTCGTCTATATTACACGTTATTTACTTCAGTTGAATAATATACTAAAATTTACATATATGACTATTTAATCTTTGAGTCTAACTAATAAACAAACTACAATTTGAAAATTTGCGAAACTATCATTTGGTGACTCACAGTCATCTCTCGAGTATAAAGGGTTAACGTCAACCCCCGTCTTCGACCCGTCGCCCAGTAAACTTTTCTCATCTCGCAATAATTCACAAAGGTGCATCGAACGGAACGCATTAAAAGGGTCTGCCCGAGGTGCATTAGTTGCGTCTGACATATTATGCAACGCGAAATACCACCACGGTGCTACAAGAAACGTTCACCGTTTTTCCGCGCCGTTATACGTTTCTTTTTCGCGCTCGAACAAGTAACAAGTTCGGAATACATTATGTCGGACGGACGATGCTGCAACGCTTCTTATTAACCTGGTCTTATGAAAAATTCAATCGGCGCGACGAACAAGCGACAACCAAGGGGTGTAAAGGGGGGAGGGGGATCTAAGGGGGCACAAAGGGGAACGATAATGACACGAGGCAGAAATTAAAAGCGAGCGCGGCGCGGCGTGCGCATAATTACCGCAAAAACGGAAATGACTCCGCCGTTGTTGGCTACTCGCGAAGGAAGATCGATCGCGAAACGCCGTCTGTAATCGGCGAGGGAAAACGCTTTTTCGAAACCGTCCAAGGAGCGCAAGTTCAGTCGGTGCACCATGCTTAACGATCCCTCGCCAGATGGAAAATTGATTGCACCAATCGGTGCTCGCTGCTTGGATCGCTCGAAAAAGGGTAAGTGGCGGTCGGTACGATTGTTATGTTCGGCTTGCAAGTATGATGAAACGGTGCGTTAATAGGGATTTTGCGGTAAAGTGCAATTTTTCAGAGGCTGCTGATAAATTTGGATATCAAACTTTGGCTGTTAACCCTTTGACTACTGTGGGCGTGTGCAGTAGCGAATAAAAATTTAAGACGATAGGGCAATGTAAAATATAATTTTATGGTTCGCAAATATCGTTTATCCACTCATTTTTATTGTAATTATGGTAGGACACTATTCATCGATTAGCATAGAATACAAATTTTATTTATACTGTTATTCTTTATTAATTTACTTCTTTGACCATTTGGTCTTACACTTTTGTCAGCTACTGTATATACATTTTTGGCGAAAGTTACTCGTGTGGATTATGGACACGTATATGCATTTGTTAATTTTTCCAATCTCCCGTTTAGAGCAACACAATTGCACCGGTGATTTTGAAAGTGGTCTAAGTTAAAAATATTTTCTAAATTCTGCGTTTTTTGTAATTTGGTTCATTTCTGTGCTGCTCAATTAATAAAGTAAGCTTTTTTATATTTTTGACTTAGACCACTTTCATAATCACTGGCACAATTGCTAATAAAGTGCTGTCCACGCGGAACACTTCGACCGAAAATATTTAGCATTCAAAGGGTTAATGAGAACTCGCGTTTCAGATAGGTACTCTTTTATTAACGATGATGAAATTTAGATAAAAGAAGTGTAGATCTTTATCGATGGCACTTTGTGTTTAAAGCACTTAGATACGCTTTTTTTTGGTAAAATTAAGAATTTCATTTCATGCAACGATATTTTTTAGCAAAATTGTTGACCTCGAACGATAGAAACGCTAGGTTGCTTCTATGAAAACCGATACGCGAATCGGGATTGGGATTGATAGATACACGAAAAAGGTATAATATTCGCCTGTATCCAGAAAGCAAAGGGATTTAGAACGTAAAGCTTCTTTATCGAAAGTTCCGTTGGATAGGTGGTTAGGAAGATGTAAAACGAAAAGAAAGCGAGAATCGTTGGTATCGTTGTATCAGAATTCAGGGCTCGATACGCGATTCTCGGTTCGACGCTCTCAATTTTTGCGCCGCTACGAGCGGTTTCCGTTTCGTAGAAAATAGCGAGCTGCACGTAATTGAAAACTATCGAGCTGTTGATAAAAATTCAACGCGTTGGAGGGCCGCGACTCCTGTTTGAAAGCTCCCAATTTTCGGTATCCGGTTAACCGTTCGCTACCGGGATTCCTTTCGCGGGGAAATATACCGGGTGAATCTCATAACTCGGTCACCTCGAACAGCTTGTGATTCATCCATTGCATCCAGGGAAACGTTTCAAATGAAAGTTGAATCGTATTTAAAGGAACATACTGTAACATTTTAACATGTGCAATTTTTATTCCAGACATTTTCTTCTATAACAAATAATTCACAAGTTATTTAACCCATTAACTGTCACGATCCTGTTTTTGGAGATTTTGGAATTTTACGTGCACCACTTGGAGTGAAGAATGTATCAGGTGCATTTTAACAGTTTAATGTCATTTTATACATATCGTTCTTTTCCCAATAAATATATTTGTCGAACAATCACAAATCTCTTCGCATTAGTGACAAACTCAACGAAGTTCATGCCAAAACATTAGGAAACCTTCTGGCGACCTTCCTGCCTGTGAGGGTGATTGCTAATTTATTGACGTGTGTATGTTTGTTTGTGTGAAAGAGATTCTAGAATGAACAGTCAAGAAATTAGAATGAGAAGCAATGTATGGAAAAACAAGAAGGATGAAAATATGAGTGAATGGAGTAGAGAATAAAAAAAGTTAAATGAGGATCGTGAGTGTATACCTTTTGTTTAGAGATGGATTGAGAATAGGACGCGTGAATGGGATCAAAAAAATTGTTACATCAAATAAATCAGTTTATATATATTTTTAACATTGTCGTTTTCCTCAACACTGCCCTTGCCACTAGGAGGAATTAACTATATATACAAGTTTCTATATACAAGTGTCCTTCAGGAGATATTATCATATTAACGTGTAAATAGTGTACATAAATATAATAGTATGTAAGATTATTACTATTCTGGAATTTTGTGTTTTATACTTATTGTTAATTTTAATTTAGCTTTATTTTATTTTTGTTAATTAAATTTTTATATAAGGAATAAGCGAGGTGAGAAAATAAGGAGGATGTAAAGGAACGGAACTCTCTTGTAATCCCATATGGAAAACAATAAAGTTATCATATACAAGTGTCCCTCGATTTTCGCACAATTCGCTATTTTGCATATTTTTAAAAATTCAACTTCTTAAGCCATTGCGGTCAAATGTCCCCTCTGAGGGGACATTGTGAGTGGAATAGAAGACTACTGGGTTGCCCCCTTTCAGAGGACATCAGACTTTAGCCATCAGACTACAATGTTGTTCAGATCAATACTTTAAAACACAGTTTTCAGTGCATATTGTTTTACATCCCTCTACTTTGGAACATTCAACATTCGCACACATTTCCAGGAACTCAGTTGTGTGCGAAAGTCGAGGGGCGCCTGTATATGTATATTAGAAATAGATATACAAAAAATGTCCGGAAATCTAGCATTAAGCAACTTCCTGATGCTATTTAATATTCGTTTATAAATAGCAGAGACGGAAGAAATTCAGTGCACTGCTATGTTAACCATCCCGCGGCTAGTAATAATCTAGAAAGTTAGTCGAAAGTGGATCGAATCGAACGACTCGAACATCTTCGTGCACTTCAGCCGGAAACTTTCTGCAATTCCAACTTCTAAAACCGGTCTTACCCTAAAACGTACATTTCTACTCTCTTCCACGAGACGTTCCTGCGCTCCTTACATAAGCGACACTTCCGGTACGCTACGAGGGATTTTTTAGGCGGACCCCATCCTCCGGGAACCGGCTGGTAATCCAGAGGATAGGAGAAATTCCAAGACTCCTCGGACCTAATTAGAGTTTCGTGTTTTCTACTGAATGGAAAAGCACACGTTTAACCACGTAATTTGCGAAAATGTGCCTTGAAGCATCAAAGTTTAAAAAATGAACAATGAATTTCGAGTTATTCACTTCTATTTTAATTTCTTGCTGGAAGCAAGAAATCTTTTCATTACAAACTCTCAAGAAACATTCATAGTTTTGTAAATTAGTTACAACGAATAATAAATTGTATTAAATATTGCTTATTTCATACCATCATTTACGTTACCATTTTATTGCATATTTTACAGTACCATCTATATTATTATTACACAACTTTATTATCTATGTTATACTGTTGTTCGCGACGCTATCTAAATTATTTCATCTACGTTATGTGTTACTAAAATCTCTAATCCCAGTGTACAAGAGGGTGTACTTTATCGTCTTTGAATTTGCATTAGAGTTGTTGGTGATCGATCAGGGCCTACGGCACTTACAATTAGATTGACAATTAGAACACAGGTAGAAGTGCAGGACATTGCGATTGTTTTGGGTGAAAGGTTAATTTGCCTCGAAGTTTTACTTTTCTCTCCTTGTATATATTTTTCAGTAAATGTTGTATTTTTGTGATTTAATATAAATATAGTGTATAAAGATTAATATATACTACTCTGTATTTAGATGTTGCGTGTACAATGATCAGAATTCAACTGTTACAATGTGTTCCTGTTCGAAAACTATACGTGACCTCTCATAGAGTACTAACTACGTACAAGGGATGGCGTTGTTGCTTCCTTTTTCCAATATTGCATATTGACATTTTTGTCACAAAATACACTTAGCCATAATTTTTCATTTAAACATCTTCCTAAAAGCCTCAACATTATTAGATATATTCATCTGGAAATCAGCTCTATCCAACTCCTCTTCGACATCGCCAATCCCCCCAGCAATCTTTCTAAGCGCAAACGATATCCCTCCCCGGCGAATGAATAGAATGAATAGAGATTCATCGCGATCCATTCTGCGAGAATTCCCCGGTGTTTCGTTGAGCACGCGTCTAATCGTCACGCCGGGGAATTACAACGAATTTCCCGGCCTGCCGTAATTTACGCCGGCCGAGTACACGACATTCCAACCCTTTATGGCGCGCGCCGTCCATTGAATGTCAAATGAGAGCGGGTCGCTCACCCAGAAACGTCCCCGATTTTCCGCCTCCTCAGCGACGACGCCCCCGCGACTCCTTCGAACGGACGTTTCCGGCTGCGAATTTTTCCGGTTGCCTCCACGCTCCCAACGGTATTAAGCCAGTGAGCTTATGGCGTTTCGGGTAGGGAACGTTTCTGGGTCGATGGCCCGGCAGAGGTAAGCACCGAGTTTCATGGGCGCGGAGAAGAAGGCGGGGGCGTGTACTCGAAAAGGGTTTCCGTGTCGTTTCGAAGTTACTTCAAGGTCACGAGGGGGTTATCCGTGTCAGGCGATCGACTCGAGATTGGCGAAAGTTCGCGTGGGTTCGACGAGGTCGTGTCTTTAAGAATAGATTTACGGACGATTCTGGTATATCTGTTTCCAATATTCATATACAGGCGCCCCTCGACTTTCGCACGTTTTTAAAAATTCAACCTTTTTAGCCTTTGCAGTCGGATGTCCCCTCTGAAAGAACTGGGTTGTCCCCTCTCAGGAGACATCAGATTTTAGCCATTAGAATACAATGTTATTCCGATCAATACTTTAAAACACAATTTCTGGTGCATATTATTTTACATCCCTTTACTTTCGAACATTCAACATTCGCACTCATTTTCAGGAACCAATTGTGTGCGAAAGTCGAGGGGCGACTGTACTAAGGAATAATATATACTGAGAGCAGAACTGAGAGGGAAATAGATTTAAGTATATTTGGTATCGCTCCGTTGATAAAAGTTAGCAAAAATTGCTAAGAACAATCGTAAAGTTGTTTTTGCAAATTTTACTCATGAAGTTCGAAACTCATCGAATTCACGGGTCCTGTATACCTAGTGTTAACGAAACGACAAAGGGCATGGTTGACATGGCCAGGCTCGAGCACTTGCAAGAAAGGTAATCGGTTAATTCCTCTTAGTGCAGGAAGGTCGCCACAAGTATTATTTATTATTTCCTCACAATATTATACCGTGATTCAGATTCAATCAGACGAATTCCCTCCGAACCGAGGGGAATCCCGTCCCTGTTGGCGGCAGTAAATTAGCTGAGTTCCAAGCATCGACGAATTCTTCCTCTTTCTAACCCTAATCATTCCTGCTCGCACGTTGAAGAGCACGGAAAGTCGGGCGGAAATTAATGAGGCCAGGCGCGGCGTTACACACCGCATCGATTTCTATTAATTTCCGCGTTATCGGAAACGCGTTTATGGTTCGCGAGGAGGAAGGAGGGTGGCGGGCAAATAGTAAACGAGTTCGAAAACCGATGCATCGATCGGCCGCGCGATCCCCCGTGTAATTTATCGCCAGGGCCATGTGTCCGTTCATCGACGGCCATCCGTCAACGCGATTCATCATCGAACGTCCGCGAGAATTCGCTTCTTCGAAATGTTCACGGCCCATTATGCAAATGCAGCTGGATCGAACGATCCTTAGGGAAGCTCTCCTTGCTACGTGTAATTTATTTATTTATTTTATTTATAAATAAAACATAGCCCTATTAAATACATTATCTATACATATAAAAAAGAAATGTTGCCAATTAGAGAATAGTAACAAACTGTCATATAGAGAAACAATACTGTACTAGATTTTGCATATATGCGTCCACAGCATCCAAAGGATTAAAATTAAGAAAAAACAAAAAAAGGTGAATAAAAAACAAATTGAACAGCCATTTCTATAAAAATCCTTCATACTATCGAAAACTAGAAACCTTTAACTTTAAAATCGTCTTTGTTTTATTCAATTTGGATAAATTTTAGCGAAGTTATGTCAGTTTAGAGATCAAGTAAATATAGAAAAAGTTTTGTCCGGCTTTTCGGGGCAAATACCCAACTGTTCGACGCCTCGCGTAAAAAGCGGTTTCTAGTAGCGCCTTAGGCGCGACATCCGGTCCACGGAGCCCAGGTCGCGTCGAACAGCGTGCATTTTACCCTGTCCCAGCGCCTGGCAAGACAACGGAGGTTGGTCGAATCCTCTCGCGGCCCATCGCGATCCCGCCGATCGATTCGACTTTGGGATCCGACAGATGCTGCGAGATCTCGTTGGGGACGGGGCAAGAAACTTGAACGATGGAAGTTGGACGTTTCGCGGGAGAGAATGGATGCCGCGAAGGGAAGTATCCGAGGATACTTTTTTACGGGGAGGAGAAGATTCGAGTGTATGCGGTGTTTTGTGAACAGCGACGAGCGTAAGTTCGGTATATTGAGTGCTGCGAGCGGCATAGAAAAAACCTGCAAAACGCACACCTGCATACAGGACCATTCGAAATAAAATAAACGCAAGGAATGGTCTTTATCTCAAAAAGGTTTAGAATACTGTCAAAAAAATAAGAAGAAGACGGAGAGGGATTGAAGAGTATATTATATATTAGGTATTATTGTACAACATAACGTGCGTGGACTACACTATGTCGAGAACTCCTGCCAATTATACAGGGTGTTCGGACAGCCCTGGGCTTATATTGAAAGAGTAACTCCCTGAGACATTTTAAGACGAAAATCAAGAGTAACGATTTTGCGTTTGAGGCTTTATTTACGAGTTATAACTAGTTAAAGATATCGTTTAATCCGGACCGTTCGACTCTTGAGAGCGGGTAACCGAGGCAACTCGGTCGGTAACGTCGCTGAGTCCACAGTGATGCTCAAGCGTCGAATGGTCCGGATTAAACGATATCTTTAACTAGTTATAACTCGTAAACAAAGCCTCAAACGCAAAATCGTTACTCTTGATTTTCGTCTTAGAATGTCTTAGGGAGTTACTCTTTCAATTTAAGCCCAGGGCTGTCCGAACACCCTGTATAATGATAAAAAACAAAAGAATACGATCCAGCGCGATCCCACCGCTGCGAGTCCTGGTGGGGATACGTGCGCATTCAAACATAAGCCGATCACAGCAATATACAATGTATCTTTCTAACAAATACGATAAATTTCGTTCAACTGCAGTTTCCATTTCCTAACAACGCCACTTCCTGAGCTAATCCTGAGAACTCAGATCTTTAACTTAAATCCTAGGCTCCAGGCTTGAAGCAGCCGCCTTCATGAAGCTTAAGATCACGAAAAGTATCGTCTTGGAATGCTTCGTCGTGATCTTTAGAAGCCGCGCGCTCCGAATGCTAATCGAACGGCCAAGCACCGCTAATAAAACGAACTTCATAAACCAGGATCCCGACTGAGCCTCTGCCTAAACATAAGCCTAAAGTGGAATCCGAGTTGCATCCTGCTCGAGACTTCAGCAGAGTCCTTTCGAGCAACGAGATTGTTGGTTATTTAGACAGATTAAAAGAATATTTGATAGAAAACGGTTTGAGAATAACGACATGTGTTTCGGTATAACGGATATGATATATTGAATAAAACAAGGTTAGATAGATCTTTATGAATTGTTTTCACCTATGTTAAAAACTGATCATAATTATGACCTCGTTCTTCACGCTCTCAATATGTGGACATTATAGAGAATGGGAGGATCACTGCAGTTGTGCTGTTTTTATTTTAAATTATTATCAATGTTATTCATTGCCCAGCTTTACTAAATTTAGTTAATTTTAACGTACTATTTTTATTTAAATATCAATATTATTAGTTGCCCAGCTTTACTAAATTTAGTTAATTTTAACGTACTATTTTTATTTAAAATTATTATCAATATTATTAGTTGTCCACTAAATTTAATTAATTTTAACGCTCCTTCGCGTCATTTCTGTTCGTCTTCATTATTTGCTATCTTTAAATTAAAAAACCCATCTCAGATTCAGCGATCCCATCACCAGAATTTATATTTATGCGAAACCCAATCACCGACAGAATCGATTTGGTCAATGGCAATATCTACAATTGAAAACTGACAATAGGTAATTTGCTTAGAACCAACCCCAGTAATAGCTCTGTCAACCTGACTCACTTTCGTACACATTATACAGTCTTGTACCATCTCGTTCTTCTTCAATCTATTCAATTGTCTTCTAACCTCCAAGCCATACGAAAGTAAACATATCAAGCAGAGAGTGATTTTCAATATATCTTTAAGCATATTAATATCCTACACTAATATTCCCAACATAAATAAATAAATGTATATCGCCACGTTCCAGTCGACTAAAGACTAGCCTATATATTCGGTGATTTACTCACGACAGGAGATTCGAATCCCAACAGACATGATTATTCAAGGGATGCAAAGAATCAAGAGAGGACTAGGTCCTCGAGAGTCGAGGCGAAGAGAAACAAAGTTCCGGGGGCTGCTGCTTTATACCAAAGAATTCACTTAACTTTATCTCCCCGGAACTTTCGAATGATCCCCTATTCCGGACGAGGTCATGCTAGGATCACTACCGACAATTTGCTATTTTTCCATCCCCCTTTGGAGCTTCGACGACAACGTTCGCCCAGAACGACTTCCCGTTTTACAGGCACCCGACGTTAATTGTGCTTAATTGTTGAGCTGTGCGTGGACGACGGTAAACTTTATTGAACTTCGCTTGAACAAAGGAAACGTTGGGAACTGATAGTTGCAATAAAAACGGAACGTTCGATACAGAGGAATGTAGGTGTTGGTAATAATTTAAGAAGCGAAGCTTCTTTCGTTTCATTTTCTTTACAAATTCTTGAACATATACAATTAACTTGATCCCGTTTATAACAATAAATAATTTATTTTATAATATGGTTGAGTACGAATTTGACTTCATTTATGCCGGCATAGACGATGTTGGATATTTAGTTATTCAAACGATAGATAAATATACATTAAAAATTATCGTACAAGTTAACCCTCTACACTCGAGAAGTGACTGATAACCGTTCAGTAATACTAATTTTTAATACTGATTTTCAAAGGCTAAATTATCCATTAAGATAATTATCATTTGGGTTAGTTAACCCCTTGACGTACTTTGACGAGTCTGACTCGTCACGACAATATTGGATCAAACATGAGTGTCACGAGTCAGACTCGTGGATTCAAATGCGAGTCAAATGTGAAAATTACGAATTTAACACGTAGAATAAAGATTGAGCCAAATATACTAAAAATTGTTTGATGATAGAGCTAACGACTGAAATATTTGATTTTTTTCTACCGGTTGGACCTGGATTTCATTGAGTTAAATGGTATGGCAAGGGGTTAAGCAATATACTCAAATTTACTCATATGACTATCTAACCCCTTGGATTTCAAAATTTACAAAATTTTCATTCGATGACTAAGAGTCGCCTTTCAAGTGCGAAGGGTTAACGAGTTAAGGGACCAATAACCGATCGATTCTACGTTTAGAATCAATTTACTTTCAATTCCAAAGGTGCCTTAATAAAACGGTTAACAGTATCGACTAGAAGTTGGGACAGAACTGCACCAATTCTCGAAAACAACAAAATTTATCCACGAAGCGAAGGAGAGCGAGGCTCGAGCGTGGAGCTATCGTCGATGAATTTGCTGAAAAATGCTCATAGTTAGGTGAACTCCGGCAACGCGTTCTGTGTTTCCAGGAGCAGCTCGCCACGGAAACTTGGATCCTGTAACGTTTCGAGTGGAGAGGGAAAAGCGGAAGGCAGAACGAGGTTCAATGTCCCGCGGTCGATGGAACACTCGGGTCATCCTGAGAGAAACGCTGTTCCCGAAAGTGAGGGTTACTTCGGTGGAAACGATACGCGGAAGCGTCTTTGGAAATTTTATGGATCGGTTAGAAGAGAGAGAGAGAACCGTTTGAAACAGCTACAGTAGCGGACAAAAGTTTAGGACCAAAGAGTCGAAGAAAATAAATGAATTAATCCACAAGAAATAACAATATTGTAGGATTTTTCCACGGAATGACCGTTAGAAAGACGTAGTTTTTTTCCCGTAAAACAGCTGTTATACAGACGTCAGAAACGTCGTTATAAACAGTCGATTGTTTTGCGTAAACGTGTTGCGAATCTGCAAATTTGGCGGCAGTCGTATTTTGCGCTCCTCAGAAGAACAGTCGCGGAAAGCAGTGCCGCTCGGATTCTTGTTCTTTTTCTTGTGTGAGTTTTTTTGAATAAATTGTTAACTTTCTTGTTTATAAGATTCGTGTTTTTCCCCTTCACCCTCATATCCTACAGTATAAATAAAATTTGTATTCTATGCTAATTAATAAATTGTGTTCTACCATAATGCCAATAAAAATGAATAAATAAGCAATACGTATTTACAAACCATAAAATTATGTTTTATATTGTCCTATTGTCTTAAACTTTTATCCGCTACTGTACATGCTTGAAGAAGAAGAAACTACATGCTTCGTGAAAATTATTTTTCTCTTACCGTTGGTTTCAGAGTTTCAAGTTTCTAACTAACCTTAACTCTTTGCGCTCAAATGGCGACCCTCCATTTTCAAAAATCTTCAAGCGCAAAGAAGTATCGATAAACAATATCAGAATTTACTTGGATTAAAATTTATTTATTCATGGGCTATAAACCTATTGATTTACAGAGGTAAATATACAGAGCGCGTTAAACAAGATTATAAGAGATTGTTAAGCTGACAATTTAATTGTTACAAGGGATAAATATTCAAAATGTGTTATATCAAATAGGGACCCTGTGTTTTCAAAAATCTGCAACCGCGAAAGGATATCGACATTAAACAGTATCAGAATTTAATTGGATTAAAATTTAATTAATTAATTTACTTACTTATTTATTCACCGGCTATAAACCAATTGATTTTCAGAAGCAAATATACAGAGTACGTTAAACAAGATTACAAAATATTGTTAAGTTGACAATTTAGTTGGAACAAGGGATAAATATTCAAAATGTATTATATCAAATAGGGACCCTGTGTTTTCAAAAATCTGCAACCGCAAAAGAATATCGATATTAAACAGTATCAGAATTTAATTGGATTAAAATTTAATTAATTAATTTATTTATTTATTTATTCACCGGCTATAAACCAATTGATTTTAAACAAGATTACAAAATATTGTTAAGCTGACAATTTAGTTGGAACAAGGGATAAATATTCAAAATGTGTTTTATCACTGTATTAAAAGCTATATTTAAAATTTGCAGTCTAATAAATACAGTACAGTGATAAGTAATAAATTAGAAGTAATATTAAGGAAAGAAAATTTATCTGCAATGAATGGTAATGGAATAGAAATTACACTTGATGAGGGAAAATGTTGAGATACGGTCGAGCTTGTGTACACGTGTTGCGCCTACGTTTCAGAAAATTTTCCTCTGAATGAAGCGCCTTTCTTTTGTCCAAAACTCCACGTGCGTTCCCAGAATCCATTCAACGTAATTACTCAATCACTACCTCGGCCATTCATCGCTTATACTCGACGTACGAGAATTTCATTCATGCTCGGGTCCATTCACCTTTACATCACGCTTTGTCCTGTTCATAAGCGTTACACAGAAATGTGACGAATAGAAAGGAAGAAATTATTCTTCTCGCGATTCTTCAGCCACGGTAACGCGAAAAAATAATTTCGTTCGCGTGCAAATTCATTCGTTCTCACAATGTACCATAAATAGATAAACAAGATACAACGAAGAAAATGCAAAGCTTCTTAAAATTAATTTTAAAATACATGTTGCGAAACTAAAATAGTATAACAGATCGACCTACTTATATTTCAGAATAAATCTCAAAAGATTGTTCAGTAGCGTACTGCTTAATAGTACAGCCAGTGACGGATTTAGGCATTTAAAGTAAATATTTTGCCTATAAGGAAATTTCTTCTCTTCGAAATAAAATAAAAATAGTATAGAATTAAAAATCTAATTTCTATATAATTATGAATTAAATTTCAATTCGTCCATCTACTGTGAAGTTTGCCCTACATAAGTGAACATAAGTGAATGGAGGCTGTATTAACCCTAGATTCATAAACATTCGTTTCACAGATCGCGCAAAATATGTAAACACTTGTAACTTTTAAAGTGAAAGAGATAGAAAGATGAACTTCGATTGTTCAGAATAACCATTATTGTGTACAATTTTCATTTCAGAAAATGAACGACTTATAAGCAACTTTTCAGATTTAAAGTGTGTTTTATTGCTTCTTGTATTCTATAAAACAAAAATCATCAATATAATATGTTTTTCTGAGAGACGGATATTTATGAATGTAGGGTTAAATATTCCCTAGCGTAACAAAGAAAATATTTTTTCTTTAAAGCAAGTATTTTACCGACAAAAATAAAAATAGTATAGACTAAAAATCTATTTTCTATATAATTATCAATTAAATTTCAATTTGACCATCTACCAGGCAGTTTACCCTTCGGCAAAAGCTTAAATCCATCCCCGAATATAACGATACAACAGTTTGTCTGACCGTTGTACAGTATCGCATAGCATACTCGACAGAGAAACAAATAAAAGATGATCTGATTCCCGAAAACAAGAGGAGTAACAAAACAGAATCGAAATTCCCTACCTGTTAAAAGCGGCAAAGTGCCGAAATGGACACGCAGCGCGAAACTCGATGACCATTACCGTCGAGAGCCCAGGTTCCCGGTCACGAGAACCGAATATGAGAACTAGCCTTAACCGTTTGAGTGCAAAAGAATTTCCTTCTGTATATGCTAAAAGTGCGAGATGAAATGCGTAACTATTTTTACATTACACAATAAAATAATAACTAGGATTATAACATAATGTTGACCAATAATTTTTTAATAATCAGATTCTGTATGAAATTTCTCAAAACATGGATAAAACTTGACTTTTGGCTCAATTTTTGACTATAATCACTATAGTCACCCGTCGTGTACAGCTGGCGTTTTGTGGCTAGTGATTACAGTTACACGTAGTAGCGAAATGGTTAATGCGAAAATTAGAGTAACAAACAGCAACATGCGATCGGGTTTCTCCGTATTTTTGGTAGAACATAAGAAAAGCGCGATGAACGGGTTAAAATAAGCCAATGGCAAAAATAAGCCAATGGCAAACTCCAGTATTATGACGGGAACAAAAATTATATTTTATATATAACACAACCTTTATATACAACACAAAATGACGTGAAACGAATGAATAAAAAGATAACAGTGACAAACGACAACACCAAAAAAAAAGAAATGAGGACACAAGCATACCGCACACAATCCATGAAATGAAAAACACTACAGTTCCTACAAGTAATGTCACTTATAGATGCCGCAATTATACAACTTTATTTTTATTGATTTTCAACAGAACCTAACCCGAACGCTGTTTCGCGATGCAGCCGAGCTTTCATCCCCCCGTTTCGCGGAACTTATTCCCTCGTCCGCCTTTTTCCGGTCCGGCGTTCGATTTATGATTTGTCTGGGTGGCACACCGCCTTCCCGCGGAACGCATCTGCATAACAGGGGCGTCGCGACGCCCGACGATGCAACGGTCGCGCGAAAATGCGGCGAAACGAATCGCGCGCCCGATCGAACGAAATCATCTCCGTCGATTATTCCTGCGTTACCGGTTCGACTGAGCGTGGCCGATTCACGGGAACATTCTCCAGAGAAATTGTCCAACGACGTCCGCGGGGAATTTAGTTTTATCGAGTAAACCGGTTGTAGGGGTGAATTGTTTCGTGGATTCGTTACGCTTACGTTTCAACCCCTGATTTCGGCTTAATTTTTCGTACGAACATGCTGCGATGCTAATGAAAATAGTAACTTATTCGTCATGGATGGATTTCATTTTGATGGATAGTTTCGGAGTATTTGTTCGTGTTGCTTGAGGGATTTGGGGAAGGTGAATGGAGGAAGAGAGTATTGTTTTGTTCTGTGTCTTTTGGAAGAATTTCAGGGTGATATAGTGAGCAACGAATTGTTGCGTTTACTGTTAACCCTTTGCACCTGAGAGGTGACTGTTAAATCGTCTAACGATACTAATTTCAAAAATTTTCAAATTCAAAATATTTACTGAAATTCGCCTATATTAAACGTCATTTAATTTAGTTGAGTCATATACTAAAACTTACATATGTATGTGACTATTAAATCCCCGGGTCTACTAATAAATAAACTAACTAAAATATAAAAATTTTAGAAACCATCATTTGATGACTAATAGTCGCCTTTTGAGTGCAAATGGTTAATATCAGTTACGATTCGCCTATATTAAACGTCATTTAATTTAGTTGATTAATATACTAAAATTTACATATATGACTGTTTAACCTCTGGGTTTGACTAACGAACAAACTAATTAAAGTTTGAAAATTTTGAGAAATTATCATTTGGTGACTAACAGTCGCCACTCGGGCACAAAGGATTAATCTTAGTTACAATTCGCCTATAATAAACGTCATTTAATTTAGTTGAATAATATACTAAAATTTACATATATGACTATTTAACCTCTGAGTCTGACAAACGAACAAACTAATTAAAGTTTGAAAATTTGAAAAATTATCATTTGGTGATTAACAGTCGCCTCTCGGGCACAAAGGGTTAATATTAGTTACGATTCGCCTATATAATATGTCATTTAATTTAGTTGAGTAATATACTAAAATTTACATATATGACTATTTAACCTCTGAGTCTGACTAACGAACAAACTAATTAAAGTTTGAAAATTTGAAAAATTATCATTTGGTGACTAACAGTCGCCTCTCGGGCGCAAAGGATTAATATTAGTTACGGTTACATCTTCAAAGTTTCTCTGGTACTGTTTACCGCACGAGAAAATGTGACGCCGCGCACGATCCGTTCGAGCCAAGAAATACGATGTCTATAATTCCCCGAAGGAACAAGATTACTCTCGTTCCAATAACTTTTCCTTCATACGACGGCCGTTTCACGCGCAATTTGAGGTCGTCAGGTTAGCCGAGTTATTTCGTATTCCCCGCTTCGAGAATTGGAACAGGGACGCGGCCGGTGAACGCGATGAATGCGAAATAAAAATTCAAGGAAATTCCGCGATCGAAAACTCAATTGTACAGGCAACGAAAAATACTCGTGAAAGTCGTTCTTTTGCGGTCATTAAGGGATCAAAGAAAACGGAACTGCATCTGTTAGTTTTTCTTTCCTCTCCTTTCCTATTCCTCTTTCTCCTTTGCCTTTTTCCCGGCCGACAGGACTGCGTGGAAGAATAAAACCTTCTTCTTTTGAATGAAAACGTTTAAAAATAAAGTTCGACGGTCGACCAACTGGCGAAGACGAGAATCGAAACGAACAAACCGAGGCAAGAATCACAGAGACCTTTCTTCGAGGGTGCGTTCAACCGGTGTGAAAGAATCGCAACGTAAACACGCAGACGGGATTTTTAAAACTGTGACAGGAGTCGGTTTTTCGGAAAATTTAGATAGGAACATCGATGGAATTAGCTTGAATTAGAAAACACTTACGCGGTAGCAAAATTCACCAACTCTATTAGATTCAAGTTTGAATAATTTTATTAATCATTATTTTATTAATATCGCCTTGTTTATTTTATCGACATATTATTGTTATAATTTTATTAATATCGCCCTGCTTATTTCGTTTACAAAATACAAATTTTTATTCGCTCAGCGTTAAGCAATAACAATAACTTAATTTCAATTTTATCCCTACTCTCTATACAAATTAATACTCCTCGTAAATGTGTTTCAGGCACAAAGTAAGTATTTAGAGGTACATAAAAGTTTGTCTAGATTCAAGGAGCAAGAATTCGTGCACACTTCGTTAGCAGAAAAATCTTACGCATCTTTCACGTTTCCGTTCTTCCCGGACACGTTGCTTTATCGAGGGACCAATATGGAGCCGTCATGCTTTAAAAACCGATACTATCGTTAAGAAGATCGCATCAGTGCTAATTAGCCGGACAAAATTCATAACTTAATTCTGCAAAAGACCATTGATCACATTATTAATTAATGTCTGATAATAGAAGTATCGACATTCTTTTGTAGGTTACTTCCCCAAAATCTGTTTTATCGACAGTTAAATTGCACATTGATTTCCGATACGTTCATCTATTTCAAACAGACATCTTCAACAAAATTGAGTTAGAGCTATATTACTGATTCATTGTTATTCGAAAGAAGCTGTATAATTACTTTTATTAGATTTTTAATTAATAACCTATAATGGAATAAGAATTTGCGAAAAGATAATCGTCTTAATGACTTATACAAGAATATTTCGAATAAATCATGTATAACAGAATTATCTACGGGAGCAGAAAGGTCTATAAGACGTAACATATGTAACTTGTCTAATAATTAAACTTTATTTTTAATAATAAAATTATCTAATTCTAAAAGAATTAATGACAGATGAGAAAAGAACGATGATAAACAATACGTTTATTACTTTATCTTATATCACTGTTATTATAGATCATGTTATGTTATATTTCGTTGTTGTAGCTTCTTAAGCACAATATTAATGAAAGAATAATTAATAAACAACAAATGAATGATAATAAATATTTTCATATCAATCTTTGCATCGATAAACACGAGAAAGTGATATTGTACCTCTAGCTGCCGTGATCGCGACACTGTGCGCCGATCGACGTCCCGGGCGAAACAGGCCAGTGGAAACGAACGGGGAAGCATTTGAAGTTCCGATAAATCAGGAACCGAAAGAAAGGTGGAGAGAAAACGAGGCACCTCCGGTTCCCCGGAAGACTTCTAAGAGGCTCGCTCGCTGGAGCGTTGCAAAATAGTTCGGCATCGCAAATAATACGGGCTCCATCGGCTCCATTGTGCCTGGTCCCTCTACCCTCCCCTCTTCCCCAAGCCGTCCCCAACCCCTGCCGCGTTCCCGAGTTTACATAGACCTCGAGTCCCGACCGATTTACGGTTCGAAGAGTAGAATTGTTCGAGCTTTCCACGCGCGGTCTGCGTAATAATATCTCGTTGCGTGCTCTTTTCCCCGGAAACAAGGGGAAGGGAGTCGGATCCGAGAGCCATATTGGATTCCGCTGAGAAGGCGTTCGAGAGGGATGAACGAACTGTGCACATGTGTGTGCGAATAGCACGATTTGTTGGGGATTAGATGTTTCAGGAATTCGTGGAAGACAGATTTTGTCGAATAAAGAGAGCGAGGGGGTGACGTGGATAGTGGAGGGGTAGTGGAGGGGTTCGAATGGATTATTTTGGAAGGTAAAAACGTTAATACAAGGAATTTAGGGTAATGTTCGTTTGTATTAGAATAGTGTGTAAGAATAGGGAGAGTCGGGGTAGTGTATTATAGGTGTGTAGTTGGAATGTTAAGGGTGAGTAGTTAAAATGTTGAGAGTATTCGAATAAAATTTCTAATGCAGTAGAAATATTAAAAGGAAATATTTGGAGTGGTAGGAATAATGAAGTGGTGAATTTGGAATGGTGAGAATGAATAGAAGAATGCTTGGAATATTGAGAACATTTAGGTAGAATATTTAGGTTAATGGAGATATTGAGGTCACCGGGTATAATAGATTGTCTTACATTAATGCTGAGAAATTTTATTATTAAAGAAATCGAAGAAATGACCAAAGATTGCGAAACCAGCGCTTTAATAATTAAGCTCGAGCATCGCAAGCATAACTACAAACGTGCTACAACCAACAACTAATTGCCCTATTGACTATATCGACTTCCCCAAATTATTCTAATTTCCACGCGTACAGCAAATAAATACAAATAATAATGTACCAAATAATTATACAAATAATAATAAAAATAATAATCAAACAAAACACCGAAGATCGCAAAACTTACTTAACAGCTTCAACAATTAAGCGCATGCGTTGCAGGCGCAATTAGGAACGCGCTGCACCCCAGCAGAGCCCAACACCTAATTCTCGCATCAACGATCAAATTCCTGAATTTTCCCGTACAACCTCCGCGCGTGTAACAGCACTCGAAACGTAATACCAAAAACAACGTTGTTCTCGACGGGCGGGCTTAACTAATATCCCGAGCGAGCGCGCGGAGTCGTCTGTCGGCCATTAGTACCGCGCAACGGTGCAGCCCTTTCCCGTCCGTGGAAACCGAGTTCGCGTGAACAAAAGCGGTTCGCTGTGGCAATATCGTTTAGTTCATTGGTCGGGCGTAGCTAGGCCGCGAGCGACGCAAGTGATTACATTTGCCCGCCGCTTCTAATTAGATAATTGCACTCTCGCGGAGAGGCGGACAAGGGAACAACATAGACAGGGGGGGGGGGCTGCTCGTTCGAGAGTATTGTTTCTTCGCGCGTTGCCATCATGTTTCCGCGGCAGTTAAACCGCGCCGCGTTTGTTATCGGCGACGCGATACTCCGAACGTTATACGGAGGCTGAAGGCGATCGTAAATTCGCAAGGGAGAGCGAAGGGAAGGGATGGAAACCGATCATACAGCGTGTTATCGACAGCAACAACGTTTCTTAATTTCTAAGGTGACGTATTGTCTCGGCTCTTGTATTGGTACCACTTCCTTGACGAGTGCCGCGATATGTTGATTTGTTAGTATGCTTCTTCGTTTTTCTTCGTTTTGCTTCTGACAGTAGGCGAAGACCGAACGCCTTTTAAGAATTCGGAAAACAGGAAATGGACAATTGGAAGATGGGGGGGGGGGGGGGGATTTTTTTGGCAGAAACGTGGTGGTCACCTGGGTGTGTTTAGGCTTTGGACCTAGGGGATGCGCAATAGTCAGGCCCAGAACCGGTTTCCATAATACATATAAATAATAAAAAATCCCTAACAGTGGGCGCGAATGTAAATCGATTTTAAGGGATTGGAAAAATTGAGGGTGGGAGAAGGAAATTAACAATTGTAAGGTAGAGGGAAAATGAAGGGAAAGGGAATTTTTATTGGCAGAAAGGTGGTGGTCACCTGGGTGTGTTTAGGCTTTGGACCTAGGGGATGCGCAATAGTCAGGGCCAGAACCGGTTTCCATAATACATATAAATAATTAAAAATCCCTAACAGTGGGCATGAATGCAGAGCGACTTTAAGGGATCGGAAAAATGGAGGGTGGGAGAAGGAAATTGACAATTGGAAGGTAGAGGGAAAATGGAGGGAAAGAGAATTTTTATTAGCAGAAAGGTGGTGGTCACCTGGGTGGGCTAGGCTCTGACCCATGGGATACGCGATGGTCAGGCTTAGACCCCGTGATAATAAACCAGAGCCGGTTTCCATAATACATACAAATAATTATCGATCCCTAAACCTCCTCGTTCGGGAGTATTGTTTCTTCACGCGTTGCCATCATGTTTCCACGGCAGTTAAACCGCGCTGCGTTTGTTATCGGCGACGCGATACTCTGAACGTTATATGGAGGTTGAAAACGATCGTAAATTCGTGAGGGGGAGCGAAGGGAAGGGATGGAAAGCGATCATAAAGCGTCGCGAAAAAATTCTGCTCTGTTATTGGGAATCGTCCGCATTCGCAACGCCCGTTTCTACACCTGCTCCCAGTCTCGCGCCAATCGTTTGTCAAAATTATGAGAGTGATTGTTATTATTGAGAATGGGTTTTAAAGTATGAAAGAAAGTAACAGAGAGAGAGAGAGAGAGACAGATATTCGAATGGAAGACCATCTGTGGGTGCGTATTTTTAGGGACTGGGCCAGCGTGAGTAAACTGTGTGTGTGATCGATGACTGAAGAGAAAACGTTGAGAAAGACTTTTCTGAATTTTCGGAATAATAACTTATGCAAAAGAAATTCATCCACCTCCGTTAAATATGTATCTGTTTCGAAATCCCTTTAACATTTTCTTAGGGATAACTTTAGCTACGATTACGTAAGTATTTGTGCCTGAAATATTACAGAGCAACAGAAAATAGCAAACTCGGATGGACAACTTCGAAATTGCTCGATTTGAATAAGATTTCCTCGTCTTAATAACATTCGTATAATTTCGCTCGCTGCCCCCCGGAAAACTACAATGACACGCGACCAATTCCACTTCCGTTCCTCCTCATCCGAGCCTTCATCCGTCAATAAAAGGCAAACAGGTACTCGCTTCCTTTAAATACAAACAAGCAGCCCCGGAAGACGTTTCCGCGCGCAGCCGGAAGCGGCCGATTGAAATAATACGGGAATCAATTCCGCTCGTGGCTGTCGTTCCTTCTACTCGGTGAATTGAAAATCAATTTCGAAGGGGGAGCACCAGAGGGGGGCAGGGGTTGCTGATTTCATTTCACCGTCACGTTGCGTCCTACCAACCTCGATCGAGGAAACAGAAGAAGAGGAAGGAAAAAATGGAGGAAAAAGACGGGAAACGAGAGTTTTCCCTTGCATCTACGCGATGCACCACCGTCGAACTAATTGTTCTTGCTCGATGCTTGCAGAAAATTCCTCTAATGGAACCCTGATGCATAATACATATAGGAAATTTCTGCTTTAACGGGACTCTGGTGTGAATAAAATAAAAGTGACGCGATTAGAATATTAATAAATGTATATTTAAAACAATTTAACAGTAACCACTTAAAAGACTTTACAACTTAACAATTTTAACGTTCTTACTTCTGAATCACACTCTTTTTCTACGTTCACACGACCATCTCCTAACCCAAGCATTCTTCACATTTTCCTAAACTCGCATCCACCCGATCGCATTCCTACGTATACAACTATAAGATATTTTTTACTTTTTGTTTAGTAAAGTGGATGATAGGGTTCAGGTGTGAGTAAAATGAAGTGAAGTGCTTAGAATATATTTATATTTAAAATAGTTTAATTTAATAGTATAAACGATTTTTCAACTTAGCAACTACAATGTTCTTATTTCTTTCACAACCACCCACTTTCTGCCACGGGCTCGCATTTTCCCCGTCATACATTCTTCCAAACACTCGTTTCCTTTTTTCCTAATTGTCAACCTTTCTCACTCAATGCATTCAGTCACGTTCTCTCAAAAATCCTGAGTCGCAACGTTTTCTTAAGTGCTCATTTTTCGCGCCTTAGAATCATTCTAGTCCAAACATTCTACGTTCACACGACTATCGTCCAACTCAACCACTCTTCAGATTTTCCTAAACTTCATCGCATTTCTATATACATGGCCGTGTGCCGGCGTTTTAGCCGATCCGTAAACACAGAATCTTCGTTCCCCCGTATAAATTCGAAAGAGACGCGATCCTGAAGTTCGCAGCCACGCAACGACGCTTAATTATCAGCCTTATCGCGCTCAGACTGTACGGTGCGCCCCCGCCTCATCCAGGCCGCCACGCCACCCGCGAAACTTACTCGCGTCCCTTCCGTCCCAGGGATCGACCGCTTCCCAGGGAGTCTCGAGCTTCGAGTTAATCGCGGCCCGATCTAATTAGCGACGTGACGACGACCGCGTCGTCTAACCGGAGTGTATCATGCGCGTGAAGGCGACCAGGCGGAATCAAGCATCTGACGTTGGCGTAAGATTCGGAAAAGATTCGGGAAAACGAGACGAGGGGTGCAGAACTGAGAGAGTACCTGATGCTTCCCTTTCCTTTTCCTTCACTCTTTCAATCTATAGCTGTCACCCAGTAAATAAATAAAATAAATGTTAAGTACATGTCAAAAATAAGAGTGACATTAAATCGAAGAAGCTTTGAAGTATATATTAAACATTGTAGAATATATTTTAGAAAAAATATAAATTTAACAAGTGACGTCACAGATTGGAGGTATTTTTCTCCAAAATCAAGTTTGATCATTTCGATCCAGGACATTTATTTTGCCCGTCATTGTAAGTCAGATTATCGTCAAACGATTTTTCGCTTAAGGTGAACTCTTCCAAATAAAATGGCAGATAAAACACGTATAGCATATGTGTATCATCCACAACCGATGAACATTTGATACCACGCATATTAATGAGGATCAATTCTGTTTCACAAACTGTATTTACGAATCTATAAATTTTCGCAAAGATCCACTGTCTATCAGCAACGCGCAAAGACACGGGTAAGTTCAAGCATTCGAGCAAGAGGAAAAGAAAGGGTGGAAAATGGGAGGAGGAGGAAAAGTGGAGGCGTTAAATAATACTCGGTGCAGGCGCAAAGGGGATGTAATTGTGAGCGCGGCACGGTACGCGCTTCGAATAACAGCAATTCTCTAATTAGAACGTAAGCGTTTGCCCCGGCTGCAAGTACGGCTAACATTTACTTCCAAATAATTATCATCCTGGAATTTCCATTTTATTAGTAATGAGGGGCTCGCCGGGTAATAAACGTGTTGGTACACTAACGAACCAACATATCCACCAGGCTGTACGAAAACGAAATTTCTCGAAACGCGGATTCGTTCACGGTGATACGTGTCGACGATAAAATAATCACACGCGGAGTGATAATCAACGTTATCGCTTCCTTGTGGCAGCTAGCTTCATTAACCGGGCATTAATTACCACCCTTCCGCGTGCCATTATCTTAACCCTTTCGTTACTACGGGTGACTATAGTCACTGATCGTATATAGGTGGCATTTACCATAAAAATGAAGTCAATAGTCAAGATTTATCCGTGTTTTGAGATATTTCATACAGAATCTGATTATTAAAAAATTATTGGTCAACATTACCTTATAATTATAGTTTGTAAAAATATTAATTGTATTGTTGAAAAAAGATATATTCATGGAAAAATTGTTAACACGAGATCTCCCAACTTGGTTGGCTAAGTGTTAACGCAGTTCCCAGCGTTACATTTTTTGCGGCGTCCGTCAAGATATTCAGGATAATCGCGTCAACGTCGCTTTATCGCACTTCGCCCCATTAATTTAACATTAACGGCGCTCGCTGTATCTGATATCAGGATCAATCTAACGGGTTATTAATTGCAACCCCGTGACGTGATCGACATACCTCAGCAATACAAATTATTTTAAGAGTTATTTAATAGCTTAATAATAATTTCTCAATTTAAAATAATCAATTTTGCTCTGATTTATCGGAAAAACTCAATTTCCACGTTTTGATCCGCAATCTTAGACATGTTTCTATATCATCATACGTTTTATGGTAACTACAATTGTTTAAACTGTCTCTTATTCAATGTTAATTTTTATATTTCCTGTACTTCTTTTAAACGTTCTGTCCTAACCATAATTTCTTTTTATTATCCTTCTTCGATTAAGATCTTTACGATACTACAGTATTGTATATGTAGAATAAAGGTTCTTAAAATTATTTATTACTATGATCAATATGAATAATGGCAAAATGACATAGTGTGCAGTAAATTATAATTCAACCCTGCCACGCGACTCTCTATTTTATCCTCAGCTCTTTTTACGACTCTATACAACACGGGTCCCTTTTCTGTTTCGAGGAAACCCTTATAGGCTTCTTCCCACCCCGCGCTCGCTAGATGAGAAATTTGTATATAAATAAATTTTATCTAATTAAATTTGTAGTGTATGTTTATTTGCTGTACTGTATAACTGATACTGTATAACTATTAGATTGAATGTAACTGATAGATTGAATGCGATGGATCGAATGTATAACTGTGATTGTGACTGTATAACTGTAACTGTTAACTGACTGTTAACTGTGACTGTGTCGCGCCCAGGGAAGTTTGTGTTTTATATTCCCTGAACGCGTCGAGAAGGGGAAAATGTGGTGACATGGAAGGGACTCTCTGCGAGTGTTTTCCGGATTCTAATGAGGCTGCAATCAAACACCCGTGGTATGACGATCGGCTGGCCGTTTGGGCCTAATGACGGGCCGATGTTCAGGCCCTGTTGTAAAGTGCTTGATGCAGCCCCTTAGAACACCCGCAGAGATTCCGTGTTCCCACAAATTTTATATTCTTTAACAATTTATAATCGATTACATTTTCCAATTAGAATATAAAATTTAATTTTATATTTGTTATATTTTATATTTGTCGCCAACGGTTTTTTCCGATAGGCCTGGTTTTCGTCTAATCGACCCGCACTTTCACTTTCCCGGTCGCGGTTCTTAAAACTACGACACTACATATAATATATGTAGGAATGCGATCGAGTGGATGCGAGTCTGGAAAAGTCGGAAGAGTACTTAAGTTGGGCGATTGTCGTGCGAACGCAGAATGTTTGGGCTCGAATGTTTCTAAGGCGTGAAATACGAGAACTTGAGGAAACAGTGCGACTGAGAAATTCTGAGTGGTCGTGACCGAATGCGTAGAGTGAAAAAGGTTGACAATTAGAATGAAAGGAAACGAGTGTTTGGAAGAATATATGACGGGGAAAATGCGAGCGCGGGGCAGAAAGTATTGGACGGTGAAGGCAGAAAGCTTTTGACTAACGTAGAAGAAAGGTTTGGTTGTGAACGTAGAAAGAGTGTTAAAGTTGCTAAGTTGTAAAGTCCTTTAAGTTGTTTCTGTTAAATTGTTTTAAATATACTTTTATTAATATTTTAATTGGTTCACTTTTATTTTTCACACCTGAATTCCATCTTCCGTTCTACATTTTATAGAACTTTTCTATATATACGTATATTTACTTGTAAAACCGATTCACGTTTCGACACAGAAAATTAAGGGCGAATATCTGTAATCTCCAATAATGAACCGGCTTGCAAGACTAACGGTGGTTATTGTTTCCACCAGCAACATAATGAGTTGGAGGCGCGGCCGATGTACGCATAGGCATTGAAGTCGAACCTTCGACGAAAGGCAAACGAAGCCGTATTTACAGCTGGGATGATGTTATTTTATTAATGGTCGCGGTCTAACTGTTAATTTGGCGAAACGTACGCGTTTGCACGGCGAAATCTCTGTTTTTCCAAGTTGCTTATGTACTTAATTAGCCGAAGCTGCTGGATACAATTAAAACCGGCTCCAATTTGGGAGAAGCGAATCCTGTTAATTATAGTTCTTAACTTTCGCGCGTTTCACGCTTCGCGAGAGTTCGCGTTGCCTGGCGCTGTTAGCTCGAACTAAAGAATGATTAAATTCATGACTCAGCTACGAGCTACACTTGATTAGGCCAAAAAAAGTGACGGGATATCGAAGATACAGATTTAAGATTAAGAAACAAAGAGTTTGCACGTATTTATTGAAATAGTAATTTAATTAAGGATAGAAGAGAAGAAACTGTGATATTGGGTTGTCCGGAAAGTTCGTGCCGATTTTGAAGGAAGATTGAAGGAGATTTAAAGTTTACCATACATTTGTTAACCCTTTGCGGACGAGTGTCGGATATATCCGCCCAACTCTCGCGCTGCGGCTGGCGTTTGTCTGTCGTAAACGACACGTATAAGATACGCATGGTTATACTAGCCTAAGAAGTCAAGTTGGCCTAAATTTGTTTGTTTATGATTTTGTTAGATTTTATGAAAAATTTATTTAAATACAGCTTTAGTTTTTATAACACAAATGCTCGACGTAACTATTTTCTTTACTGCTCCGTCCGCAAAGGGTTAAATTATGCAAGTGCCATTCCTTTGTTCAACCTTTCTCCGTTTAGGATCTGTAGTTGGTACAAACAGGACCGTGTTCGAAATTATTTCGTTCTCGAAACGAAAGCCGGCGCTGGTTAGCAGGCAACGGCTGGTATCCATTTAATTAGCGCAGCCGATCGCGCTGTTGTGCATCGAGCTGCCGGCTTCGATTCCGCCTACGGGCCGATGAACGTGCAATCTCGTTCATTCAATTCATTAGGATTAATCTAGGATTGATGGTACGGCGCCAACAGGAGCGTCAAGACGCTGTTTCGTAGCGAGAACGCGAGTGGAAGCCGCTTTAACGGAGGATGGATCGTTAAGTGTTACCTGATAATTAGCAAAAATGGCTGGAAAATCAATTTTATTAAGGTTTTCTTTAACGAAAACGTAAGATCGTCGGATGTTGTATCATGTTAATCGTGATATCTGACGGAATCGTAATTAGTTATGAGTTATACGTGTTTATGTAGGTGTGTGTGTGTGTGTGTGTGTGTGTGTGTGTGTACAGGCGCCCCTTCACTTTTGCAAACAATTGGTTCCAGAAAGTGTGTACGAATATTGAATGTTTGAAAATAGTGGAATGTTGAAAAATATGCAACAAAGCTGTGTTTTAAAGTATTGATCGGAACAAAATTGTAGTTTGATGGCTAAAGTCTGATGTCCCCTGAGAGGGAGCAACCCAGTAGTCTATTCAACTCACGATGTCCCCTCAGAGGGGACATTCGATTGCAAGGGCTTAAAAGATGGAATTTTTAAAAATGTGCGAAACTAGAATATGCGAAAGTCGAGGGCCACCATTATGTTTTGTGTAGAACGCGAGAGTCGATTATTTTTATTCCTACGAACGGCCATTTGAGTACGAGGTGCCATAGAAAATATAGCGTATAAAAGGCATATAGGCAGATTTCATCGCCAATCCTCACCAATCCACTAAAAATCTAGTCCACTAGAAAGAAATTAATAATAATTCTTTAGCGTAATAAATTACTCGAACGTGAGAGATTGAAGGTGATGATGTTGATTGTTTTTTAATTGTCGATATTGGTACATAAAGTATTGATTTTTGAGACAGATAATTGGATATTAAAATAATGAAATGGAAAATATTCTAATTGAAAATTGTGAGGAATGGTGGATTCTTGGACAGAAAAATAAAAGCACTGAATTGAATTTTGGTAGATGACAGTTTGTTTAGGAGAATATTAGAGTTGAAACCGAACAGAAGTATATAGACGAGGAGAATTGTAAATGTGTAACAAAGAGAAATAGAAAATTTCCATCTTATCCTGTAAATATTGTGAAATAGAAGCTTCGCAGAGTTGCTTAATTATCTCTGCTACACTGGTATAATGTTTTATGAGGATTAAAGGTGAATAGGGTGAATGCTGAAGGAAATGTTAATTTACAGTTAATTATTATTTACCTCTCATTACTCACGTATTATAAACAACGCGGATAAAAGAGATAATGTATGATCACAACCACGGTAATTAAATCGTATGAAGTTGTAGTCACTTTTTTCAGTAGAATAATCAACGTATGATACAGCGTGTCTGGCCATGAATCGCCTTTACTACTGGACTGGCTCTTCGGCAGTAGAACAACATGAAATGTAAAACAGGAAGTCTGCTCCAATTAATAGTTCTGCCGAAAAGCCCTGAATAATAAACGAATAACAAAAATGGGCTGAAGTTCTCTTGTAAAAGCGAGCAGAGTAGCTGCTTGTGGCAGAATTAAAACATCTCCAACAGCGATGATTCTGCATACAACGCGCACGCTGTACACATTGAACAACTACCCTCAGCCGAATAAAAGTTCGCCAGTGGACACCTGAACAAATTCGCGATAAAACAAGAGAAATACAAAACCGCGTGTCTCTGACAAGAACGAATCCTGTGCGACCGCAATGATGCACGGTAGCGGATAAAAATGAAGGACCGATCGGTTGGTAGCAGTAAATTAATTAAGCTCCGGCTAACGACCGGCGATTGACAATGATTGTGAGTGTTTATGCATTTATCGGGAATTTAAATGCACGAAGAAGCACAGTATACATGGAATATGCAAAAATTTACAAAATTTTGTTCGAAATATTACAGATGCACGAAAGATATTGACAGAGAGTAACTTTGAATAAACTATCTAATTGGCTTTTAGTAAAGTGTTTCTCTTATACCTGTAGTGCTGTCTTCTAAACCAATTTTCGATAGTTCGACGTATACTTGATTATAAATATTACCACTAGATCTATACAAAAATTCCTATTGATTCTAAGTCCATGTTACCACAAATCTTCATGTGTTTGTCACCCCCAACAAGGGAAAATGCAGTAATCATAAAGAAGCAAAGAGGTAAACAACAAAAATTTTCGCGAAGACCTAAGGCTATTAATCATAGCTATTACCGTTCTCGAAATGAAAATTTCGAGTACCAGTGTACCTATTACGACCAGCTCGCAGAGTAGCTAAGTCCATTGTGGTCTAACCGCCGCGGCGGCATAGCGAAAACACCGGTAGCCATCAATAAATAACACCGTCCATCTCGCGAGCGTGGTTTCACGTGCCTCCGATATGAAGTCTAACGTCAACACACTCGCGTTTCAACGGCGTAATTATAATACAGTCGGTTGCAGTATCGCGGTGCGGTTTACACCGGGCAAACAACACCAGGTAAACCGTTCCTCGTGGCTGGAGAGGAGTTTCCTGGCCGCCCTCGAATCGATGTTTTTGCATAATGCAATCGTAATGCCTATTCCAGGCCGACTGCGTGCGTCTCCAAAGACTTGGTTCAAACTGTGGGTTATTTAAACCCTGAAAAACTTTTGTTTCAGGGGCGTGCATATTTTGTACGCGGCTGGCGAATGTCCTTTGATTTTCATAAGTGATTGCGGCCACGCATGAAATCTATGTGTAAGAAATATAACAATGTTTCCATCTGTTAGCAGAACACAAGACATTTACATGTCACACACATGACTCACATACACACACATACGATGGGAATATATAAATAAAGTTTAACTTACATAAAGAACCATGTTGTAAACGAGAGCAAAACAGTAAACAGCGAAATTATCATATTAAAGTTGTCCAAATTTACTATAAATTTACAATAATTTAACACTGTCTTTGCGAGCTTTCTTGGTTGCGGATATTAGAAAAGAGGGTGGATTAACGGAGGAGAGATCGGTAAGGAGAAGTAGCATTCGATTGCTGTAAACTTTGGAATTTTAATAATATTTCGTGCGTACGACCTTTTACATTTGGGGACCTAAACGCTGTAAAAGTACTGTCTTGTGAAAGTTTCGATCCGAATATTATAGACTATGAAACACTTGTTCTATGAAAATAGAATGGTACGAACTATGATTCCTGTCGTTCGACGACAACGTGGCGAAGCCGCAACGATTATCCACGAACGACGAAAGAGGAGGGAAAGTTCGCGGGCTGAAACGGCGCCGGCGTGGCGCGAACAGAAGTTTTCAACTTCTGCGAGGGGGAAACAGTGGTCACGGTTGGTGAAAAAAAAATAGGAAACTTGCGCGAACGCAATTCCAATCGTTGATGTGTCATTCGATGCGTCATTTGATTTATGTAAGAGCAAAATTCTAGTTTCAGAAATTTTGATAATCGCACGTTTAACTTTGCAATATTTACCGAGGCCATTTTTACCGTTTTGACATTTTTTTCTCTGATAAAAAATAATTCGCTGTGTGTTAGAAATTGAATACAGAAATACTATGAAGCAAAATTAACCATAAACCAGCTTTCTCTTAACGTGTTTTCTTAAGAGCATCTTCTTAGAACCCAAGCCACATCTGACATTTTATAAAGTTTGGAAATATTAAGAAGCAAAATAAAGGGGCTGAAAGACTCGGACAGGGTTGTAGGAATTTCGACCACTGCGTTTTGCTATTCTCATGACAAAGCTCGTAAGATTCCGGCCAAAGTTGCCCTTCTTCTACATAATATTTCAAATAAGAATGTATTTTATTTAAGCAATATAAAACCCTATTTCCAATACTATGAAACTAATGAAATGAATGAAATAATGATGTTTAGTTAGAGTGTATTTTATTTAAGCAATATAAACATCATTTCCAATATGAAACTATGAAACTAATGAAATCAATGAAATAATGATGTTTAGTTAGAGTGTAGTTTATTAACGCAATATAAAATTCCATTTCCAATACTATGAAATTAATAAAATTAATGAAATAATAATGTTTAATTAGAGTTTATTTTATTAACGCAATATAAAATTCCATTTCCAATACTATGAAACTAATGAATTGAACGAAATAATGGTGTTTAATTAGTTAACCCTTTAAGCATAATAGCTCGTCGTTGGAATTCTAGTTCACGGCGGTACCAATTCGTTGTGGCTACAAACATGTAACTAGTACGACAGTATACTCGAGACTAAGTTTATTATGAAATGAGATACCAACATAAACCGCAAGCGATGATTAATGCTATGAATCAGCTCAAGGTCTGATGCAAGACACGCTCGCAAATAAACGTATACGATATAAACATTGGGAACAGGTGAGAAATATAATAATCCGTACCTAAATATACGTCATTTTCGCTATGAATCGACCTTGAGCATGACGTACGCGCACGACATCGTTCCTGAAGGATTTAACCCTTTGCTCTGTTAGTCGCCAAACGATAGTTTTGCAAATTTTCAAACTCAAAAGGTTAAATAATCGTATAAGTAAATTTTAATGTATCACTTAATTAAACCAAATGAAATTCAATACGAGTAAATCTTATTAAATATTTTACACATGACAATCTTCAAAATTAGTATTATTGGTCCCCCACGAGTCACCCCTCTCGAGTGCAAAGGGTTAATAGAAAATTCGCAAAGAACTAAAAAAAAAGTCAATTCTATCAACAACAAAAGCAGAAACGAAAAGAACTGTACAATGTCCTCTCGTTAAACAATAATGATAAACTGCTGTACCCCCGTCAGGTATTATTAATCGAACGCATAAACAACCGTTGGAACTGCTCCTCGTTGCACAAAATAACGGGCAGAAATCGCTATTACCGTTTCCTCCAGCAACAGCAACCTGTCATTTGTATGCAAAATAACACGTTAAGATTCCGTGGAAATAAAAAGAGTGGAAAAGCGAGAGATGGCGAGAGGGGGACAGCGTAGGGGCGATCGTCGTCGATCACTATTGCGTGATCGCCTGGAACGTTTTCCAGCGCGGAGGGCGATGACAGGTCGCTCGTCGACGAACGAAGGGGAAGAGGGCCCATGAATCTTTGAACGGTTGGGCGAAGCGGCAGGGGTCGATGCCGAATTATGAAACTTTCATTCGACCGGCAGACGTGGACGAGCGTTCAGCCCCGAAAACGAGGCCACTTTCGCGACGAACCCGCTGCTGGAATGATGCACCAACCGGTTTCTTTGATCTTCAGAATTTTCGAATGAAATTTAGTGTAAAGCACACGGGGGTTGGTGGTCGGTAAAATTGTAATCGACGTACGCGAGAATATTCGTTAGAAATGTAAGGGGCAGTTTGGAGTCTTAAACGTTTGCGCTCGGGAGGCGACTGTTGGTCGCTAAATGATGGTTTCATTAATTTTCAAACTTTAGTTAATTTGTTAATTATTCAAATTCAGAGGTTAAATTTGTAATAAAGATGTAAATTTTAGTATATTATTCAACTGAATTAAATGACGTTCAATATAGGAGAATCGTAACTAATATTAACCCTTTGCACTGTTAGTCACCAAATGATAATTTCTCAAATTTTCAAACTTTAGTTAGTTTATTTATTAGTCACTCCTGGAGGTTAAATAGTCATGTAACCTCTCGAGTGCAAATGGTTAACGTTTTGAGTGCTATGGGCGCATATATGCGTCTGACAGAAGTTGCTAATCTAAAACTTCGAATTTTGGAAATTCTTGAAAATTTGGAACTCTTTTGGAAATTCAGAAGCTTCCATTTTTCTTACCAGAGTGAATATTAGGCAAAGTTCAGGAATCAAAGGATTATTTAGATACGAAGAATCTAAAATTGCTCAATTCTTAATGCCGACAAATTTTTGTTCTTCGTTTTCAGAAAATTGGAAATCAAGGGTAACTTCTTTCGCGAACATTTTACTTTTCCCCGATTCTAAGTATCTTCGTTTTAAATACTGCTCGTAGGAACTGGATACACTTAATTGAAAATTGTTTTCTTCTGTTCTTAGGATAATCGGTTCTTAATATAGACGGGACGCCCGCTGCGCGTTGATGAATACAAGCGGGCTTAGAGGCTTTTAGGCGAACGAGAAAGTTAGCCGGATGAATTTAGTGCAGCCATTAAGGAAGGAAGGGCTGCACTTATTAGCGGAAGAAGAATCGCCCTTCGTCATGGCAGCTCGCAGGCCACAAATAGCAATACCGGTTAAAAATAGATTCCTCCATTTAGGTTAAGAAACAATCAGCCCATCGATCTTGCTTCCCTGAAATCCTCACACCTTTAACCCCGTAATCACACGATCCAAAACAATTCATCAGAACCTTCTTTCCTCCGCCAACACGCTGCAACCCCTTCACTGTATCCAGATTTACGTGGCTCGTTAGTAGCATTAAACTAATTATTTTTACCAAAAAATAGCTTTCGAACATCTAACGCGTTTCACGTTTAAAATTATCTTTTATACCACAGCATTTAAAAAGGTTAATTGTTATTAAATGCTAAAACAGGATTTTAGTGGAATTTAACCATTTCAATAATTAACAAGGAGTTAACAATTAAAGTTAACATTGAAATGTTGCACATGAAATTACTGATTCATGATAATACAGTAAAACTAAATTTTAATTTCTTTAAATTAAATTTTAATTTTTTTTAAATTTATTAATCAAAGTTAGCTTTATCAAATTTAACACATCTCACTTTTAATAAAGTTTAAAAATTTCTAGAGAAACATTGCGTTCAGAGTAGCAAAGTGTGTTCTTCGCTTTATCGTATAGCAATCAACGTATACCAACGATTCTGACTCATAAAGTAATTAAAAATACAAAATTCACCACTGTCGCTTCACACTCGACCAACTACCAGAAAATCGTACGCAGAATATGAATCTTAAAAAAGTTTAGTTCCCCCTGCTCCTTCCCAATATTTTCCACTTTTTTTTGCAGTCTCTCAAGTTCCAAGAGGACCAAGTTGCGAGGAACTCGTCGACCGGTGGTTGCGCTCCTCAAGAATAAATTAAAACGAAATTTGTTGAAAAGTTCGTTTACTGCGGCAACCACCTCGACGTCCGTCCATAAAACACCGTGGCCCCTTAATTACTTTGCCGATTTATATTATCGGCATAAATATTCCCCACGGTGATGACGCTTTATTAACACTTGGCCAACCGAATGGGGAGATCTTCCATTTTTTCCTCGACAAAACGGTGCCATTGATTCTATTTACTTTCGTTATTAGTTGGTCCTGAGTTAATTTGTTAAAAATTATACTTTGGAAAATTTATGAATTGTACTAGTTCAAGACTAACCAATAACAAAACTAAATAGAATCAATTGCAGCGCTTTGTTCGAGAAAAAAATGGGAGATCTTCCCATTTCGTATTGTTAACACTAGGTTTATGAGATTCGTCAATTTGACGGGTTTTGGTCTTCGTAAGTAAAATTTGCAAAAGTAATTACTATTATTCTTAGCAATTTTTGCTGAGTTTCATTAACCTCTTAACGTGAATGCTCGAGTTAACTCGAGCGCGCTAAACTGGCCAAACTGTTCACACTCCAGATAATTCGAGCGACAATAAAATTTACAATACAATAAAAATTTTGATTATTTTTGTACTTTTTTAATTTTCTTGCCAAGACAATGTTCTAAATTGTGTTTTTTTACATTAACAAAAATTGATTCTTTTTGGCCGGATTTAAAAAAAAAAAAACTGTGCATTAAGAGGTTAATGGAGCGATACAAATATACCCAAATCTATTTTCTTCTCGGTTCTGCAATTTCAAATTCTTTTTAGTGTATACCTATCCCCTAATATATGAATATTAGAAACAGATATACAAGAAATGTCCGTAAATCTAGTGTTAAACTCGTACGTTGCATGCCGAATTAACCCTTTGCGCTCGAGAGGTGAAAATCGGTGTTTCACTTGCTCCATTCTTTAAACCCCATTTCCATCGAAAACAAAACCGCCGAAGCAAGCCATGGCGTGCGACGTTCCATGGATCCAGGGATCCATCGATGACCGGTGATCTTCCGACACGTTGTTGGCGGCTCGGCTTAATTAAACGTAATTACGATCCATTTTCCGGCGATCCGTCCGACGTTCACGAAAATTGGCTTCCTGGCTTCAACGTTCTCCGTCTTCGTTACTCCCGATACGCGTCAGTCGACTTCTTCCGCCGCTTCCGTTATTTTTACTCGAGGCTACTGCCTACGTCTCGGGGAAAAAGCTTCCTCGATTCTTCGTAGATGATAGTTGAGCCGAGTTCGAACATAGGTTCCGTCAGTTTTATTGATTTGGACGATTCTCGGTCGCTCAAGGGTTAAAATATTAGAGCGAACAAATGGGTTAAGCAGACAGATTTGTAATGATTTTCAATTTTTAATCTGTACTTGTGCAAAATGAATTATTTAGCATTCAAGCGACCATATTCATTAATACGCATTGAATGTGGGAATCATAATGCATCACTGTTGCGTTATGATTAAAAAATGAAAACATATTGTAAAAATAGCGGGAGAAACGCGATTGTCGTATCACTAATCAATATCACTATACCGATCATGTAAATTCAAATTTTTTAAGACTAAAAAATAAAGAAATGGGATTTAGATAGAGATTCGTTTCGCCCCCTAAATTTCACAATTTGCAAGACATTTCGTGTTTTTCTGAATATTTGAATTTCTCAGAAATACATAAACATCCCCAGTCTACGTATCACGCTGCATGCGATCAAGTTGCACTTAACCAAGAGCAAAAAAAAGGAAATACAAAAAAGGAAAAAGGTCAATTCTCCTGGCACTTGTATACGTAACTCAAGCAAATCAACGGTTCTCTCCAGAAAAAGAAAGCATCGCGATAGGGGGCGACAAAGGGCAAGCCAGCGTTGCAACCCCGTAACAAAAAGGTGGTAACGCTTTTGTAGAAGCTGGTTCCCATTCACGAGGCCTGACAAGAACGAAGAATTAACGCCTGTGTTTCTTACCCAGGACCGGAATAAATCGCAGGTACGACCGATATCGCAGCCGAGCATCGATTGCCATTCTCATTTCGGAAATGGAATGCATCCGAAACAGGAAAGGCGCGCGATCGGAATAAATTGTAAAGGAACGAACGGATCCACGCCTTTTGTTAGCGGCGTCATTTTTCTTTTCATCCCCTGAGAGGAGTAAGAGAAAGAGAAAGAGAGAGTGAGAGTGAGTGAGTGACTGAATGAGTGAGTGAGTGAGTGACTGAGAGAAAGAGAGAGCGTGAGTGAGTGAGTGAGAGAGAGAGAGAAAGAGAGAAGAGAAGAACATGCCATCTCCCGCAACTGTGACTATTTATTAAAGCGGAAATCGATGCAGTTACTACCGGCCGAGATTAATTGCCGCTCGATCCCCGTTATTCTCTGCTCGGATATTTCTCGCAAGGAGCAACGTATCAATCATTCTCCTCGCGCACTTGACTCCCTTTCATGGAACCCCAACAAAGGGTGGGAATGGGAACGGGGGAACATCGGTTGGACAGGTGAAAGAAATTTTTGTTATTACGAATACAGTGTAAAGCGGATCGATGGAGAATATGCTTGAAAGCTCGGTAGTAAGGGAAACATTTTTTTCGAATAAACCATTGTTTCGTATAGAAATTGGAAGAATATTTTTCTCTCGTCGATAAAAAGTAATTCGTGACGAATTCGTGAATCTACGAAAATAGAAACATAATTGATTTATCGAAAAAAAGAAGGAACAAGAAATTTGCATTCGAATGAACGGATAAAAGGACGCGTTAATTGATTGATTAAGAACGGAAGTGTCGAAGTGGGGATCAGGTTGGGTTACCGGTGGAAACTCGATAACAGAACGCTTTGCAAGTTGCTGTAGGGACAATTGACAAGAGCAAGTTTGCTTGGTAGCTCTAGAACGGGGCGGAATTGGAATGCTATTGGACCTGTTATCACATCGAAGAGGTTGAACGTGCGTCTCGTTTAGAACTCTTGGATCTCGTTAACCCTTTTAGCGCTGAGCTGTGCGACGTTAAGCGTGTGCTGTGGACCGCCCACTTTTTACGATAGCGCACACCATTTTATAAAACTATACAGCGTTCATAGTCCAGATTGAATGATTGTACGAGAACCCATATATGCGTTCATAACCCAGATTGAATGATTGTGCGAGAACCCATATATGCGTTCATAACCCAGATTAAATGGTTGTGCGAGAATCCATATCTGCGTTCATAACCCAGATTAAATGGTTGTGTGAGAACCCATATATGCGTTCATAACCCAGATTGAATGATTGTGCGAGAACCCATATATGCGTTCATAACCCAGATTAAATGGTTGTGCGAGAACCCATATATGCGTTCATAACCCAGATTAAATGGTTGTGTGAGAACTCATATATGCGTTCATAACCCAGATTAAATGGTTGTGTGAGAACCCATATATGCGTTCATAACCCAGATTGAATGATTGTGCGAGAACCCATATATGCGTTCATAACCCAGATTGAATGATTGTGCGAGAACCCATATATGCGTTCATAACCCAAATTAAATGGTTGTGTGAGAACTCATATATGCGTTCATAACCCAGATTGAATGACTGTGTGAGAACTCACATACGGGTTAATGCTGAGTGCAGTGTTTAAAAACACTTTGCTCCTTCACATATTTCGCGTTCGTGATGCCTCTGGATATAGAATTCTTCGAACAGTGACTCTATAAATATGTGCCGTGGAACTAGTGATTGCTATTGCGTATTAATAGCGCGTATAGGATCGCAACTATAGATCGTACATCATTCTTTTTGTATTCTAGAGGGAAAGTGTAACACGTCAGGAAACGTCGATTCGAGAAAAAGAAGAAATTACATGTTTATAGTTAATAGAGACTAAAAATAGGAGCGATAAGGGAGAAAAATCGAGATAATAGAATACATAGGTATTCAAGAATATTTTTGAAAACTCAGAACTTAAAAAGAAAGTAATATTTCGATTGCAGTTGACGAACTGTAAACAATACTACAATAGTTCAAGACTAACTAATAACAAAAGTAAATAGAATCAATCACAACACTGTGTTAACGGAAAAATGGGAGATCTCCACACTCGTTCGGTTAAGTGTTAAAAATGTTTCAATAATGAAAATCACCTTAACAACGCATCAGAGATTAAAAGCACCTATCCAACAATTTCCAAAAGAAACTCGTGACAGCGAAGTATTCGAGAAACAAAAATGATCTCGAACTCGAACGATTCACAGATGACCCGAAAATATCACGAGAAGATAAATTTTCAACAGCCAACCCCGAACGAACCGTCTCCAGAATTTCGGGACTGCAATAATCGCGGAAATCTCGTTCAGCGAGTTTTCAGCATTCCCGATCTCCTGAAATCACCACCCGTGCACCCTCCCTGCAGGCATTGCAATCACGATTAACTGGAGATTCGCCGCAGACAGTCGTCAACCGGAATCCGGGATCCCATCCGGGGCAGTTTTTGAGGTCGCTCGGATGAATGGCGACCGCGATCCACGGAGAACAATGAAGGAAACGCGAAGAGGCGTTTGATAAGGTCTGCTGCCGGTTAATTACCAACTCTCACGGGCGACACACCCCGATGTTTCCCGTACAACAATTTTCAGGGAAATTCCCTCCCCCCCCTCCTCCACCGCCACCAGGCTAATACGCTTCTCGTCCGATCCGCGAACAAACCAGACGCCGGAGTAATTAACCAGGCTTGTTGGTCCCGTTGCAATGAATAAACAAGTCGAGGCTGTTTCGATCTGTCCTTTCAACCTGATATTGAACACACAACCTTCGATCGTGCGGCTTTTGAAACATTTTACCGGGGAAATGTATACTTTAACCCTTTGCGCCCGAGAGGCCACTGTTAGCCATTTAACAGTATTAATTTCAAAGATTTTCAAGTGCAAAATATTTACTAACATTCACTTAAATTAAACTTCATTTAGTTTATTTAAATGGTATACTAAAATTTACACATATGATTATTTAACCTCCGGGTCTGATTAATAAACAAACTAATTAAAGTCTGAAAATTTGTGAGACTATCATTTGGCGACTGACAGGCGCCTCTCGAGCGCAAAGGGTTAAAGGGACAGAATGGGTATTTCTGGATTTCTGATACGAAGATTCGTGTAACTTAATTTTATCTCATTGGTTAATCGTTGGTAAACGCGGTTACTATCTTGGAAAACAGATTCACAGATAATTTAGTTATCTAACTGCCACGATCCTCATTTCGAGATTTGGAATTTTAAATGCACCACTTCGAGTGAAGAATATGTATGTCACACTGACAATGTGTATTTTGCGACTTTTTTCTATTAGTTTTCATTCATGCAACCTACCACAATCCCCATTTGAGATCTTTTAAAAAATATAAAATATTTCAACGATAAAACGTAATTTAAATATGGTTATATTTTTACACAACTCTTTGTACATATACAATAGCAGACAAAAGTTTAAGGTGACAGAATAATGTAAAATATAATTTTATGGTTCGTTAATATTGTTTATCTATTCATTTTTATCGCCATTATTGTGGAACATTATTTATTCATTAGCATAGAATACAAACTTTATTTATGCTTTCATTTCATATTAATTAATTTATTTATTTTCTTTGACCCATTGATCTTAAACTTTTATCCACCATTGCGCAACGCTAAGTTTAAGTTTGGATAATTGTTTAGAGATTCGTTTGAAACAGAGTAAGCGTAAATAGTAAGGAGGCAGAGACATTTTCGACGCGAAATTGTTGAAACGGGTTTAATTTAAGGAACTGGTTAGTTTCAGTCACGATGCTTCCTCTTTAAACGAGAGTTTAAATCACCGATCAAGCAGCGTGTGTCACACTAACGACCGGCGAAGGGTTAGGCCAGGATCAATTAATTCATTGATCCTATTTACGGTGATCGACGAACGATGCAACGGGGGCAGACTATCCAGAGAAGAAAAGAGACGAGGAGGCAACTACACTATCGTTCAGAAGTTTGGGTATATCTAGGGAACTTTTATTGTCCCGAACTTTGTACACTGACCTACGAAAACCGTTTCTATGAAAAACAGAAATTTGTAAAAACCTTTAAACCCTTACACTTTTGTAACATATTAACAACAATTAAGTAGTAGGTATCGTTTATTAAAGAAAAATGTCAGAGAAAATAGAAAAAATTTATAAATATCCAATTCTGATATTTTTAATTCTTTCACTGTGTTCAAGAAAAGTACATATAAAAATTGTATGTTTCTTCGAAAATTCAGTAATACACACTCTCAATATATACAATTCAGTAATATAATTCACAAATTCCGATACTTCTAAAATATACATAAAAGTGAACGAAGTAAAAACTGGAGACTGGCAAGAAATGTCTGATAAAATAAACGGTAAAAGGTTCCAAAAGGTTTAAATGAAAGGTAACAAAATACAGGTAGATTCCAGTAAAATAATCATACATATCTATACAAGGATTAACCGAACTGAAATATCGAGATAAATCGATCATTCGGGCACGTGTATTCGAACTTTTGAGGGTTAGTGTACGTGTTTCTCGACGACGGGGGTGAAGGGCCTGCTTAAACGCCCGGAAGTTTCGCCCTTCGCGCGCACGTTAAATCTGTCCACGTTAAATCTCTGGTTCCAGAACCCATGGAATCAATGCAGTTCATTTTGTCAGCGTTGATTTTATGTATAAGAAGGGAAAAAATCGAGTTGTTCGATCAATTACAATTAAATCTGCGATAAATTAAAAATACATTGTTCTGTGTTAAACTAAAAAATTAACGTATTCACATTCGAATAGACGTTATTCATCCCGTTTTGCCCACGCGTTTGTCTATTGTTAAAAAAAAAAAAAAAAATGAACACCGTACAGGCACGATTTTCACGGTAGCCTCGAACAATGGATGAAATAAAAATGAAATTTATGGAAATCGTAGACGGCACTCGATTTTCATTACGCGTAAATTGGAGATTCCATGGGAAACAACAGGCTGATGAATTTGTGGAATAATTTCGGGAATACGCAGGATTTACTTTCATACGCGATTCCTATAAATCTAGTCACCATGAAAGGTTCGAATGGCCAACGATGAGAGTAATTCAGGTATCGCGGACACCGTTTCGAATTCCGATCTAATTAGAAATCAGAGGAATTGTGCTTATTACGATTGTTATTCCTGTTTACAGCGATTTCTGTTGTGAATTTGAAAGCTTGTACAAGGTGTTTCGAAGTGAAATTCAAGCATTTAAGTAATTCTTTCATTTCTTTAATGATGGGTAGAATTTTCTAAAGGCTATTTAAATATTTGTGAAGAAAATCAATCTTTTTTAATTTCTTCCAAGACTTTCGGTATTTTTTATCTTTTCGATATCATAAAATGTGCTCGTTCGTATTTCAGTTATGATTTTGGAGTATTTCTGTACATTTTACGTGGCAAAAAATAATTTCATGGTGAAGTATGGAACAATTATAGATTAAGAGCAATTATATGGCTGCGAATAAGAATAAAAACAGGGTTTTTTTTACACTATCTACGCGCTTATCTTTACGCCAGTGTGACGGGTTAAACGCGGGAACGTCTGCTTAATTACCAATTTCGCCACAACTCTCGGTAGACGAGTTCAACTAATTTCTAAGGGAATGCGCTGCAAAACTTGCCGCCACCTGCGAATTTCTGCGAACCGGTGTAATTTCACGTTAAACCAACGAACGCATTCGCTCCCCTCAACTTGGACCTATGTACGTATGTACACACATAAACAGAACGAATTAACGAACAGCACATGAGATTGTATTATTCAGTCTCTTACTTTCACTATCCCGATTCCTTAACAGATACAACTATAGAAATATTGAAATAAAAAAAAATAAGACGTTCAATTTTTATGGAATTTCGAGGCAATGTCGCAAAGTTTCAAAAAACTAAAATTTATTCTATTCCTACAGGTTACCCTAACCTTTTCCCTCCCTCTTTTACGTCCTACGTACTCTCTTTCTCTCCCTCCTCACAAGTTTAACAGGCGTAAAGATAAGCATGTAGATAGTGTAAAAAAAACTGTTTTTATTCTTATCCTTAGCCATATAATTGCTCTTATAAATTAATTTATAAATTAATAAATTAAATTCATTGTAATTGCTCTTATAAATTAATTTATAAATTAATAAATTAAATTCATTGTAATTGCTCTTATAAATTAATTTATAAATTAATAAATTAAATTCATTGTAATTGCTCTTATAAATTAATTTATAAATTAAATTCATTGTAATTAATTTATAAGAGCAATTATAAAGCTAAATTTAAGGAATTTAATTGCCCTTTTGCTTCGTGAAGGCAGTAACAAGCTGCCGTGTAGACCGACAGCCAATAAGCGTGTAGCACGACTTCGTCGTGTTGTCATCATTTACAACAGAAACGATCGTAGAATCGAAGATAATTTTCTCGGTCTTAGTACGAAATTTCGCATTCACGAGGCAATAAATAATAGACAAGTACTGACAACACGACGATGTATTATTCCGCGAACTCGTCACGTTTTATTTCGGTATTCCCGCATATTCCCGACAGATCTAACCACATGAATGCACGTAATGTGGAACAAGGTGAGCCTGGGCATGAAAACACGAAATCGTTTATAGTTCTAGCGTTTCGGTAAACCAGCAAACTCACCCGCACGATGATATAATAGATCGAACCACTTCCATTCTATTCCTGGACTTCGCCAGGTCAGACGTTCAGCAATTCCATCAGATGGACAGGGAAAATATGATGAGCTCCACGATCGGATCCCCTATTAACCTGTTCCAGTTATGATCGATGCATTCTTCATGCAATACCCTCTCGTGGCCAATCAATAATTCAAACAGATTCGTGCCGTTGAATCCAAATAGCATTTAAATATTTAACGTATTTGGATACGCGAATAATGAAGTTTCGTTTCATAAGCCGTTAACTAGATCCTTCTACGGAACCTTCCGTTACTCTATCGTTTTTAGTTTCCAATTGATTCGTTCAATTTTTCTCTTCTTTCGATAATATTTTTATTTCTCTTCAACTGTGTTCTGTTTCTCTTAGTAACATCTTCTCTATTTTTCACAGATATTAAAAATAATTGTCGTTAAAAATTTTACAAAATTAACTTCTTTCTCTTATACCTGTGTCTAGAGTTATCATCGAAATTTTGATAACATTTTGGACTTTAATTCGACAAAAATCTTCGTACCACAACTTAAATTTTTCTTTCTCCCTCCCCCCCTCTCTCTCCCTCTTCCTCATACGCTCTCCCTCCTTTCTTTCTCACCCTTTCTGTCTCTTTCTCTTCCTCACGCTCTCCCCGTCCCCCTTCTCTCACCCCCTCGACTCTCACACTCTCCCCCCTCCATCACTCTCTCTCCCTCTCCCTCACAATCTACCCCTCTCTTTCTCTACCTCACGCTCTCCCCTTCCCCTCTCTCCCCCTCTCTCTCCTTCTCTCCCTCCCTCCCTCTCTCTCTCTCCTTCTCTCTCTCTCCCTCTGTCTCTCTATCAATAATATTACAACGATAAGCCGTCAGCATCTTCCAATCTCCACTTATCAGAAATTTCTCGATCAAAACCCGCCCGAGGACACCTCGCACGAGGCACTAACGACGGCCACTAATTACATTACACGTTGCTCGATATCAGTTATCACACGTGGAACGTAACATTTGTAATTAGTAGAACAGATCTGTGCCGATGATATCGCGGCCAGCAATCCGTAACGACTGATTACCCAATAAACATTAATTACCGTTGTCATTCGTCGGAGGGCGCGGCCACGACGGCGATCGCTTCGTTATCAGCGTGCAATTAGCGTTTTTTTCGCGCCCTGGCCAGGGCACGTTCGCGAACCACACCTCCATTGTCGCGTTCTCAGCGTTTCACTGTTGCAGCCAAGTTTCTTCTCGAAGGGGGTAAATAATTAATTGTATCCAGCTAACGCGACGCTGGGCCCGCGCGTTTTCTTTGAGGGTTCACGGAATTTCGAACTTCCTCAGAGGGGTTGCTCGCGCGATCGCTGCGACTTTTCGGTGCTCGTGTCTTTCAGCGAACCTTCTTGCTACGCGCGAGTCGTTGAAGAAAGAGAATCCTGAATGATGCAGGATACGGGCAAGTTGTTATGAATTGAAGTTAGTTGCATTAAATGATGCAGTTCATTATTCAGTCTGTTCAATAATTTATCATTGTAATTCTTAGCCTTTTTTTGGCATTATCGTACTATAATATAATTCATTATTCATGATTTTTGATTATTTTCAGGTTTTTGTTGTTGCTCGAGTTAACTCGATTGAACGAATCAGGTGCAATTACCTTTAGTATTTTTTGTATGAACATTTTCTTTTGTATTTTAAAAAATTGGTGTATGTTTGGCTTTTTAATTGTTAGTTGGTGAATTAAGAGGTTAAATTAAATCAATGGTATTCATTAATTAGAGTAGATAGAAATATGGAGACATATTGAAAATAATTAATGAGTGACAATTAATTATACGTTAGTTAATTATCTAGTTGAATTTTTGCGCGACCAGGTTTCGACACATCAAGACTCAAGGAAGGAATGTTCCAGCCTAAAATCCCTCTTGCACACCCTCCGTCCTCGAAGATTGGAGAAATATCAAAAGAGAGGGAGGAAAAGGTTTTTCCGAGCTGCATCGGGCCTCGAATAATATCTAATTCCTTTATTACTGTTTTTCTTTCCCTCCATATTTCCCCTGTGCATTATACCCGCGAACATAAATAGAACGACGCGAGAGTTGAAAGATCGAATGAAAACATCGAAAAAAGAAAGAATAAAATTGTAAAAATAAATTCCCTAAAATAAATTGAAGAGCATCGAACAACACTGGAACAAAAAACTTTGAAACTCTTGAAAGAAGGAAACTCTGATACGGTACTGAAATGCTTTCGCAACACCTCGCGAAAACAGAATTCGCGGAAGGAACTCCCTAGACGAGGAACTATCTTCTTACTTTCTACTCGGTAGCTTACAAAAGGCTGAACAAGAGCAACAAAACTGAACACTGGCACACGCCGTTCAAAATCCAACCGTAACACTTTCCGAACTATGCGACCGACCCGGTCAGCCGGGCAGACCGACAGCCAATGAACGTTCGACCGCGAGATTCGAGTTCCGCGCGGAGCGGTGTAGAAATTTAATTGCCCTGTCGTTGGCAGTTGGATATTATAGCTTTCCCGGTGCATTTTCAACGCCGCCTAATCCCGCGCGAAAGCCGCCTCCGTTGGCGCATAATTAAGCTCCCAGTAGTCGAACTTTCTCGCCGAGCGCGATCGATGTTGTAACGTCTAATCGAAAGTGATAATTTTTAAGTTGGTGTGAATGTAGTAAACTATTAATACAATATTAATATAATAAAACGACGAAGTATAACACAAATTAATCACATTGAAGATCGCTCTCTCTCTTTCTCTTTTTCTCTCTTCCTCTCTCCCTCCCTCCCTCTTCTCTCTTCCTGTTTTTATCTCTCTCCTCCTCTCCTTCCCTCCCTCCTGCTTACTCTCCCACCCCTCTCCTCCACTTACTCCCCTCCCTCGCCCCCTCTTTCCTATCATTCCCCCCCTCTACTCCCTCCCTCACTGTATCTCTTTCTCTCCCTCCCCTTCCCCCTCCCCTCTCACTCCCTCTCTCACTCTCTCTATCTATCTATCTATCTATCTATCTATCTATCTATCTATCTATTTATCTATCTATCTATCTATCAATTTATCTATCTATCTATCTATCTATTTATCTATCTATCTATCTATCTATCTATTTATCTATCTATCTATCTATCTATCTATCTATCTATCTATCTATCTATCTATTTATCTATTTATCTATCTATCTATCTATCTATCTATCTATCTATCTATCTATCTCTGTATCTATACCTCTCGTGTCTACAATTGCTATTATCGCACTGACTGTCTTTATATCCGTTTCATCCTCTCACTGTCCCCTCTATCTATACAAATAACACTTCGCTACACTCATTCCACAACACGAACGTTATTGTCTACTTACATAGTTTATCATACGCACTCGCCACACTCATCCTTCCATGCAAACATTATTCTCTCTCATACCCTATACTGTATAATAACCATATCACTGCAACCGTGGCGGTTTCAATTGGGGTGCCTTCGGAAGATTCTTTTCAAGTAAAAGAAAGAAAAAGTTTATTCTTGTGGTTAAGTATTCGGCGATGAACCATTGTCCGGTGACCAACGGTTAATTAATTCAACCAGACATCGCGTGCGACAATGGGATCGTGCGTGAGCGCAACGTAGACCGGCGACAAAGGCGAGGGATAATAAAAGTGTAAATTCTTTTCCGTCCATTAGGCATTAAAACGTGGGTCTGCTTTGTGAGACGGTTTCGTTACCTCGCCCTGTTTATTATTCACGGTGAAATTTAGGTCATGCTTCTTGTACTCACTCGTACGTCTCTTCTTCCTTCATTCTTTAATTTAGTAAGTACGTGAAAAGGGATGCTTCGTTTTTATTTTAGATTATTTGTATAGGGTATCTGGATGAACTTTTAAATGTGAAAACTTATAGATATCGTTCTTGACCTCTGTCAATGCATTTCTTATTTCTTATTTCTCTCTTAGGTTAAATGAATAACGAAGAGTGTCAACTTTGATGTCGTTCTGAAAATTTAAACGCCGTTTCTACTGTAACAGTTTGTAAACATGTATTTCTTGAATTTTGTTACCCAGTGCTGCATTTTTACTTTTCGTAACTTCCCTGCTGTTTAATGAACGACAAAAAGATTGCTTGACATTGGTGTTATTATTTTCAAAAATTTAAGTTTTCTCTCTTTGATTGAATATTTCAGATTGTTAAATTTTCGCAGCGCTCTAGTAGAAAATTGATGCGCAGTTTGTAGATTCTCGATCTAGTTAAATGTAAAAATTCACGAAGCATAACAGAGACTCAAAGAGTTGGAATCAAGTTAGTTTTCGAGATATCTCGAGTGACCCTCCAAACAATGTAGAACCCGGTGCTCCTCTTTCTTCCGCTTCCTTCCTGTCGCCTAACTTTTCTTTCAACCCCGGATCCTTCCGCTTCCCTTTGTAACTCTTGATCCCCCGCCCCCTTTCTTTCTTCAATTTTTTCCTTCTTCGCGCTCTTTTGTCGACAACGGCATCTATTTTTATCATGATTACAGCCCCTCTAACAAGAGGACGCGAAGCTTCATTTCTTAATGAACCTTTTTACGCACTTACAATTAGTGAACTTGAAGTACCAAAGCCGATGACACCGTTTTATTTAACATCGAAGTCATGAAACATTGTACAGTTTGTTAATTGAAAGAAAAATTCGTTAAAACATTCCTTGATCCGTAGATTTTATGCAAATCTCTGTTCAAGCAACGTGTATTAACCCTTGGCGCTCGAGAGGCGACTGTTAGTCACCAAATGATAGTTTCGCAAATTTTCAGACTTTAGTTACTTTGTTTGTTAGCTATACTCAGATGTTAAATAGTCATATATGCAAATTTCAGTATACCACTTAATTAAACTAAGTAACGTTTAATGTAGGCGAATCTCAGTAAATATCTGGAATTTGAACATTTTTGAAGTTAGTATTTGAAGTTAGTAGACGACTAATGGTCACCTATCAAGTGCAAAGGGTTAAAAGTAATATTAAAGTAATATTAAAAGATCCATAGTGTGAATTATTAAAACATTTCTTGCATTAATTCATAATGTTGGGAATATTAGCGTAGGATATTAATATATGATACTTAAAGATATATTGAAAATCACTCTTTGATTAATATGTCTGTTAAAATGACAAATTGCTGTTTGTTCCTACACATAGAAAATTTGTGAACATCCTAGTACGTTTCCCAATTTTTACTTCGACCTAATAAATCTGCCTCTAATTCTATTATCGATTCGAAAGTAATGCTCCATGCATTAATAATCTCCTACGTTTCCACAAATCTTCCGACTAAGCCCAATCCCGAGATTGCCCAGTTCCAAATGCATCCGAAATTTAATTTTTAACATCCTTAGGACACGCTGCGCTTCCAAGCTTCCAACCGATAATCCAAGGATCAAATGAAAAATTCAGAGTGCACCAAAACCGATGATGCATTCGCCTGGACATTCGTTAAAGGGCATTACAGAGACGTTCTAACGGATTTTTATCCCTGGAAAAGCTGGGGAGCCGGTTCGATTTTCGGCAGAGATTCGACTCGCCGTTGCGTTGCTTTCGAACAATGCGCATGTTAGCGCAGAATCGTTCAAGGCATTTGTGAGGCGAGCCGGCTCACAGAATGCCATGCATCAAGTATTTTCTAGACTGCTGTCAACGAAGGAAAATTTGAATAAATGCGGAAAAGTTCAGCCAGAGGTGGTAACGAAGAGACCGTTGATATTATAAAAAAAAAAAGGAACAGAAATAAATGTAACGTCGAAGGGGTCAGACGTGTTGTCCTACTCTTGAGTTTTATTTTAATAGTCAAACGCGTAGTCTTATTTCTCGGTTTTTTAATTTAATTTTAATACGCGCGTAGCCATTGGGCCACATGTTTACGTATTTATTAGGTGTGCAAGTTAATTCGATGCCTTTGCGTTTAACGCTTTGTAACTTCCATTCAAATTAAAATACCTTTTCTGTCCTATGATGATTTGAAAGCAGCAAAACATTATTGTTAAAGTAGATAGGGTAGGCACGGGAAATAAAAGCAAGGTGTTGAAGCTGCATTCGTTTTGCTCTTTGAACCGAAGAAAAATGCTTCTGAAGCTAAAGAAATGGTTTATTCTACTTTTAGTAATGACGCTGTGACGTATAAAACGTGCAAAGAGTGGTTTCAAACATTTCGAAGCTTAGATTTTAACTCTTTACGCTCTAGAGGTGACTGGTTAGTCACCAAATGATAGTTTCTGAAATTTTCAGACTTTAGTTGGTTTTTTATTAGTCAAACTCAGAAGATAAACGATCATATATGTAAATTTTAGTATATCACTTAACTAAACCAAATGACGTTTAATATAGGCGAATTTTAGTAAATATTTCGAATTTGAAAATTTATGAATATAAATTGAATATATTTATAACAGTCACATCTCGAATGCAAAGGGTTAATCTATCGATCAAGCACGTTCGGGACAGGCAAGAAATTTTAAGAAAACTTTTGAAAAACGTTTTAAGAAATTAAACAAGGGCTTGTGTTGCAACCAGGTGTTACCCAACAATGCTTATCGTTTACTTCAGTTAAGAAAAATTCAAAAGTTAAAAAAGTGGGTTCCGTACGAAAAAGGCACCGAATTAATTTGCACGTCTAATGAACAGGCGTGCCCATTCATTTTTCATAAGAAGTTTAGTTACACGAACGCAGCAACGTCGGCTCGTGAATTTTTCACGTCGCTTTAAAGGCCGTCCGATGGAATATCGACGACCTTTAAATGGCCTTTCCGGCTACGCGTACGGCGGCGGCAAAGCGTCGCTGGACGACCTTTAAGGGCCGTTTCCCAATTTCCGGAACGAGCTTAGGTCTTGGTGAGCCCGATCAGAGCAGAGGAAGATGAAACGAAAGCAGAGAAAAAGAGCTGCGAGAACTTGAAAAGGGAGGAACGAGTTTCAGTGGCGCTCGTTTGAATGATTCAATCAGGCGAAGAGGAGAAGAGAGATGTTTGAGAAGCGGAAGTGTATACACACGCGTGCAAGTATAACGAAGAGGGATACGACGGAGGTGAAGGACCGGCGGGTAATAGCGAAATTATAACGGGATCGAATTTATTAATGCAAACTTCAAATACTTTATGCAGGTTCACTGGGTGAAATTCAATTATTAATTAATCTGTATCCTTCGTGTTATAAATAGATTGGTTAAAATTAGTACTGAAATAACATAATAAATCTTACGATTAAACTGTATTTTCTTCTATATGCTCTAAAGGGTATTTCTCCCGGAAATAAATAAATAAATAAATAAATAAATATATATATATATATATATATATATATAATAAATTAATATAAATTATTAATATAAATATATATATATATAAATTAATAAATAAATAAACATTAGTGGGTGGATAAAAGAAAATATATTCTACATTTTATACATATATATAATACACCTTGAATATTCATGAAATAATGATATGTCAAATTCTTACTGAACAACAAACGAGTTATGAGCATTGCGAATTTAAGTATTTCGAAGATTTTGGGTATTATTTAAACGAAGTCATTGGTAAAGCCTGTGGCTCTCCGAAGTCAAGAAATAAATATTGGAGGACGTTCGTCGAGGTAAATAGATATGTGTTAAAGCTATAGAATGGAAGGAACGCTGAAAAGGTCATTGAAATTTCATGAGGGATACAATTGCTGGATAATTGCATCTTAGGCAGACAAACTTTCATACAGGTTCTTATTTTGAAGTTTAAGCAATTTATACTTCCCCTAGGTAACATTTAAACAGAATTTCTGGAACTAGATATTTTATCAATTAACCCGCAACTCGCCGCTAAAACCCACCCTACGAAATCACCAACTTCTCCATCAACGCTCCGCAAAAGTAAAAATGTACATACTTGCTACATCTATTTAATCCAGCGTTACGAACTTTACCATTAATTAATACCCAGCAGAAAGAAAAACTTTGACTTCCCTTGTATCTACTTAATTCAGAATCACGAACTTCTATATTAACACTGAACGGGGCACAAAGTCGAAATTATGTCCAGGTAGAAAACGAAATTTCTCTGCCAGCACTCAGCAGGAACGAATACGTAAATCCTTCTTTCGTATATCCAATCTAAAACTACAAATTCCTCCATTAACATTCAGCAGCAGGAAAAGTTCAAATTCTCTTTCTACCTATTTAATCCAAAACCACAAACGTTTTCATCGTCGCTCAACGAAGATTAGAATGTAAATTAGATCAAAAATCCCTTTTTACCTTTCTATTAGATTCCAAGCGATAAACCGTAGACCACTAACAGTCAATAAAAGCAAAAACCTGTATTCTCCTTTTATCCATTTAATCCAAAACCACAAACGTTTTCATCGGCGCTCAACGAAAATTAGAATGAAAATCAAACCAGAAATCTTTTTTTATTTTTCTATTCGATTCAAAGCGATAAACCATAAACCACTAACAGTCAATAAAAGCAAAAACTCAAATTCTCCTTTTACCTATTTAATCCAAAACCACAAACGTTTTCATCAACGCTCAACGAAAATTAGAATGAAAATCAAACCAGAAAACCTTTTCCATCTATCCGTTCGATTGAAAGCGATAAACTATAAACCGCTAACAGTCGGCAAAAGCAAAATCCCAAATCCTCCCCCCATCAAACTAAAATGCCATTCTGTCCGCGTTATCAACCCCGCTTTGAAACCTAAACACTGGTGTGTGTACACCATTCACCCCCATAACTCGCCGGCCGATAAGGTATCAGCCAGACGGTCGAAAAGGAAGAAATAGCGATCGAAAGCGGAAATCGCGCAACGCGGCCGCGGCGGCGTTCAAATCGAATCAGAGGGGCAACAACGTGCAATTGTCTCTTAACGGTTGCGCGCTCGTGTACAGAGCGGATTTCGTGCGATGGAGAATGGCCTTACGTAACGTGCAATTACGCTGGAAGCGTGCGGACGCGTATAAATACGGGGCGAATCGACGCGTGTATGATGAGCCGGTGTTTAAACCGATTCGAGTTCCCTTCGTCACGCGAACCGCCATGCCGGTTTCCATGGTGCGGAGGAACGCGATGGCGGGCATTGTGGTAACATTAGGGAAACCTGAAAGTAATGTCGTTTTCTTACATTAAATTCAAACGCGTGCATTTTTAACGAGTTTTTATTTTTAATCAATGATATAATCACTCTCATTATCAACAACCTTTTATTAGCTAGGGTGCAAATTTTCAATGCCGGATCGATAAAAATCAATTGGTTTTTAAGCAAAATATCTAGAAATGGAATGACAAAAACGATATTATTTTCCGGTCCCTCTAATAGAATATCACAACTCTTATCGTTCAATGTTATCGTCCACGGTGACGTTGAACTTTGACCAAAGGCTAAAGGGACGTTCAACTGTCCCAATAGTTTATTCGAGATAAAAAAACGATTAAGTTAATTGAAAATGGATGTCTTGATTTTAGCTACTATGCTATAACGAAAACAATGCGTGGTGTTATCTAAAATCTGAAACTAAATTATCAATAATCTCGAGAGTTAGAAAAATATGTCGCTTATCGCATATTCAAGAGATACTATATGTTGTACGTTATTAATAGAATTACTTATAATAACTATCATTCTTTTTATCTGAAATAACTAAAGATACATAAAGATCGTCGATGAGCTTGAAATTTAAAAAAATATTAGAATTGATTAACGAACGTTTCCTTCGGGTTACCAAAGAAACTGATATATTTCTTGCGTTTAACACTAGAACTACCGACGATTAAAGTGTATTTATTTGCATGGAAGAAATGAAATTGAAAATTGCATGAAAAAATACCGAATATATAGAAAATAAATCTTTATTTATACCTTGTGCAGAAAATCATAATAAATTTTAGAAGCTTTATCACACTGAATTTATAAGGTTGCTATGAGTAATCACCAACTGGTCATTTTGACTGGTTTGGTAGTTCTAGTGTTAAGTTAAACGAGTCATCCTGTACATCGCGCGTTATTAATACAATCCCTATAATATCTAAATGTTAGTATCCCTGACTGCATCGTTCTTTTCATCTCGAGCAACCGAAAGTATGAGAAAGTTATTGCAGTCTCCGTTTCCAGCCCCGAGTCCATGGTCACGCGGTGTTTTCGAATAATGGAGAAAGATGATCTAATGTTCAGCCAGGTGTCTAATATTGTCCGCGTTGCGCACGGTGGCTGCGAGTGGTGCACTCGTTCGTGGATCCGGTGAAGTGGTTTACGGTCCTCTGGCCGCACATGCGACAAAGTGGACACAATATACAAAACGCGTAAATTGCTGTCACAAAGAACGAACGTGCCGGAGAATAGATGTTAAGAGCACTGCGCTGCATTCTGTTTCACCTCCTCCGCGTCCCATCTAATATTTTGCTCAAAGTATTACAACCGACCTCGTATAACATAACGCTGTACGCGGGAAGACAAAATTAGATCCCGAAACTGCCGCGTTTATCAAGTGTATTAGATTAACGCGACTACAGCAATTTATTAATGTAACAATGCTGTCGATGAAAGTGTGCAGGAACAGAATCAGTTAACACGAATTAACAGGAGTTAGGATATACTTATTTTGTGACGAAAAAATCAAATTGAAAATGATATTTAAATAAAAAGGAAATAAACCGTAATGATTACAGTAAAGATCACAGTAAATTTAAAAAAAAATAGGTATCACAATAAATTTATAAAGTTTCCATGAAAAATTTAAAAAATACCTAACAAAGGGAAATAAACCGTAATGATTGTTGTAAGTATTACTAAATGAATAAATAAATAAATTTCCAAAGGTGAAGGTATCATAATAAATTTATAGTCTCCATGAAAGATTTAAAAATATACCTAATATAAAGGAAACAAACCGTAATGATTACAATAAATATCTTAATAAATTTCCAAAGGTGAAGGTATTACAATAAATTTACGTCCATGGAAAATTACGAATTGGTCATCTTGACAGGTCTTAGTAGTTATAGTGTTAAAATGATCATACGCACATCTGTACATGTAAATATTATTTCGGTTTTGCGTTAAATTTTTTCACAAATTTCGATCACCACGTTCGCGTGCAACAAAATTAATTGCTTCAGAAAATTGTTTAAAATTTACAGAAGATACGTGTGACGAGAAAACAATAGATATTGCAACTTCACAATTTCATTCAACTAATTTCTACCTAACAATACTTCCATATAACGTTTCGTACTTAATAACTTACGAATTCATTTGAAAGCGTCTAAACCCCTGACAAAATATTCCAGAAAAGAAACATTGAAAACACTTGGCAATAATTACCATAACTACCCCATTTAATTCCTAGAAGCTTAATATAAAACGGGGGACCGCAAAAAATTAATAGAGGAATCAACCTTGTTGTTCTCCGGCGGTTCCGTGAATCGAGAAAATTACTCGAGCAAATTAAAATGTCCCCTGCTCAGCGTCCGCCCTGGGATACCTGTTTCTTCCTGGAAGAGGATAATTAAATCTAGCGAGAAAGCAAAACCAAACGTCGAGGATGGCGGCATTTCCGGCCGTTTAATTGCGCGGAATGCTTCCTCCCCGGGACGAGCCCTCGAATTCTCTCCTCCTCCCTGTATCGCTGCGACCTCGAACGAGCACCGGGTGAAAATTTCACCGCGGCCACTGTTTTAGATTTTAATTTAGATATCACCTTTCGTAGCCTGCTACAACGCAGTTGCCGGTATCACGAACGGCAAACAGATTGATCGAGCCAACAGATCCCCTCTCGGGAAGCTTACGAAACCCGATTTTTACGCGAACCTTATCGCGGATGTAAAAATGGTACCGCGTAAGATTCGTGTACGAAGGACCAAAAGCAGTTCCTATTTTTTTTTTTTTTTTTTAGCGTTAACCGTGTATCAATTGCAGTGTGATGGTGATACAAACAAAATTTTAGATGAAATTTTATGTATGTGCACCTAAGAATCAGAGTAAACTAAGTCTATTCTTTTTTGCAGTTGGAACTTGTAAACTATATTGTTGATTTTTTTTTTTATTATTAAGATGTATGTAGGTATACGATTCAAGTTTTTAACGTACACAATTTTTAGAAAGAAAATGGATTTGGATTGGGAATAATTTTAATGCCTTAAATACCAAGCCTGTTCTAATTATACGATCTTTATAGAGTTCAGGATTAATTTTCAGTAATTTCTAATATATACAATAGCGGTCAAAAGTTTAAGACCATAGAACAATGTAGAACATAGTTTTATGGCCTGCAAATATTGCCTGCACATTCATTTTTATTGTTATGCAAATTTTGTTTATCATGCTATTCCTTATAAATTAGTTAATTTAACACCAGAACTTCCAGAGCAGTTAAAATGACGGATTGATGATTGTTCATAGCAGCCTTATAAATTCACGTTACCAAGCTTCCAAAATTTACTATGATCTTCTGCAGAAGATATAAATAAAGATTTGTTTCCTGGGTATTCGATTTTTTTTCATGCAATTTTCAACTTGATCTGTTCCATGCAAATAAGTACACTGTAATCGTCGTTAGTTATTACTATTAATTTCGTTAACTCTTTGGTCTAAAACTTTTGTTCGCCACTGTAGTTGACGATTCGCAATAAAAACATCTCGTTCTGTTTTCGTTCGTGTATTGTGAAAGCAATTGAAAACACTTCCAGTATTCTGCGAGAAAGACGTACAAAAAAGAAATACAAACGATCAATGGTTTTACCAGATTGACCCGTAACATTTTCATTCGAAATCCCTGCTTTTTCCACGCTCGTGGGATTTACAGGAAACGAATACAGAGGATCGCCTGCCGTTAACCTCACCCGATGCCAATAAATCGGCTGAACCGGGACCGTGTCCCGGTGATCCTGTCGGTTACAGTTACGAGATCGCATTATGAAAACCGATTGCTCGCCTCCACGCGAGCCGATTTAATATCGCGAAGCTATTTTTTCCGCGGCTCGAAATTACGAGTCGAATCGATGAGTATTTATGGCTGCATCGTGCGTTCGAGTTACAGGTTATTGCTCATTTGTACGGTGGTTATGGCCAAAGAACAGTCGGAAACGCGACGCTTGATCGAGGGTCGATCACTTCCTTGCTGCACTTAGTGAAATTTGTAATTTCGAGGGTGAATGTTAATTTATTAGATGGTTCGTCGATCGAAACATTGTTAATCGGCCACGAGTTAACTCGTGTCTTCTTGCTTAATCGTTGCTGACCGGCCACGAGTAATCTCGTGATCGATGCACTTTTTTTTCTCATCGATCACGAGTTTTGTCAGAACGTTGTCGGGGCTCATACAGTGTAATTGTTGTTCAGCATACCACACACTGTGTTTTTCGCTAATAAAATTCGTCAAGTTGGATCTCTTTCGAAATAAAAAATTTCGATTTAAAAATTTCAGATCATTTTTCAAATTCAAAATTAAAACTTTCAGCTTGATCTTTTAAAGTGTCGTTAAAAAGAATTATGAACTATTGTCATAACAATCTATTACATAAACTATAATTAGACTGATACAAAGTTAGATCGCTGATAGTTAAAGATTAAAAAAATAAAGATTAACGTCGAATCTTAACCCTTTGCCCAAATGATAGTTTCGCAAATTTTTAGACTTCAGTTATTCTATTTATTAGTCAGACTCAGAAGTTAAACAGTCACATATGTAAATTTTAGCATATCACTGAACTAAACTAAATGCCGTTTAATTTAGCTGAATCTTAGCACATATTTCGAATATGAAAATTTTTGGAGTTAGTGTCATTAAACGACTAATAGTCACCTCTCGAATGCAAAGGGTTAAACGTCATTTAATTTAGTCAAGTAAAATTTATACATGTGACTACAATAGTGGACAAAAGTTTAAGACGGCAGGACAATGTAAATCATAATTTTATGATTCGAAAATATTGTTTATAAATTCATTTTTATTGTCATCATGGTAGAACATTATTTATTCATTGGCATAGAATACAAATTTTATTTATGCTGCTATTTAACCTCCTACTGTATTTAACCTCTGAGTCTGACAGACAAACTAATTAAGTCAGAAAATTTGCGAAACCATCATTGGACAACTAACAGTCACCTCTCGAGTGCAACGTGGTTGAAATTTATGAACAAAGTTGAATAATTGTTGGAGGAACAAAAAATACAAGAAAATAGGTTTTTATTACACAGAAAAGTATTCCTGTCTCTCGTTTACGCGAACGAGGAGCACTGTACAGAGTCGGAAGAGAATGCAAATGGAATAACGCGAATGATACATTATATCGGTGTTTGATTTCATAACGTTCTCGTTAACATCGAAACAAGCCGGGCAAGTTTGTTCCCGGAAGCTTCCTGCAGGCTGCACAAACAACGTTCACAGTATTTACGCATTGCAATATGAATCTCAACTTTTACTTGCTGTTAGTTCCAGCGGTGGCATCGCCGAAACCGCGTTCCAACCAAAATAACATCAGCGGCTGTTTGAGTATTAAAACTTGAAAATTAATAGCGCACATCAGCTTTTAATAACTTTCGATTGACATCGTAGAAATACAAACCTAATCCCATTTTACTTTACGCGTAAACGGTCGACTTCGCTAATTACACATACAGTGTTAGTTTACCTAACAGAAACTCGGGATCGTTTTAATGTTTGCCTAAAAACAGGATTTTAGGAGACACATGCAGGCGGTTTACGACGTAGACAATATTCGCGTATCACTAAAATTTAATAAAGTACGTTACAGTGATAGGAACATTATCAGCAACACTGCTTACTTACAGTTAATTAATCTCCACGTGCAACTCAGATAATTTTGTTATTTATTGCTTTGTTGTACATTCTAAAAAGGACCTTTTTGAAAATTGGGGTTTTACATTGTTTAAATAAAATACACTCTTATTTGAAATATTTATAATACTTTATTATATAGTATATATTGTGTTAAGTATGTTTTGAAGTATGTCCTGACGAGACAGTGGAAAAGAGTACGTGACTTAGAGAGTGAGCGAGAAAGAAGTTAAGAGATAGAGTAATATAGTAAAATTTGAATATATTTATATATATCATTTATGATATTTAATCCAATAAACAATTTTGTCTTCACCTGTGATTAACCGAATTCGTCATAATTTGTCCCAGTCTACCCACACAAATTTCATTTTTTGACAAAGTAAACAGTAAAAAGAAGTTTCAATTCAAAATAATAACATCCTATCAAAAATTGTAAATCTTCAAGTATTAAAAGAAAAATCTGCCAATTTACACGTACCGTATTAATACTTCGAAGCGCTCGTTAATCATTTTCCATTCGCCAAAATGAACGAGAGAAAAAAGAACCCGTAGATTCTCGTACCGCGTCGATTCATTTACCGTTTCCATGAAAATCGGTCCGAACGGAAAATCCGTTATTTCATTCTCGAGCGGTTATAATTCGAGGATCGAAAAATTCGGCGATAACGATTCTCCTCGACGGCTGGGAATCTCGTTTATCGAGGGAAACGTTTCCGTTGAAACTGTCGTCTCGAGGTTGTCGTCGCCGTTCGACTCGATCGAACGCGATTCTCAGAAACGACAAGAGGGACGAAGATCTCGCTCTACATCGCCAAGTTTCTCGGAGATCTTTATTCGAACGCGGCGGGCTCGCTGGCACTGGCGATACGAGCAGCAGTGATTACTCTTCCTGACAACTTAGAACTGTTAATCACCCGAGATACTCATCGGACCGCGATTTCTGGCCACGACGCCCGTGTTTTCGGGCTGCTATCAACCCCACGGTGCACACACCTCGACGACCGTGTAGATGGACTTCGGGGGAGCGTGAACATTTTTTCTCCTTAATTTAGGTTACCCAACGCTTTAATTTTAAGTGGGTTTAGGGATCGATGTTTAATAAGGTTACTCGATATCTCTGTGGTGAAAAGTTTCAAGGAGGAATTTATATAATAACAAGGTTATGATCCATCTTGCTCTGCTTTATTATTTACTTACAATTGTATCTTAATCTTAGTTGCGTTAATTAAAATATTTGGTACTTTCCTATAGAAAAATTCGGGAAAAATTATAGGTGACTGTAGGTGAACAAAATTATTTATTTAGAAGCTGTTTTACATAGAAAAAATACAATAATTCTCTTTATTTAATCTCCCCATTCAGAAATTATTATAAATTTAATAGAAATTTATATAAAATCTCGTTTAAATTAAAGGTAACCATTTCCCCTAAATAAATCAATCTTTCCTAAAAAATAAAAAATGCAGTATTCTAACGTACTCTTTTTTTCGTCCAAACAACTTAAAATTCAAACTCCATTTGAGTTCAAATTCATCCACTTTAACGTTACCGAAACATTTTATCCGAGTATTATAAGTAAAAATTCGAAAACCACTCCATTTTAAGTTCATCCAAGCCTCGTTCAGCAGCGAATCATTGCCCTATCTCAACGCTCTCTACAATGATTCCAGTAACAAAATGGCCCCGTGGCGCCAGATTGCTAAGGGGTACCCCAGAGCACCCAGCGGATGGCCCATTTCACGGGTTTTAAACAGCGTCCCTGCGAAAAAAGAGAAAGCTTCGCATCCGATTCCCCCACCCCCCCAGGACCTTTCGCCGATTTCCTCCCAAGAATCTTCCACCGGAAGTGCTCGATACCCCGCTATCCGTCCCCCGTTCTTATTCCCTCCGCTTCCTGGTCTCCACCCCACGATCCCCGCCTCGTTCATCGCGGCTAGAAACTAGTTAGGCTCTCGCGGTGACGTAAGCTCGGCTAAGGGATGGATACGTTGCAGAATGGAGAAGAAGTCTGGTGGAAGAAAGTCTGATTGATTGTGATCTACGAGAAGCTTGTTTACCCTTCTTTAATACTAAACCTACCGACGGGTTAGGGTATACTTATTTGTGACGAAGAAATCAAATTGCAAATTATATTTAAAAATTTACCTAATACAAGGGAAACAAACTCTAATGATTACAGTAAAGATCACAGTAAATTTTCAAAGGTGTAGGTATCGCAATAAATTTACAAAGTGTCCATGAAATATTTAGAAAATACCTAATAAAGGGAAATAAACCGTAATGATTATATTAAAGATCACAGTAAATTTCCAAAGGTGTAGGTATCACAATAGACTCACAAAGTTTCCATGAAAAATTACAAATTGGTCATTTTGACTGCTGTAGTAATTTTAGGATTAATGTAAAGAATATATGACACAATAAAAAGGATTGTTCAACTTCTTTAACATAATTATAACAGTAAAGCGCACATATTTTAATTATTGGCCAAGAAGATATAATTTACCGATTAAGTTAGATATACAACAAATTCAATTTAAGTGTATAGCGCGGAAATATGGTTTGAAATAAAACTTTCTTTAATTTCATGAAAGAAGCTTAACAAAATTTATTCTTTCGTAATCATCATTTACGAAAAATTTCAATACTGCTGCGACTGTATTAAAAGGAATCACCTATTCTTGTTACTGCCATCATATTATACATTTTAAGCTCGGAATACCCAATCATCAAAATCATCGCACGTTGATCATCTTTCCTTGTTCCTCTAGCAGAGCCGTAGTATGCCTTGACAATAATCTATTGAACGTCTTTACAGCACCGTGCGACGAGAAGAGTGAGGAGAAGCGAACAGTGTACACGATTGTCCCTGTGCCGTTCTATTAACCGTCTTCCCAGCTCCGTACACAGTGTACTCGTAGAAGAGGGTGGATGACGCACCCCTGCGATGCACCCGGAGCTGTTCAAAGGGCGATTTGTCGACAGTCAACATGACAAAGACATTAGCCGACGACGGCTCCGACCCCGTGGCGGAAAGCAACCCTCTTCCCATGGACCATTAAGGAGAAAAGCGGGGAGGGGTGGGTGGGTTCCGGTGGCGAGAGATCGTCAACGATGTCTCGCGAAATTTCGGCGGAGCGAACGATCGTCAAAGGATGTCACGGCGGGACAAATTGATTTTTTTTCTTCCACTACCACGCCACCCTCCGCCGTTCATCCGGGCACCCTCGCGTGACGGTTCCTGTTTAGCGGACAGACAAATACGATTGTCGACAGCCGGCACGTGTCCAGCGCGGAACTGGATGAGATAGGTGTTCCAAGTGGATTTGGCTGATTTTTAAAATATTTTTTGAAAATGAACTGATCGTAAACGTGGAGATTGCTAGGTAAAATTGTACCTATAGTTAAACGGATGATTTTTAATTTAATAGTCGTTTATTGATATTGATGGGAAAGGAACCCTTTGATACATAGAATTACAAGAAAAATAATACAGAGATCGTTGGAGACAGAATAGAAAATGTGAAAGAATAGGGCAAAAGAATAATTTTTAGTAGAGATATATCTAAAGAAATTCGGATACAAAGTACAGAAATATTTTAAAATATAGTAATCAATAATAAGATAAAGTAAGGAAATATATAGGAATATTATTGCGGAGAATAGAGAGAGTAGAATTTCTAAAGGCGATACAGAGTGTTCGAAAAAGTTGAATAGGTAATTCTGAATTCCTAAATCAATTCCCTCGATAGTAGAATCATCAAAAACTATCAATCTGTTCCCCTTTGATAATTAATTTAGGAAAATTTTATACCCAGTTTGACGTAACATTTTTCTAAATTAATTCTCCCGGTAGTGGAATCATCGAAAGCCATCAATCTGTTCCCGTTTGATAATTAATTTAGGAAAATTTTACACCCAGTTTGACGTAAAATTTTTCTAAATTAATTCTTCCGGTAGTGGAATCATCAAAAGCCATCAATCTGTTCCCCTTTGATAGTTAATTTAGGAAAATTTTATACCCAGTTTGACGTAAAATTTTTCTAAATTAATTCTCTCGGTAGTGGAATCATCAAAAACCATCAATCTGTTCCCCTTTGATAATTAATTTAGGAAAATTTTATACCCAGTTTGACGTAAAATTTTTCTAAATTAATTCTCTCGGTAGTGGAATCATCGAAAGCCTTCAATCTGTTCCCGTTTGATAATTAATTTAGGAAAATTTTATACCCAGTTTGACGTAAAATTTTTCTAAATCAATTCTCTCGGTAGTGGAATCATCGAAAACCTTCAATCTGTTCCCCCTTTG
>JAOPTO010000835.1:269182-338859 GCA_033822845.1 Tetrapedia diversipes
AAAATTAGAATGATATTCGTGGGTAGAATGGGACGAATAACGTCTCTTGTTAATTTTGCAGTTTAACACAGAACAATATATATATTTAATCTGAAGATATAGACTCATTTCGACTCCAAACACTCCTTATACAGACAACACAAAATATACTAAATACAGCACTCACTTTAGAACATGTACACCATAAATTACCTAACGACACACTAATCAAAGGATTCGCATACTTCAAATTCACTCTCCAAACTTTCACAATATTTACTGTTTATTCTGATCAGAAATATAGGAAGCATTCGCAATTGTTAATGCTAAAATTAAAAAAGCATAACAAATAATCTTTATATGAATACGTCTGATAACGTAGATCTGTCTGCCATAAATTTGAGGTTATCACCCATTTGGAAAAATGAAATAATTTTAAAAATTGAGGGAATTCGAAATTATGATTTAACACAGATTTAATTGTAATTGATCGAACAAATCGAAACACGTTGTTCCCCTGAAATTTTTCATTCGAAATTGCTTGAAATAAAAAGAATAAAGATTTCGTTGTTGTTGTTAGGACTGCAGCATGTTTTCCATTAAAACCAAATTGCTTTTATGTGCAATCGAAATCGGTGGATGGCCGCTGCGACGGACAGTTGAAACGTAATTTGATATTAAAAACGTTGACTGCAATTTTTACAAAACTGAAAAAGATATTAAAAACCAGTTCGCGGACTGTTAACCCCGGCGTAGAATAAAATTTCAATCAGAACTCGTTTGAAATACACATTTACGTATTGTTTCGAAACTCTATGAGCTCTATAAATGATGAGAACAAAATTCACGATTTCGATGTTGTAGGAATGCGATCGAGTGGATACGATAATAGCCATGATTAATAGCACTAGATCTTCACCAAAATTTTTGTTATTTACCTCTTTCTTTCTTTATAATTTACTACATTTTCCCTTGTTAGGAGTGAGAAATATACGAAGACTTGCGATAACACGGATTTAGATGCAATAGGAATTTTTGTACAGATCTGGTAGTAATTTAGTAAATGACTAGGAATTAAATTTATGTAGAAATGCTATCGAATGGATGCGAGTTTAGGAAACTGTGAAGAGTGTTTGAGTTGAGCGATAGCCCTGTAAACGTAAAATGTTCGAACTCGAGTGTTTCTAAGATGAGCACTTGAGAAATCGTCGCGACTGAGGAATTTTGGGCGAACGCGATTGAATGCATCGAGTGAGAAAGGTTTATAATTAGAAAGAAAGGAAATGAGTGTTTGGAAGAATGTATGATGGGGAAAATGCGAGCGCAGAGGAGAAGGAGTTTGGCTATTGTAACAGAAAGAGTTTGATCGTGAAGGAAGTAAGAATGTTGTAGTTGCTATGTTGAAAAGTCGTTTAAGTTGTTATTATTAAACTGTTTTAAATATATATTAACCGTTACTGATCGTAAGTCACCTCTCACGTGACAACAGTATGTGACAACGTCACGTGGGAGGTGACAACGAGTGATCCTATCAAAATTCGCGCTCTGTGAGATGCGGGCACGATTGACTTGTGTGAGTTAAGCATCAGCAACAGAGCAACTGACATTTCCACTGATATGTCACTGCTTTTTGTACTTAATTTTTATTACATTGAGTACAAAAAATATTTTACTAACTACTTTATATTTTATTAAAAATATTTGTTATTATATTGTTTCAAAAAGTATCATGAACAATTATTTGAAATTCATATATTTGTAATACACTTTCAAAAAATAAATAATTTCTAACAAAAATGTTATTCTTCTAATATCGAAGAATTTTCGCAAATTTCCCGAAATCAGCTGCAACCTAAGCAAAAGCTAGCGACCAATAGGGGTTGATAATATTCTAAGCTCTTCATTTTATTATATTCACACCTGAGTCCTATCATCTCGCTCTACTAAATAAAATAATAGTAGAATTTCCTATAATACAAAATTAGTCACGATTTTGGTTTGCAAACTCGATACCGCCGCCATTTTCCTCGAAGAAACCGCGGAACATAAAACCCTTTCGTCTCTTTGTGTCATGCCACGATAAGAGCTTGAGCCCCCTTTGTGCTCGGCGCGCTTCGTGTCTTTTAAATACGAAGCCAGTTTGACACGGGCGAACGCCAGGCGAGGCGGAGTTTCTTTATTCAAAGGAATAAAATTCTCCGCGGCTGGTCGAGCATATAAAACTCTGGCACAAGTTAAACTTTAGTAGCTATTACTGTCCTACGTCGAACGACGGCGGTCGAATTATTCTACCTCCTGACATGGAATTTTACGTCGTTCACTTGGAAGGAAATTTTATTTTGCCCGTCCCAGGGAGTACGCCAACCGCGAGGTTAAATAATTTAAACGGCAATAAAGCTTTTCTATAATTTTATCGCTCGTCGTCGTGCATGACAAGCTTTTGCTTACATTACTCTTTCTTTTTTTGTTGCAACCACTTTGAGGATTTGGAGGGGACATCGATGCGAACAGGATCGCGAATACGTTACAGAAAATTTATATTTACTTTATATAGACACATCTTTCTTTAATTCTATTTTTGTTTTGTTTATTGCATATTTGTAGAATAAAGGTTCTTAAGATTATTTATTTATTATTAATAATGGCAAAAACACACAATACACAGTAAATTCTGATTCAACTCTGTTTTAATCCTCAGCTCTTTTCACGACTCCACAACTTAGTTTTCTATACAACACTGGTCCCTTTTCTTTTTCGAGGAAACCCTTATGGGTCTTTTCCTTTTTTCACCCCACACTCACCCCATCGGTGAATTGTCTGTTGCCAACAGTTTTTTTCCGATGGACCTGACTTTCGTCTAGTCGACCCAAACTTTCACTTTTCTGATCCTTAAAATTACGATACTACATATTTGTTACGAGCACTTTAGTACTTTCTACTATAAATGTCGATCGTATCTAAAGTTACTCGAGAAAATCAATTATAGCATACTATAGCTATGTATAAAATTTCAAGATTAGTATAGCGTAAAGTATAAAACGTAAGACCACGATGTAATTATAAAATTTCCATCCAACTGAAATTATACGTACTTATATCCCCGAAGCTTCCCCCTGGCCGAGGTTACCCCTTTCTCTCCCAAAAGCATTTATATTCTCGGCACGAAAGAGAGCTGCTTAAAATTCCTAAAAAATTTCCCAGCAATTTCGCGAACAATAGAGAAGAAGCAGCAGCACGTTAAGTAACTTCCACGCTACCGGGAGATCACTCTAAAAATTACCTTAACGATGCATAAACGACGCGCATCAGGCGACTTTATCACCGGTTCGCGACGTAAAGTATGCGAGCAGACGAATATCCACCCAACATCTCCTGTCGTGGTTCAACCCTCTAGCCCTCTCCCTTTCTCGCTTCCCCTCCCACACCCTTTCTCATCCTCTCACCTTCTCCCTTACTGTCGCTTTATCTCTCCATCATCCTTCCCATCACTTTCTCTTTCTCTCCCTCACCTTCTCTCATCCTCTCCTCCCTCTATCTCTCTTTCTCTCCTACACGCTCTCCCCCCTTCATCTTTCTTTCTCTCACTCTTTCTCTCCCTCACTCATTCACCCTAATTCTATCCCCCTCACTATTTCCATCTCACTCTCTCCCCCTCTGTCTTTTTGTCTCCCTTACCCTTTCTCATCCTTTCACCTTCTCCCTCTCTTTCTTTCTCTCCCTTACCTCTCTTTCAACCCCTTTCTCTCACTCTCACCCTCTCTTTTCGTAACTCTCTCTCCCTATTTCTCTCACTCCCTCATTCTCTCCCTCACTCATTCACTCTCACTCTATCCCCCTCACTCTTTCCATCTCACTCTCTCCCTCTCTCTCTTTTTCTCCCTTACCCTTTCTCATCCTTTCACCTCCTCCTTCTTTCTCTTCCTCTCCCTCACCTCTCTCTCAACCCCTTTCTCTCACTCTCACCCTTTCTTTTCGTAACTCACACTCTCCCTCTTACCCCCTCTCACTCTTTCTTTCTCTCTCTCTTTTTCTCCCTCTCTCACTCTCTTTCTTCTGATTATTTGAATTGCAACCCGCATAAGGGATCCTTAAAACGAGGCTAGGAAGCGTTCGGTCGCGTAAAGCTCGCTCCCGATGGCTTTCAGCCTCGTCGTAACGCTTTAGCGACACGTGCAAGTGTTTTCGCCTGTCCATTATCATATTACCCTATCGTTACTGGCCCTTTACAATATTTTTCCCGCTGACATAACGCACCGCTAGACACCGAGACCCGGAAAATTAGAGCGTCGCTACGATGTCTAGCGCCGATTTTATGTCAATTTTCCAGACGCCGATAAAGTCCCGTTTTATGGCCGGTGTCGATAATGCGCTCCCTCTCGTCGCACGTTGTTGTGCCTGTTACTCTACCTGTTACATTTTATGCGCGCAATTTCGATGAAACGCGGTATCGATCGGAAATTGAGGCTCCACGTGAATTTTTCGGAGTAACGATCTGGCGGGTCGAGGTGTTGCCACCGATGCATTCGTTCGATGGATGGATACAAGTTGCGGTGAAATTGAGAGGAAACTGATGACGAATCCTGGTGAAGGGTGTTAAAGATGTGGGAAAGATGGAAAAGTTTAAGAATTTCTACGCTCTTGAGTGATTTGATGAGTTGGATAATCGAAAGATTATTACGAAAGCGAAAATTCTAAGATATTTTTAATCGTTCCTTAAATTTTTATGTTTCTCTCTTACCGTGATTGAATAAGGTATAAAAATCCTGAAAGGGCAATTTCACGAACTGAATATCTCTCCTAACACTTCACCGACCGGGAGCCTACTAACACATTCAACCGAACACTGTCCATCGTGTATTAAGAATTTATTAAAAATTGTACTTTAGAAAAGCAGAAAATTCATTTTACGAACTGTGAACAACGTTAGTTCGAGACTAACTAATAACAAAAGTAAATAGAATTAATAACAGCGCCCTTGTTGTGGAAAAAATCAGAGATTTCCCCATTCGATTGGCTACGTGTTAAAAGTTTGACGGCAAGACGTTGATAAAACATTAATAGGCAGATAAAGATCTGGAAATTATGATTTCACAAATTCTAATGCATTCGTTGAATCTTGCAGATGTAATTTCCTTTCGAAACGTCTCGTCGTCCTTAAACGATCGATGAAACGAGAGCGAAACGATAGAATTATTACGATTCTACGAAATTTTACGTTTTACGATAAATGGTCGTGGACGAGGCTCGCAACTAGAGTCAAGCGTTCATGAAAAATTGACGAAAATCCCGCAACGATGATTCCGTGAGTTATGCGGTGAAATTGATGCGGAATTCTCGAGAAACGTCGTTCCGTTCGCCGACGAATACGCTCTCGAAGGCCCTCGACATACGGCGAGTCGTGTCACACGGGAATCTGGTACACGATCTGCCACGGACACTTACAAATGAGAGATTCTAAGGTTTAAAGGATTGAAATTCAGCCAAGTGCGACTGGTTCCCCGGTGCATTCGACATCCGGCGTGAACTAATATTGTCGTTCTTACGGTTATGGATTCTCGTTCTATTGACGCGATGGCGGACGAAGTGGAACGTGTTCCGATCGGAAAGTATTCGCGAAAACCGAGAGAAAGGGTTTCGCTAAGGTAACGTGTCGCCTGTTCGATAAGTTGACGTATAATTACTTTTACAATTTATTTTTATATTTGAAACTGACCACTTTGGTCGTTTAGCGAATGGAACGAATATTGATTGATCGAATAGTAGATAATATTAATATTGAAACGTAATGATATTCAAATTCAATCCTTTTAGGTGACATTAAAATTAGACAAACTCGTCATCTACGTTTTGTAGATCTTCAATTTATTTTATGAGAAATGGAAAAAATTCACGTGCCAGGAAATAAATAATTGAAGATAATGCAACTTAATTACCATGAAGAGCGAGAGAATGAAGAATAGAAGATAAGTCTAGTGTAAGACTTTAGAGAGACTGAGAAAGGGCTTATAAAAGTTTGACGAAGTCAATTACATCGATCCGAATCTTTTATTTCGCTAAACAAATATATATACAGTAGCGGACAAAAGTTTAAGATCAAAGGGTTGAAGAAAATAAATAAATTAGTCCACAAGAAATAACAGTATAAACAAAATTTGTATTCTATGCTAATTAATAAATATTGTTCTTTCATAATGACGATAAAAATGAATAAATAAACAATATTTGCGAACCATAATATTATGTTATACATCGTTCTGTCGCTACTGTATATATAACAATCGTCAATAATTGAAATTATACCAACGATAAATCGGTTCGATCGATTATCAAAATCAGTCCCTCGAAATCTGCGGGACTGAATAGAGAAAAGAAGAACAAAACGTTCGCTAAATCACGCGAAACACGGGGGATTATCGTTTAAAACAAGCGGAAGCAAGTTCCATCGGCAGGCGAGATTAAGCCAGACGCATTTTATTATCTCTGACCGACGGCACGAAAAACGACGAAACTTTCCGACAGCCCTAATAATTCATTAACGTGGCTGAACCCGCGGAGTCCATGCTATCGCGTTCGCCCCGTTTGCCCCGTTTCTTTGCCTGATTTACAGCCGACGAAAATCCAGCTGCGCGGGCTGAAACACGATCAACTCGCCGAAATTTCGAAACACGCGTGTATGAATATGGAAATGCGGTACACAGGTACAGTAGCGGACATAAGTTTAAGACGAGAAGACGATACATACTCGTTATACTACAAATTTTGAATCTACTGATCCATTTAACAGAATTTGTAATCTAGCCAACTCACTTGCTGAATTAAACTTTTTCAATTTATCGTCAGACAGTTTTAAGGTTTAGGCAATCAAATTGCTAGAGGCTACAAATCTTCAGTTATAAGCACTGCAATGTAGAACGATGTATAGTATACTCCTGTATAAGCTTGTATGTAATTGTGCTCCTTTTAGTTATACTTTTACTTTTATTTTTAATTATTTTTATTTTTATTACATTACTTCTTTATAAAGGGTGTTTATCCGTCAAATCAATAAATAAAGAATATGAAACATAGTACCACGGCTTATAAATATTGTCTACACATTTATTTTTATGGTTAATAAGGTAATGCAGTATTTATTAATTATTACAGAACAGAAATTTGTTTACTGTACTACTTTTCATATATTAATTACTTCATTTTTGTCGACTCTCCGGTCTTAAACTTTTGTCCACTACTGTAGATTACACGTACGTAGATACGCAAGCTCTTCGTCCGCGAGGAATCGTGTCCACGTGCGCTAGAGTTTCCAAAATTGATTATTCCTCGTTGCACGCGACGAGCTCCCTGGGAAATAAATTTTCAGTTTGTTTTGCATCTTTGCGGCGAAGTTCTCGAACAGAAATTTAAGAACGTCAATTATATACAGTTGGGTATACTTAAATCATATTTTGTGGTAAAGTATGCCTGCGCGTGGATTCACATTTCATCCTTTACGGTCGATGGAAAAATTCACGATCTTTGAGTTAAGCGAGTTCGGATTTGCTTATCAGTTTCTTGCGTTTCGAGGAAAAAGACAATTTTGGAGGAACTGGTGGTAAAATCTTCAGGTTCGAGAAAACTTACAACCAGAGGACACTCTTTTACCGTCTTTTACCGAGGACACTGATTTAAAGTGATCCACGAATTACCGTATTATGGAAATCGGACGGAAAGCCACGCACACAATCCGAGAGTTGGAAAGGGTAGCAAAAGTTTGGTTACACGGGCGTAACATGAATTATCGAAGCAAAACTGGGCCGCGGAAAGTTCGGCTCGCGATTTATTGCCCGGATGACAACTTCGCGAAGCGAATTTTTGGGTCAAACGATAACCAGCAAACGAAAAACCCGCCACGCGTGACGATATTTCAAAAGCAAAAATATGAGAAACAGAAACGCATAAAAACAGCTGAAGCTTTTCATTCACAAGTTCCAAAGCAATCCGTAAAAAATGAGACCGGTTGAAGTACTACAACTTTTTTATCAGGATTCGCTTCAAATAGAACTTACAAACATATCCGTTGCAATGCGTCTTTATTTCTTCATTTCTATTTTTAAATTAATGGTAATATTAATCATTAATATTATATTTATTATTTATTAGGTTATTACATATATATATATTATTTTTATATTATTGATTAACAATAATAATATAAATAATTAATCATGAATTTTAATATTCCTTTTTAATTCCTCAAAATAAAAGTTACTTTTTATTTTTATTCCTACTTTATGTATTATTAAATTAGCCATATAATATAATGTTTTCGAGTGACGTTTCAATTTAATAAGCCATTATAGTACATAATCTTTTCACGTTATAAACCAAAACTCATTTCCCCCTTCCAGTTCTTTAAGTGCCGTAAAATATAATTAACCCTTCAGCATCATCGACAAAATGTAACATTCTCGTTACACGTTACCACACAACATTAAAACCGCAACACGATCGAACTAAAATACAACAATTAACCTTTCAAATGGCTACCCATGAAATTGAAAATTTAACTTTCTTGTCGCACGCTATTACAACGGAATAAAGCTAAAAACTGATCGATTCAGAACGTTATAACAGTACCTTCAACTATTTTCAATGAAACGGAAAATGTAACTTCCTCCCAAACGGTTATATTATTATAGAAAATCAAAACTAAAAAGTAGTCGACCTGAACTGCAATAATCAATTTTCAAAGCTATATCGAGCAAAATCGAAGACACAATTTTCGCATCACACATCATTGCAGAAAATCAACGATTCAGTCAAAATGCAACGATTAATCCCTGAACCGGTAAAAATATAGACAGCTTTTCGGTTCACAGGTAATCGCAAAAAATGAAAGCCATCAAAAGAATAATGATTGCAAAATATCTGCTATAGGTAACCGTGTGAATAGGTACTTCAAACTATTAACTCCTACGAATCGTAAAATAAAAAAAAAGATACTCCTGCGAGTAATAATCTGTAATATTAAAAGTTGTCTCCTTTGTATAAAACTCCTCTATATAAATAAATAAAGAAAAAAAAATTTTTAAACAGATTTTCGCGTTTGTAACTTAAAAAATAAACAACTAAATAACCGAATTGTGGCAACCTTCCTGCTCTCGCCACTAGGAGGGATCAACCGACTACCTTTCTCGCAAGGGCTCAAGTCCTTCGCGATTTCTATACATATGAGTTCTGATCTGTCCCTTCCCATCCTTGTATCTTTTTCTTGTATTACACTCACTCTTTCTTTCGCAACAGCCACACGAATAAATAAATAAATAAATTATAAGCAGAATCTGAGACGACTCGTTGCGAATACCATAATATTATGGCCCCTGCATGTAAAAACTAATGTAACGCCCGCTCAATACATCGACAAAAGCGGAAGCAGGCAGTTAACTGCAAGCAGTCGTCAGCAGCACAAGTGTTAGAGCAATAAACACGTTGACTAAAAATATCTTTTGAATTTTTGGAACCTCAACGCCCTTTCCTAGTCTTCTCACAAAATAAATAAAACAGGTTATAAGAATCGAAAATTGGAAATATCCCGTCTCGTTTCCACCTCGAAGCCTCGAACAGGTCGGGAACCCCTCGTTCCTCGTTCGCGAACGTCGCAAAGACGGTCGTTCGCTTCAATCGCTCGTTTCATACAAAACGTGCACGCCCAATATCCGTGAAACTTCCCTCGTGGAGGTGCACGTAATTGCGAACCACCACGTGCCGTTCAATCACGGCCGCGTTCCGAGCCCCGAAAAAGGGAAACCCGCGTGCCAAGAAACGCTCGCGACCACGACCAACGATAGAAAAGCAGCCGAAGCGCGAAAAATAACCTGAAGAAACATCCGTAATCTTTCGATTTCTCTTGCCGCGGCACGTTCCACGTCCCCCTTTTTTCAACGGACATCCCCAATAAGCTTCGATCGAATCCGAAACTTTTTCGAGCGGCGTGAACCGCCGAGAGACAAACATTTCCAATCAACGGTGGATAGGAGAGGCCGCGATGGTTTTATTTCTGGAGAGAACATTCTATGGAGAGCGTCGAATTTCGATGCGAGTCGATGAATCGTGTTTTTTTATTTTTATTTATTTATTTATTTATTTTTTTGATTAGGTGATTATGGCACAGCTCCTGTTTGTGGTCCAAATTTATCGGCAAAGAGAAATAATTGGTGTTACCTAGGGAGGTGGTAATTAAGATATTTAACCCTTTTAGTGCCATATGAACAGCTTTATAAGGAACAAAATTTCAAACGTTGAGACTTCTTTCCCCTGTAACCAATAGCGAGGATAGGGCCCTGTCGAAAATATTTCGTTACACCTACAGCAAATTTTTCAGTAAGCGGTTTGGGGATAAATTTTCAATTTCTGCGAATCGACCGATTTATCGGCTCTTGGCATTTTTCTGACGTACATTTACACCGAATAACTCTCCGATTGCAAAATAAAAACCTTCGTCCTTTATTTCGTTCGAAGTTATATTTTTTTTATGCACAAAAATAACCTGCAACCTACTGTGAAATACAACACTTTATATTGCATTAATTTTTTCACACGATTTTATTAACCATAGTAATAATGAAAAATTGATAAGCATTGATATTGGCCAAATTATGTATTTCTACCAATCTGGGTGCACTGATCACCAGTAACCCCCGTGACATTCAACATGTTAATCACTGATTTCCATCCCTGAATTGTCAATTTTGATTTAAAGAAATGTATATTAGTGATACAAATGCAGAAAAGTCGTCGTAGAGCTTTTGAAAAGGGAATAACGAAACAATGGAATTGGTTTACCCTGCTTGTGTTCGACTCTTGTAATAGAATCTATTTACCAGAAAAACATTTTTGTACTGAAACTGACATGTGCCCCCTTATCGTCCAATTTAACGTTCCATCCTTCCGATCGCTGCGCAACAACAACCGATACAGCACCGTCGTGGATAATGAAGCTTCGAACAAAGGAAAATCGCCCCAAACGTCCAAGGTATAGGGTCCGAAATTTTTCATCAATCGTTTTTTATCGAGTTACAAAAAGAGAAATTAACGCGGGAGCGAGGCGAACGCGTAGAAATTCAATTTCCTTGCGACGAACGCCAGATGTTTCGTGGGCGCCGTTCCTTTTTCCCGGCTGCATGCTTTTCCGACCTAACTAACAGAATCGAAGAAGAGGATCGAGCGACGGAAAACTGTAACGCGGACGGTTTTGGTAAAAATAATATTTTAGAAATTGAATACGGAAATATTGGGCTGTCCGGAAAGTTTGTGTCGATTTTTGATAGCTGACATAAGGACAGGTCTAAATGTATTAGAATAATTGAAAACAAATAATATGTTTATATATCGTAAAGCATATTTGAAATAAAATTTGGGTACGATACGTTAATTTTTGTCTGTTTATACGCCTTTGAAGATGGAAGAAAACAAAGTGCATTTTAGGCATTTAATACTTGTTTTCTTAACGCTAGGTTTACGGGACCCGTCAATTTGATGGGTTTTGGACTTCATGAGTAAAATTTGCAAAAATAATTACCATTATTCCTAGCAATTTTTGTTGAGTTTTATTAATGGAGCGATACAATTATATCCAAATCTATTTTCCTCTCAGTCCTGCAATTTCAAATTCTTTTTGATGAATACCTATTCCTTAATATATGAACATTAGAAGTAGATATACAAGAAATGCCCATAAATCTAGTATTAAATAAATATTTTTACTAAATTTCATTGAAATTGTATATTATAAATGCTTGTACCACTTGTTCGTTTTCGACGCTTTTTTCTGTCATTTACGTATTGAAATGAAACAGAAAATAATAATATTAATAACAACATGATCATAATTAAATTATAGATAAATTAAATATACCGGTCTCGACATTTAAGACTTGAGCCAATATCAATAGAAACAGTTTTTAGACAAGGCTACAAATATTATTAACATTTTCAATCGATAAAAGTTAAAAAACAAAATGTCCATATCCTAAAAAACGTATAAAATTCGATATAACCCAACCTGACACGACCTAAATATTGGACAAATCCAATCGACTTCGCACAGCAAATAACCTCTCCAAAACCTTCTGCCAATTAATTACCAATCGCAACGCTAATGAACGCGGCTAATCAGTTGCACGGCGACAAGATCGATTTCGTGCGACTCACCGGATGTTCACCGACTCCGGAAAACGTCGATCCCCCAGCTGGCTTCGAGTGGACCTGGTCGATCTTCTGTGAAGAAAAAAAAAGGAAAAAGGAGATCAGGCGAACGAAAACGAAGCATTTCATTTCGATAATTTATGGATAAAGTTCGAGGACTTCCTCTCCTCGCGTCTGGATCGAGGTCTTGGGCTAATTATCGAGCGACGCGCAGCCGGAAAAATAGGGGAGCTTCCGGATTATTATTGGGACGAAAACTTTGTGATCGCGGGGGATGGCGTTAAGCGCTGTAAAATTACAGGGATCACTTGCAATATTATTGATTTTGTAAGTTGGCACCTATCTAGGGTGTTAAATCGTTACACGCTATAGAAATAAATCCAATTTATTATAATATACAAAGTTAAATGGTAATTCGGAAGGTGGACGTAGCTGATCACTCCAGTCGTTCGCAGACTACTGACTTCGATCGTTGAAAAATTTCGATCACAGAAAAATACATGTTTAATTTTTAGCTTGTACTCCAAGGGCATAATCCACGGCGTTCGTCAAAGTTCGTCATTTTTACCAAACAAACCCAAAAAGTGTTTTTTGCCACACGTCGAACCAAACGACTTCACTTGAGAAAAACAAAAAACATACAAACGCATAAAGAATCGTGATGCGCTCTAAATTTAGCATACCACAGCTATTTCACCATTTCAACTTTTCATTCGCAGACTACTGACTTCGATCGTCGAAAAATGCCGATCTCAGAAAAATACATGTTTGATTTTCAGCTTGTATTCCAAGGATTAACCCATGGCGTTCGTTAAAGGTAACATCTTTACCAAACAATCCCAAACGGCTTAAAACAACAAAAAAAAACATACATACGCATAAAGTATCGCGATGCGCTCTAAATTTAGCATACCACAGCCATTTCTCCATTCCAACTTTTCCTTTCGAATTCGAAGCTCCCCCAAAGGGCTCGTTCCTCTTCGAACAGGGGAAGCGTGTTTAACAAAACAAATATCCCCGCCGAATTGCAACGAAACGAAGCCACGGAATTGTTACGCTCGAAACCGCGCGCCACGCGAACGTGAACAGTGGTAGGGGGCAAAAAAAAAAGGAAAAAAAAGGAAATTCCCTCGAGTGGACCTCGATTTTTCCAACTGGAAACGAGCACCACACCGCCGGCTGACATAACAGCTCGCGGGCCATTTTCGAAGTTGACAAAACGTACGAGCGTTCGTTACAACGCTCGTTTATCGCGGAAACCAATCCCTCTCGTCCCTCCGGAAGTTACGCGCGGAAGCAGCCCGGTCGACGCTAAACGACGCGATTCCCCGGTTAATTAATATTCATAGGCATAATTCGATCCGTCGCGCGAACGCGAGCTCTCTCGTATCGTCGGATTATAACCGGGATGGCTGCTAGTAGCTAGCAGCAAACTGAATTATCGCTCGGCCGTCTTGCGACGATTAACAATTGTTCCCGTCCGCTTACGGGAAACGAAACCGGAAGTTCCGTGTGCTCTGGCCTGCCTTGCGATGAACAACGTTGTCCGCAAGGAGGCAGCTCGAAGACTTGCGGCGCGATTGATAGATCTTTAATTTCGTTCTGTTATCAACCGCAACAACGTGTCTGAATTCACAAATACGTATTGTCTCGGAGGTGACTATTAGTCGGCTGATAATACTAACTTCAAAAATTTTCAAATTCGAAATATTTACAAAGATTCGCCTATACTAAACGTCATTTAGTTCAGTTAAGTGATATACTAAAATTTACATATACACAAACAAACTAACTAAAGTCTGAAAATTTGAGAAACTATCGTTTGATGAATAAAAGTCACCTCTCGAGCACGAAGGATTAACATTAAGAAATAATGATCGAGAGTTTCTTGTTGACTTAAATATAAAAATATATATGAAAATAAATAAAGAAATAAATAATGTTGAACCAATAAAAGTGATCGAAGTAATTTCGCCGGGTTTTTGAATGTAGGGGTTGGTAAGTGAGCGATACGTGGAAAATAAAAGAGTGTCGTATGAGAGTGTCGTGTGATAGGAATGTATATTAAAACTCAACATTTGCAATAATATTAAACTTATAAGCGTATCCTATTTAAGCTAACATACATAATGAATACAACAACATTAAACACAACAAATAAATATAAATATAAAAAGAAAGCAAAGAAATCAAAATCTAAAGATTCCTTTTTTCGCCTAACGATGGAGTTAGGTAATTACAGTTTAACAAAAGCCAGAGATCGCTAAGTTTTCCGGCGAAATGTTCCGTAATAAAGTCGTTGAAGACTTGACCGGGGCTGGAAACCGATCAAACACAACAAATAAATATAAATATAAGAAGAAAACAAAGAAATCAAAATCTAAAGATTCCTTTTTTCGTCTAACGATGGAGTTAGTTAATTACAGTTTAACAAAAGCCAGAGATCGCTAAGTTTTCCGGCGAAATGTTCCGTAATAAAGTCGTTGAAGACTTGACCGAGGCTGAAAACCGATTACGAATGCAATCCATTACCGCGGACACGAAAATTGTCCGCTGTAACTCATATCGAACTATATCATCGCAACCACCCATTGGACCTTCCATTCGATATATTTCAGCTCCGCCGGACGGGGATCGCCGGTATCACCTCTATCTTACGTCATCGCGGGGTAATAATGTCGAGGAAAATCGCCCGGGGGCGATCTAATAAATCAGCAATCCACTTTGGCCGGCGCGCGAAACGAATACCATCTCGCGTACAGGTCCGAGAGAACGGTCACATCGACGCGCGAATTCGCGAGCGACGATAAACTACGTTTCATCTATCGTGCTGTTTCTTATTCATTAATTAATTTATTTTCTTTGACCCTTTGTGTGGTGGAATCATAGAGTGTGGAAACTGAGAAAGAATGTTTGTATGAGTGTGAAGTGTATATGATAAACGTGTGAATAAACATTAACCTTTTAGGTCCGATACGCCACCATAGTGGCTTTTGCGGATGTCTTCTTATATTACGACGTGCCACTATAGTGGCTCATACTACTGACTCACCGTTTAAAATATATCATACTTAATTGTATTATTAATTATTAAAGTAAATTATTAAAGTTAAAGTGTATGCATCGTATCTTTAAAAAAAAATAATAATTTGATCATCAAAAACTTCATTCAAATGTGGTCGTGTAGAAAACAGCATTGTCGGTCACACATTGCAGTGCTGTGTCGTTTACGCGTAATTCGCGTCAAATTCATCCGTACCTAAGAGGTTAAGGTTCGTGCTGTGGAATGAGTGTAACGAATTATGATCTGTGTGATTTGTATATATGCATGGTATTGATAGAGCGAACGGTGATAAAAAAATAAAGTCTGTGTATGATGATAACAGCAATTCTGGTAACATGTAATTTGTAATATATATAGAGAGAGAACAAGAGAGAGTGTGTACTAAAACGTATTTCATCGTATTTAATATTTTTGTTATATTTAACCCTTTCGCTACGGGAGGATTCTTCGACGCGCAACTCCCGCTGAACAAGCCGCCATGCCAAAAGTGTGCACTTACGGAACAATTGCAATTGCCCGTCGTATGTTCAATACCGTGGAATCTTACGCAGAGCGTAACTATAATCGGTTGTAGAAAGGAAAGGGTTAAAAAGTTATCGCAAAATGCAATAATACTCTGTAGGAAAATTTCATGGGGCGATTATAGTGAGCGTCAGTCATTGGGTGACTATAGTCACCGCTCGTAGCGAAAGGGTTAATTGTGTTCTTTACTATTAATAGTTATATAAATAAATTGTTCCTACATATTTACTCACACTTTGGTCTTAAATGTTGCTCTCATGTATAAAAATTAGACTATGCCCGTATGTAAATTAATAAATTAAATTAAATTAAATTTACAAGATGTCGGATATATCCGACGCTCGAAACGAATGGGTTAAACTGCTATCCACTAAACAACTTTTACGCGATGTTCCCGGGGACATTCGGTGATCTCCAGACCGGTAATTCGGGTAAGTTCGGATAGAGTGGCCGGGCTGTTCGTCACAGCGACGGAGGACTCTCCTAATTTCTATTTCCGCTTGCTGGGATGACGTCAGGATTTGTCATTCCTGGCTGCTGGCCGCACGACCCATCCCCCGCCACTCTGCGTCGTAAAATTCGCTGTTCTGTCCGCCGTTCAGCGTCGCGACGCTCTCGTCCTCAGGATAACGATCGCCAGGCGACTTCCGGTTGTCGTTGCCAGACGAGTTTGATTATCCTTGGCGTTGGATCGAGTCAACGCCGTTACGGAATGACGGTTACATATCGAGGAGCAGTCTTGTAATTAAGTCTGACGCGAGGTTTGGGAGCTAACGATTGTTACGGATAGCTCGGTTGAGGCGAGTAAAATAAAATGGCGCGGCGAGAAACTAGTGCAGCGGAAGTGGGACAAATTTAAATAAAAGTAAACGAACAGAAGTATGTGCAATCGTCATGGTGCGTTTTGATATCGGAAAGTAGACATCGAAGTTAGCTGTTTGTTAACCCTTTGCGCTAGAAAGGCGACTGTCAGTCGCCAAATGATAGTTTCGCAAACTTTCAGACTCTAGTGAAACAATACGAGCGAAAGAGAATTATAGAATTATAATCCTAGTTTAAATATTCCTAGTTTAAATATTCCTAGCTTAAATAGTCCTAGTTTAAATATTTCTAGCTTAAATAGTCCTAGTTTAAATATTCCTAGTTTAAATAGTCCTAGTTTAAATATTCCTAGCTTAAATATTCCTAGCTTAAATAGTCCTAGCTTAAATAGTCCTAATTTAAATATTCCTAGCTTAAATAGTCCTAGTTTAAATATTCCTAGCTTAAATAGTCCTAGTTTATATATTCCTTCTTTATTACATTATATTATATTTATATTGTTGATATTAAAATTTATAACGGTTACCCAAAAAATGCCTATCTCACACGAACACTAAAGTGTACCTCTACCTTTTTTCCCCATTCCGAGAACCATCCCCAAAGCTAACAAGGACCTCCTAAGTCCATAAACTAGCAGCCAGCTATACACGCGACCCGATTCGAGTTCAACACGCATTCCGCCTCCATTGTCGTGATTAAACCATCCAGAAAGAAGCTGCGAAACTCTCCTAAACACGCTACAGCCCGTCCACCTCTCGATCATCAATCTCCAATTGATTCACATTTTGTTGGCTCCTAATAATATACCGGAACACCCTCGAACGAGTCCCTCGGCCATTGTGACGGGGTGCGTGTTCAGGGTACAGACGGGACACGGGCCTGGCCCGTCGTCACGCACGACTAAATGGCCAATGGAAAAGGGAAACTGCGTGCGATCGGCAAAACTACCAAGTTCCCGGGGAAAAGATACACGAAGACGAGATCAGCACGGATCATCGATCAAGGAATCGTCGACGTTAACTTATGGAAAGTCGTTACGGAAAGAGTTATGGAAAATGGATTTTGGAAATGGTTACGATCAATAGTAAGAACATTGGAGTTACAACAATGGACTACGGAATGGAGACCTGAATCTTCGATCGAGGGTAAAGTTTTAATGAGATTGTAATAGGTATTCGTATTCCAACGTTAATGCGAATTTATACTTTTATAAAGACGATTAAAAAGGAATTTGTTTCACCCTTTAAACACTGTAATCTTCACCTTACTTCTGATATTAAGTACACCTAATTCTGTTTTTACACGATAGAATAAATGCATTTCTGTAGCTGTTCAGAGGTAAGCCATATTCCGCACATAGTTACGACTAATTGTAAACATCACTGTGCAGCCAGCGACGTTACCTATCGTGTTGCCCTATTGCCTGCTCTCAGGCGTAAAATAGCTCGTTTCTTTAGTTGCATATAACTAATAAACAAAGCGTCAAACTTAATATTGTTACTCTTGATTTTCGTCTTGAAATGTTGCATAGAGCTACCCCTTCAATTTTCTCCCACCTATGTTCAAACACCATGTATATATATATATTCTTTATATCTTTTCACGCGCTCCAATTTCCCACGTTAATTACTTAAGCCACTTTTGTACTCGTTTATCGCCGAAGATTTACAATATTCGCTTAGCCCAGCATTACCGATGGTATCCATTTCGATTATCTGCTTTCCCAGCTCTGCACGGCAGAAGCCCTGTTCTGCGTTTCGTCCACTCCGCCCCATCCTCGCGACTTCGATTCGCACTCAATCCGACGCGGACGTTATACAAGCTGCAGACTCAGGCCTGTCGCCGGAAAAACGCCGACAGCCGTTCTCCTTCAGCGATCCGGAGCGTTTCGTCGACTCCTTTTTCCTGTCCCCCGCATGGACGGCCGCGTCTCGTGTCATTAATTTTAACGATCGTTAGAGCACGACCAGCCGTGACGATCGCGCGTCGACGCGCACACGTCTTCGAAACAGCGAGGGTGGTTTTCATTGATAAATGGCGACAGGATAGCGAGGAAAGGTCGCGGGGAAAAAGGGTACGGATCTTTGGGGAGGGGAAGGGGTTTCGAAAGGGATCGAGATTCTTTGGAAATTGATTCTTGTTCGCGTTAAAAAGAGAAGAATAAATTTGATGGAAGAAAGAAGAAGTGGTTTTCATCGGAAATTGGTCTCTCGGAGCATTTTACGCTCACGTTTAACCCTTTGCGCTCGAGAGGTGATTGTTAATCACCAAATGATAGTTTCGCAAATTTTTAGACTTTAATTAGTTTGTTTATTAGTCAGACTCAGAGGTCAAATAGTCATTTATATGTAAATTTTAGTATTCACTTAATTAAATTAATTGACGTTTAATATAGAAGAACCTTAGTAAATATTTTACACTTGAAAATTTTTGCAGTTAGTATAGTCAGACGACTAACAGCCTCCTCTCGAGTGCAAACGGTTAATAAGTGGTGTTTAAATTATTAAGTTGCTGTGGATGTTTGGTGGGGGTAATTATTTTCTGTAATATTGGCTAACAATTTAACAGAGTTACGAAGAGGATGAAGATCTCGAAATTTTTCAGATTATTAATTTTCTCTAGCAACGTTAAATACCGATTGTACAAATTCTGGTATTATTCTGAGATAACGACACCAGAAGATTACGAGAAAGATGAAGGGACAGACGCTTTAAAGCTGAAAGTTCTCTCAGGGTCGGGAATTGCTTGAGACAATATCAACTAATGATTTTATAGAATTACGAAGGGATTGGATGAACGAAGATTGGTTGTAATTCGAAACTCAAAGTTCCAACGGCGAACTTATGATCGTTTAATACTTCTTTGTTATTTCGCGCCCCGGATCTGCCCCCGTGGAATACTGACACGCAATTAGAAGAAGCCCGATCCTTGAGAAAATCAATATGAATCCCCTGCGGAGGAGGCGCCGGAAACTTTCCTTCATTTAAGCGGAAGTCGCTTACTTTCGACCGTATTGATCTTGTAACTGGAATATCTAATTTGCCGAACGTTCGAAAGAGTTCGGTGTCAAATAGTTCGAAGTTCTCGAAGAGGTTCTTTACCGTTCCGTAAGTTCAGCTTGATCCTCTGCAAAAATCTTCGTCCCCGATAATCGTAAGAGCAATTTACGGTTCGTGATTTATGCCACAGTTTCATTAACCTCTTGACATACAAATAAAACAAAATTTGATGCATCCGGAAAATACTATTTAATTTGGCTAAATTGAACAGTTATGTGCAAGCTTAGAAACAATACAGCTTATTTAAAAATTTGCATTGCTATATAACATTTAATCAGGTTGAGATATACTGTTAATGTTAATGGACAATAATTAAGTATTATAATATTATATTAATAATATATTAATTAAATATTAAGTAACATTATAGAATAATAAATTAGTAGTTCTATATCTCGTGTCCCTGACGTCATTGTACGTCAAGAGGGTAACAAAACTCACAGGCAGTCTACGCCGAAAAATCAGATAAAAAGACACTGACTAAATTTACGGAATATTTTTAAACTTTTATTTTCAAACATGGTTACTTGATTTCATAAAATATTTTTACCATGTGCCACACAGTATGACTAAATATTTTTCAAAGTAACATCGACGTTAAGTAACGTCCCTCGAATTCCATCAACAATTTTCCGAGTCACCTTCAAATTCTATTAAACACCGCCATTTCTAAAAGCTTCGAAACCCCTCGAAAAAAAAGAAAAAAAAGGGAGTTTCTATAGACCTGAGAGATCACACCGAACGAGGAACTTTTAATCGAATAACCATCGCCGGAATCGAGGAACGGGAATGCCGGCTCGACGCGTAATGTTGCCAAATTCCCGTTAATTGCGATTTCGCCGACTGCCAGCGCGTCACACGGCACGTGCCAAAAATCCTTTCGCGGCGGCACCGCCTATTCTTTCTTTTTTTTTTTCCTTCCGTCCCCGATCCCTATTGATTTTGGCACTTAAACTCGGTCGTCCGCCTCGCCACCCTTCTGCCCCTCCGCGCCGTCTGATAACAATAATCCCGTACCCCTTTATCTGGGCTGCTCGACGGAGACGCAATTATAAACAAGCCACGCTCGAGGATGCACTTGTAACACGCGCTCGTGTTTCTTGCGCGCGCGCGAGCACGTGCGTGCTCCTCGAGAGTCCTGCAATTATTCATCGGGCCACCATCGAGACGGGATGCTCGAGAATCGAAGGGACAGGGGAGGGTGCCGCGGTTGGCCATTGGTCGATGTTGATGATTATTATCGTTTCATCGGTCCTTTCCTATTATGCAAAGACGAGAACGTTATATATGTGTATGGCTCTATGCAACCTGTCCGCGTATGTGGCCACAAGTTTTATAGTCGCCAGTTGCCGGAGCAGATCGCTATAAACCAGGTCTGAGTTTTATCTATATTCATACGAAAGCTTAATTTATTAATTAGGAAAAATAATAATTTGTACTAATTTTATTTTTATAAAATAAAGAACGTCTTAGTCGTTATATTTTTTGGAATAGTCTTGTATACAAGTATGTATGCTTCCTTGTGCGATGCTGTATCTGTAGTTTAATTCATTTTGTTTTTTTGTCAGTTGTATGTCAGTCAGTCAATAGAGAGCCCTTTGCAAGAGCAACTAAGTGTTCTCTGGTATCTCTAGATATTTTACATCTTTTTTTTACATATATATTTCGTTTTGTGAATTTCAATAAACTTACGCTTATCTATCCAATAACTTTGTAATTCTGCTGTTGCTTATTACTAGAGCCTGATAATTAACAATAATAATAAATTAATAATAAATTCTCATAAGATTGTTTTTATCGTTAATTGAATTATTAGTGAGATTCGTACGATTTAAGTGATCACAATTACGCGCGAGAAAACGCTGCAGCATATTCTCTGTGCAATTCAATTTTATTTTAGAAAACATGTTATTGGAGAAGTAGTTACCAAGAAGCGTTCGTTCGACTACGATATCGAGCAGATGTGTACATGGTGCAGCACGGTACTTAGATAAAGAAGACGAAGCAACTCGCTTTTGCCCCCCGGCTAATTAATGAAATCATTTCCATCCAGGCTGGAGCCATCGGTGTCCGCGCCCCGCTATCGCTGGTTAATTTCGTTAGCGTCCTATTTGAATGTCGTCCCCAAGAATTTTAGCGTTTTAGGAGGCATTGTCGGCGTGACTCCTTCGCCTGGCAGAGTTGCCGATCGATTATTAGAGGAATAATAGCATTTAACGGAACGGAAGAGAAACTGAAGCAGAATCGGGTCAGAAATTGTTTTTATAGATTAGGTGAGAGCATAAGAGATTGGTAATGCCATATGCTAATTATAAATTTGGAATTAATTGTTAATAACGACGACGACGACATTAACACAGACAATTGTGGTGGTGTGGTTATCATAGAGTATGCGATATGGTATGGGAGAATAATGTTTGCATGGAAAAGATGAGTGTGGCGAGTGCGTATGATAAACTGAAATGATAAAGTGGAATGAGTGTAACGAAGCGTAATTTATATGAATTTATATATGCATAACACTGATAGAGTGAACAGCGATAAAAAAATGACAATCACTGTGAGATAACAGTAATTATAGTAACGAGAGATATTGATAAAGAGATAGAGAAAGAGAGAAAGTGAGAGTGTGTCGCAGAACGAAGAGATCTTCAGTGTGTTTAATATTTACGTTATATTTCTTCCTGTTATAGAGTTAATGATTGTTGTTTAAATAAATTGTATTTATCAACATTACGCATTTACTCGCAACAATAACGTATACATTTCAATAAACTCCAAAGCCAGCAAATTTCCAGAATTATTCGTCGCCCAAAAAGGTTAATAACCGTGAAAGGGACACGCGACAGTTATTGAAACGTTGGAAAAGTTTTTTAGGATGTACCGTTCGACGGTGGATATTACTCGAAAAGTTTCGAGGACTAGTCGCTTTATTATCTTACATTATGGCGTCCGCGATCATAAATGGTCGAGTTAATACCGTGGGTGGAAGTTAACCCGAGCGAGGATGACCCGATTCGATGCCTCGCTAGCTCAAGACAGCGAGAGTTTTGCTAAAATTAATATCCGCGCACCAATAGAATCGAATTATAGCGAAGGGAAGTTCCGACTGACGAAAATAGTTCCACGTGGCTTCAATGCCGGGGAATAGGGGATAATTGAAATTCGACGGGGAGAGATACTCGGACCAGGCGGTTAATTAAGTTCGAATAGTCGGCAGGGAATGGCGAATCTCGTCCAGAGTCGATGTCGTAACGTACCTCCCCCGCTTTTCCTATGAATATCGACGGAAAAAATGGAGGTAGAACATTCTTCTCGGTCATTTTTAGTTATTAAGCATCGATCAATCGGAAACGAACTTAAATGTTTCTCTGTGAACGACGATTCTTCGAACGGCTATTCGTAACTTCGTTACATTTTTAGACTTCGAAATTTTCTTGCATTTCCTTAACTTCTTAAAGTAGAGTGAATCCTAAGTTTTTATTATAGTAAACCAGAATCTTTTACTTCTTGCTTGATATTTATTATAATCCAGTGTGTAGCGAAAGAGGAGGAAAAATAAAACACAAACATTACAAAAAGATGATTTGTGTGTAATAGAGCGATCGTGACCGTGATAGAGTGTAAACGAAGACTGTTCTCATAAAATAACATATAAAATAAAATTAAAGTGTGGTCTGTAGATTTAGTTACTTAGACAATAAATTAGTTTTGAGTAAACACCGCATTAATCCGTTGCCAACCGAATCCAACATAGAGTTTTCCACGAAGGATAAATAAATATTGTGTTACCTCGACAGACACAAATCGAATTACTAATTTACAGTGTTTTTCACTAATAGCAACTTCCACGAAACAGAATCAATGAAACGAATCGTCGAATCCCCAACGAGCCAAGAAACGTTGCTACTGTTTATACCCTGGGGCGACTAACCGGCCAAGCGACCGAAGCAACGCGCCATTGAGGCGGGATCTTCGCGAGGCGGTAGAATTTTAAGCGACCTCTCTTAGATTCACTCGCCAACGACTCGCGGATGAAGCTGGCTTATCGAGTTATCGAGTTATGCCGTGGAATGAGAGAGGTTTACAGCGAGGGGGAGGCGGATTTCGGAGGCCAGCATCGGGGATGATTCACCCCTCCGTATAAAACGTAGGCGGCAATGAAAGGGTCCATGGGTGGAAGGTTGGGTGGAAGGGGTGGAAGCAGGGGTAGGGCAGGTTGTAGTGGGAGGGTTGGAGGTTATCGAGGTTATCGAATCTAGGCGCGTTTGTTCGCTTTCGAGAGACCACGAAACCACTCGATGCTTTTTCGAATCAGGGCTTCTCGCTGATTTCTAAGCCTTCCTTTTTTCGGTACCTCGACGATACTTGCTGAATCAGTGTGCACAAGCACATATCGTGTTCGAAAAATAGCTTTATGGTACTTTCCAGCGCTGTTTCGACGAAAAGTGGGTTCTCTTATTAGATTAATTCGGAAAAAACAGGGTAAAGGGAGAAACGAAACAATTGTTTACCAGCTCAGTTTCTTTTTCCAATCTTATAAATTTTGTATGGTTCTCTTGTTAAATTAATTCGGAAGCAACAGGGAAAAAGGATGAAACGAAACAATTGTTTACGAGCTCAGTCATTGAAATAGACAAGTTTCTTTTTCCAACCTTATAAATTTTGTATGGTTCTGTTGTTAAATTAATTCGGAAGTAACAGAGTAAAGGGAGAAACGAAACAATTGTTTACAAGCTCAGTCATTAAAATAGACACGTTTCTTTTTCCGATCTTATAAATTTTGTATGGTTCTACTGACTTTACGCGAAGGGGGACCATCTTCGTTTAACACTTAGCCGACCGAATGGGGAGATCTGTTTCCTCAACACAGCCCTGCCATTGATTCCATTTGCTTTCGTTATTAGTTAATCTTCAACTAAAGTTATTTACAATTCATTAAATGCATTTTCTGCTTTTCCAAAGTGCAATTCTTAATCAATTCAACACTAGTTCCTAAGTCCTCAACAAAGCACCGCCATTGATTCTATTTACTTTTCCTATTAGAGTTGATCTTGAAACTAGTATTGTCACAGTTCATCAAATTCAACATTAAATTTAACGCTAGCTCAATACCAACTAATAACAAAAGTAAATAGAATCAATGGCATCGCTTTGAAAATTAAGGAGAAAGTGAGAGATCTCCCTATTCGGTTGGCCAAGTTTTAACGAAACCGAAAGCAGATCGGCTCGAAGAAAATCTAAAGACCACATCAGGATCAAACCTCCCTCTCTAATTCTCTCTCGGGTTAAAATTCACTCACCTCGCGTGCCTCGCCACAGGATACTATATAATTTTCGCGGGTAATTTGCTCTCGTTTCCCAAGGTCCCAATTTCGCCCGTGAATCCATTACACGGCTGGCCACGAAGAAAAGAGTCCTCGGCCGAAGGGTTCCCCCGGCGGAGCCGTAATACAAATACATCCGGCGAAATCGAATAAAAGTTTCCGCGGAGCCTTAATAAAAGGCATTTAACAAATTATGAAGTCTCATTATGTGCTTAGGGTGGGCGGGCGCAATAATATTAATTGCAAAAGTCAGACCGGTCGCCGCGTGGCCGGCAGGTGCACAGCTCGAGGGCTTATTTCATTAATAAAAGCCCAAGTTTCAAGGCTTCGACCGGCTTCTTCTTTTCGCGGGACGAGCAGATTTCAAGATTAAAAAACTTCCTAGTCCGACCCGTTTATTTAACCGTTTGCGTACTGTTATACCATGCATCCCTATTACGCTCTTTAAATTAATCATCGTCTTCCAATGCAGACGAATCGTAGAACAGATAACGTAAGACGTTCAGAACAGTCCTTGGCCCAGCCTACAATGACTTGTAAATAATAATAATATTAAAGTCATTCGAAACAATCTTTATTCATTTCAGAAGTAACATAATTTTGATTATATTTATATTATTAATTATATTGATGGAGTGCTTGAGAGGCACACTAGGAGCCATAAGGGTTAACACTAGAACTATCAAGGGGGTCAAAATGACCTAATTTGTAATTTTTCATAGAAACGTGGTAAACTTACTGTAATGCCTACACATTTGAAAATTTACAACGATTTTTACTATGATTGTTACAATTTGTTTCCCTCATATTACATATTTTTTTCGTATAGCTTTCAATTTGATTTGTCTCCAATAAGTGAACCCTAATCGTCGGCAGTTCTAGTGTTAATACATCAAACGTGGCTCTCGATTCCACGATAACGATCCATATCCAGAAGAGCTTGCCGGGCCAGAAGCGAGTCGTAAAACTTCGGCTGAAAAATTCCATCGAGATTCCGCATAACATTGTTTCCTTCCGCTCCGACAACCTTTTTCCTGTTTTTCGGGTCTTTTTTTTTTGGTTTTTTAACCGACCATCCCCCGTTACCATTCGCGTATTCCATGGCGACGAACGAGCTGAAACGAGCGCCACGCGTAATAAAATCGGCATTTGTCCCCGCGTCTCGTGCCACGCGGACGAAAAAGAACGTAAAACAGAGTCGCGGCGGCCACTTCTCTGCACTCTGTTTCCGCGAGCAACTTTATTTTTGGAGGACGCGAGCAACGAGGTTCGCGAAATCGAAGGAGAAGGATTAGTGTTTCGCGAGACCGAAAGTTTCGATTCCGGGATCCCTTGAACGACTTCCGGTTGGAGTTGAAAGAACTCGGTGCAGGACTCGATCAGGAGAACCACTTCGCTGGCTAGCGAACAGTTTGTATTCTACGAGCGTAAGAAGAAGGTTTTACGGGTTCGAGTACGAGAGCGAGATCCTAACCAACCAGAAGCACCTGTTTATTTTTCAAGACAAGCTTTCACGAATTTTCCTAAGCCAAATTCACATTGTCACGGATGAACTTGAAGTTTGACCGTTGCGATACCAACTCGTTTTTGTTACACGAACGATTAAAATGATGACATTTCTAAGCATACTTTTCCGCAATCGGAAAAATGAAAATGAGAATGACTAGACGAGAAAAAGATGGACTAGACATTGGAAAAAACCGTTAGAGACGAACAATCCAACGTATTGATAAGCGCGTGGTGGAAAAATGTGACTGTGTAATGGGGAAAAAAGAAGAGGGAAAACTAGGATCAGTTTTCTCAGAAAAACAGATTAGAATTGAATGAAAAGCCGAGTTGTAGATGTGTAGTATAACTGCTGAATCGTTATATGTATGCGTACACCCCTACGATACTAAATAACGAGAGTATAATAATCAACTATGCAAACGCAAAGGTGTTTCACCTATAATTTCAAGCTTACGATCAAACGAACACGCGAGACCGTGTCGTAAAATTGCGACCCGCTTTCGGTAAGCAGTTCAGGATGAAGCTCTCCCCATTCTCAGCAACCCCTGCAGCTCTCCAGCTTCCTGCGTTCGCACAAACGCAAGCTGTTCCGAGAACACGTATACGTGCATGTTAATACCGTGGGCGGAGTTTGGATACAGTTCCAATAAACTCCGAATACACGCAAACCACGAGAAGCACGGAAGGTCTTGAAATTCAGCTCGAGCCCGACAAACGTGTTACAAGCTTCCTATTTTTAATGGACGGGCTACTTAGCTCCAGCGAGGGCAATTTGCAATTCATCGCGAATTATGGACGTACACGCTGGAGATAAAAGATTCTGAGGGGCGGCAAGCGAGAAGAGGGGGAGTGGAATAGATTCGGATACCATCCATCATCCCGGCAGGACATCATCCAGGAACGTGCAAACTGAGGGAAGAAAACGCCGCGATGAAGCATCGTGTATGCCTCGAACATGGATCCGCTGCTATTCAGAGGCGGTTACTATCGGCTGTTCCGCGAAAAACACGCGTTGAATATCGTTATCCGAACGCGATGAAAAGATTCTGGTTACTAGATAGCTTCGCGTAACTTTTGTATAAGGAGGAGATGGATGTTGGAAGAATTTTGTGAGCGCGCATTATCGGTCGCTGCAATACTTCGATTTAAGCCGATAATTGTCGATAATTCAGTCGGTCATCCGAGCACCACGCTATTTTCTCCTTACTTCTTCTCGACGCTGAAAGGAGGGAGGAGGGGAGGGGAAAAAGAAGGAAGTTGTGGGAACCTTCCTATACTCGCCACTAGACGAAGGGTTAGGAATATATAAGTTAAATAATTGTTTTTTTCAAAAACACACCTGTGATTAACCCTTTGAGAACTGAATGCTTTTGGCCTAAGTACTTCGAAGGGACGGCACGCAATCGTTGGGGATGGACTATTGTTACTCGTATACTGACAATCGCGTTGCAGTGAGTGAAGGATCGACAAAATTGGCAAACGCATATTTTCGTCCATGGTCCCTACAAGCTACTTTCGTTGGCATTAAATGGTTAACGCCGCAATGCGTGGCCACGGGAAAAGTCACCAAGTGAAGAAAACAAAAATTGACAAACGCATATATGCGTCCATAGCTGATTAATCAATAATTCTTGTACTCAATATTATTGTCTTGATCTTGCAGTTTATATTTCAAACCTCAGTCTTGTATAGAATATTCTATGACGTATGTTAGCTCGAGGAATCCTTGTTACAAAATCTATTTTATTCTTTGCTCGATCGATATTTATACTTTCACGAAGTTCGCGAAGTCACTGACCATCGTGGTAAGGCTAGCCCGGGCGATTGACCTGTCGATAGTCGATGGTTTTCAAAACGCTACGGTCAATGCCTGGATTCTGTTCATACCCCGTACAAAACTTACCCAAAAAAACAAATTAAAACGATGTACCGGAAGGATGAACGACTATCATTTTCCAGCTCACAATCTTAATCCCCATTTCTGTGCGGTCCAACCGCTGCACGCGTAATAAGATCGAAAAATTTGTCCAGGTTGGTCGAGTGGGGACAGTGGAACGAGGTGAAAGAGGGTGGTGGAACGAGGATCGGGGATGAAAAGCTGGGCGAAACGGGAGGGTAGGTATGTTGCAACGCGACGACGACACGGGGTGCCACCGAAACCGGTCTCCGCTTTGTCCGAGAGCAAGTCGCATGTCGACCGAGCCGTCTGCGACTATACTTCATAGCCTCGCGCGTCGCATGCAAGTTTAATCTTGTGGAAGTAACGCAAATGCAGTGCGCCCGCATAGCGGCGGGCCAGCCCGTGCCGGTTGCCTGAATAATGCATTTATGTACGTATGCGTTCGCGGATGCGCTACTCTCGCCACCGCGAATCCCTCGCGAGGAGGACACGCTCTCGATGTAACGGGGAGGAACTGGCTGGTTCGAGCCTTCGATCAACCCAGCCTGTCGCTGGCCTAACGCGATATGACCTGTATTTGCGTTACGATTACGGCCCTTCGATCCCTCCCGGTAAATTGGTTCGTGTCGTTTCAGCTTCCGCTTCCGGGGCGGGGAACCTTCGCGGGGCGAGGGTTCTGTTTCACAGCCACAGGCGCCACGTAACACGTGAGCGAAAATTATGTCGTTCGAGTGGCGATCTAGGTGGAACTAGGTGACGATTGACCGAACGATGGTATACGTGTACTCGATATCGATCGAAAGTTTGAAACAACTGTGCACGTTAACCTCTTAACCCGTTAGGGACGGATTGCACATTGGCGTGTGCAATGCATTTCTGAATCAAAATGACCGGTAGCACACCGTGATGTTGAATTGACTATTTTTGGGATAAATGTTATTCCATTTTAATGATGTCTTTATCTTATTTTGCATCACACATATGGTGATCGATCATCTCATTTGTACGAAGTGAGTTACAAAGTGACTGATTTCTATTGTAAACATTTTTCTTTTTATTAAAAATGGTCAATATGAGACAAAAATTTTGATCTCTGGGGATGGTTTCCAAAAAAAAGGCGTCTCGAATGGGTTAAGTGAAAGTGACGCAATGATAAAAAATAGTAGGCGTCTAGTCGTAATTCAGTCAAAAATCGAACGCTTCGCACAAATGAAAGGAATATTGACTAAAAGCGACTTAAAAGATTCCGCAACAGATTATCGTAAACAGCTTGTGCAAGCGAGTTTGTGAAAATTTTTTTCGCTGCGAGCGCGTACGAACGGAAGATGATAAGACCAATTCCGGCGAGGATAAAAATCCGTAGATTTCAGGCGGCCGCGGTACGATGTCGATATTTGAATTTACTGCGGCTTCCGGCCGGGAGCGGCGTCCATTATTTGCGAATCGATGCCCCCGCACCTCGAATATCTCCATGCGGATGTTATCCGTAACAATAAACGTGAGTACAAATATGGCTTTCACGGAACAGGAATCCTCTTTCTGTTCCGCACGTTCGATATCGTTGTTTCATAAAATTAATCCAATTAAATTTGTCCTTTCGTATCGTTCTCTTCCAGCTCCCTCTATTCCCCTCGACAAACGCTTACGCATTGAATTGTACGAGAAACGTGCATCGACTTTCAAGTAAATAAATCTTCTACATATACGCTTTAACACTTTCCAGTAAAATCGAAAACTTCCGTTTCTCCCAATGACCTGCCAACTTTTTCGCTATATCCGCAACAACTTTTCAAATATCACGATAACGTCGTGAAACCTTCGCTGACCATCCGTATCGCCATCACTGCCCTAACACAAGATTATATTTACCCTGTGGAATTAATTATTTGGAAGCAAAGAACTGGCAAAGAGAATTCGTGAGTGCCTCGTCGTCGTTCCCCCCTTTCGAAGGATTTAATCGTCGGCAACGGGAACCGGCCATCTCGCACGCTCCTCGTATCCTTTGTGCACACTCGCCCCCAGCCCTCGATCCATCCCTTCCTTCGAGAAGATTACTTCTTTCCTGATTTTTGCCCGGACGTGTACACGCGGTCGTAGGAACAGACAAAGTGAGCAGCGGCCGTGATTATACCCTTCGGCTGCACGAACGACCCGTGAAAGAGGTCAGCGAGTTCGATGACCATGCACGATGACCACCCTCCGCTATGCATCGCGCGATAACCAGCCTCCTCTTCTCGTACTTTCCCTCGCGAACGTGGGTACACACCGAAAACACTGGGTTCCGTTTGATCGCAGCGCGAAACACGGCGGTACTTGAGGATCTCAGAGCAGCGAAGCGAGAAAAAGGAGGACACGGAAGGAACGAACGGTGCAGCGATAAGAATAAAGGGCAACGGATCTCGACTTCGACGATCTCCGACTATTTCGAACTGATTCTACAGGAGGGAAGGCTACTGATTATCGAACGAGGGAGAGGAATACCGTGTTCAAAAATCAGATTACGAGCGATCCCGTCAGGAGAACGAGAAAACGGCATTAACAATTAATTTGAGACGGAGCTTAGGTGGTAGGGTGTATACAGAGAGAGAGATAGAGAGACAGACACGGAGAGAGAGAAGGCAGAGATACAGAGAAGAGAGAGAGGTAGGCAGGCAGAGAGACAGACAAACACAGAGAGAGAGGAGGACAAAGACTCGGAAGAGAGAAAGGGAGAGAAAAAGTATCAATTTTTCAGCACAAGGGGGTGGCTCGCTCCGCCATAATTGAGATATGCTATGTACACAAGCACGAATCACTACGAACGAGGGAGCCCCTATTTCTCTCTCTCCTCCGGGCTAATAAATCGTGCATAATTCAAGCCCCCTTACGTAGCCTGCAATGCGCCGATACTTTTGAATAATGCAACCTGCGCTGAACATGAAGAGAGTAAGAGAGAGAGTGAGCGATAGAGGAGAGGGTTGCGGTGATGTTGGGCCGGCGTGCGCTTAAATACTCGCTAGTTTGTACTTCTGACAGCGGGGAGGGCCTACCAGAACGCGGACAGAATTGATTCGCCGTGCTTCGCGCCGATTTATTCCGCTGCCGGAGCGTATTTCGCACGCTCCGTCCGGTTAACGACTCGAACCGTCGGGCTCTTAAACAGAGCTCCCGCGTGAGAACTCTTGTAGCCGTGAAGAATTTAACACGCTCGAGGAACGTACACACCCACCACCTGTTTAGAGTCCTATCCGGGCGGAATGAAGCCTTTCCGGATATTTCGAGCTTTCAAATTGATATAAGCTCGTTTTACGAAGCTTTAACGGGTGAGAGGTGTACGGGATTGCTTAACCGTTTCGGCGCACCTGTTAGAGGGTAAATTTCCTTCATTGTCCTCTCTTTGCTAAATTATACGGTTGTTAAATGTAAAACGATGACAAGGTTATAGACATTGATAGCCGTTAAAATATATGTTAAAAAGCAAAGTCGATCTATCATAAAAATCGTGTTTCCTACAGTTGTGCTACAAGGGTGCAAAGATCGACAGTCTCTAAAAATTTTGCAAAAATGTGAAATTAAATTATACGTATAAAAAGACATGTCCTGACTGACTAACTGATTCATCACTGAAATTTGGACAATGGGTTGCTTTTATGACGTAGTTACCCACTAAAAAAGGATTTTTCATATTCCTTCCCTAAGGGAGTTAAATAGGGGTTGAAAGGTTGTTTGAAAATCCACCGATTTTGAAGCAAGCGCTATGAAAAGTGGTATTTAGCTTTTTAGTTGGAAGTAGAGTAATACGTTTTCCAACGTTTTTGGAAAATCAACTTTCAAGGGGGTAAAATAAGGGATGAAAGTTTGTTTGAACATCCGCCGATTTTCAAACAAGCACTATAAAAAAGAACGCTGGTAACAGCTAGTCTATCATAAAAATCGTGCTTCCTACGATCCTTTAAAATTGAGAGTAAACATTATGAATTACCCCTTCTAAATCGAATAACACTTTTCGCGTACAAGGAAAGGCTAAAAATTCAGCCGCCGCAAAACTGTTCCACGCCGGATTATTCCGTTCCTGTGGCGTCGCCGCAGAACTATTAGGCAACTAAATCTCAACGGATTAAGGGCCAGAAGCTGTCCCAGCGAAACAGCACACGTCCCTGGGTGGGTGGGGTATCCAGAAACGCTATTAATCTCGCCTCAAATGAAGTGTTCACTCGGTGAACCGAAGTTTTACGGGGGCAGCGCGCGCGCGACCAGATCAATTTCCAGCGGGACATCCAGCGCTGCATGCAAACAACCGGAAAACGCGACGGTCAGCAAGATTCAAAGTTTTCGCTACCTATATATATATATATATACAGAGTGGAAGCTCTCCGAGTTCTTGTCGTAAGCGTGCCAAAAAAGTTTCCCCCGGCTAAGAAGGTGACACGATGGTGTCACGATGGTCCGGTAGTAAAATCCCAGCTGCTCTGGCCCCGTTTCTATCTCGCTGCTATGTTTTCTTTTTTCTTCGCGGATCAACGAACAGGGACCGGAAGCTCCTCAAGCCCCTTCAGGTGTACACAGGCGACTGCGAGGACGTGCAAATTAAAGTTTCAACGGGGAAGTTTCAGCGGAGACCAAACAGGAGATAGAGACGAAGAAAGAGAGGGAGAAAGAGAGAGAGAGTAGAGGGATGAGAGATGAGAGAAAGAAAGGACAGAGATGAGAGATGAGAGAAAAAGAGAGGGAAGAGATGAGAGATGAGAGAAAGAAAGGAGGGAGATGAGAGATAAGAGAAAGAAAGGAGGGAGATGAGAGATGAGAGAAAGAGAGGGGAGAAATGATAGAAAGAGAAGAGAAAGATGAGAGACAGAGAGACAGAGAGACAGAAGAATAGAGAAAGACACCGCGAGAGGGAGGGAAAGAGAAAGAGGGGAGAGGGAGACGAGAGAGAGAAGAGAGAGAGAGAGTTGGAACGCTATCGGATCGAGAGGAAACGAGGATCCAAACAGGAGTGTTCGAGCAGTGAAACTCGCCGTTTCCGTCACGATCGATCGACCGTAGGGCTACTACTTCCGCCGGCAGCCAGCCAGGCATCCAGCCACTCCGCGGAATTGCCGGAGCGGGCCCGTGCATCGGATTATGCGGCGAATTCCTCAACTTGTGCACGGAATTAGATTTATAAGATCGAACGATTTCTCGCGACCACCGCCGATGGAATACGCCGCATACCTGGCGTTCGCGTGATTAGGCGGTCCGACGTTTGACTCGGTGGAAAAGGAATCGGTGGAACGGCGGATTTCTCGTTTGATTTACAGGTGCGCTCGAAGGTGTTCTTTCAGAGAGTCAGTTAGAAATGACGCATTCGCAGGTTACGTTTTTTGCCCGGACTGCTGTGACAGACATTTCGTTTAATTATTTATTTACCTATTGAAACAATGGGTCTAAATCCAATGAAACATATAAACACTGAGAAAGAAAGAAATAGTACCAGACTATAGAATGTGTACGAAAGTGAGTGAGGCAAACAGGGCTATTAATAGTTGTTTCTAAGCAAGTTACGTATTGCCATTTTTATAATTGGTTCATGTAGTAGAATTGGGTGAAGAGTTAAAATTATACACAGTATTGTTACCCTTTCCTCTTCTCAACCAATAATAAACAATCTTATTTTAATAACACTACAATAACAATTTTCTCCAGCGAACGAACGGTATTCCCATTATGAAAGTTTAAAAAAATTTTCCAACAAACGAAGCAAATTCATCTTACTAACGAAGAAAAATCGCGAAACGATCCCAGTGAAATGTGTTTCGCGACAAACCACGGAAAATCGTATCGGTTAGAAAAAAAAATCCGTTTTCCTCCCCCGAATGTTCGACGACCACGAAAATTTCGCAACGTTGCCCCTCAGGCAGAATGATTTGAAATCGTTGCGTGCCGCACGGCTCGAGCCACGCTTCCGTGTTTGCAAATGGCATTCGCGTGTCCCGGATAAAATCATTTCGCAATATCGGAACGCTGCCGGCTAATGTGCATGACGAAAATAATATTTCGACGTTGACAATAGGCGTCTCACGCCTGTCCCCTTCCCACGGAAACGACCGATCGATCCTATCGATCAATTCCGCGGGAGATCGGATGGTGGCCCGTGGCCGAGCAGAAATAATTAGTTGCGATCGTTGATTGGCCAGCAGGCTCTGGACACGCCGACGTTTCCGAATCGATCGTGTTTATCCAATGATTAATGGGCCAGCCGGCTTGTAAGTTAATTACGGGACACGGTAAAATAATGTAAATACGGTTAATAGGCGAGCGGCTGGCCGCGTCAAGCCGCCTTTGTTACATTAATTTCATCGAGACGTCCGCGACAGATTTCGCACGTTTGTTACCGCGGCTCGGGCTCATTAATAACGGGATCGCTGCCGGATATTCTGTCGGCAGCCTCTGTTTTACGGATTTCCGTTGTCAACGGGAGCCGCTCGAGAGAAGGCGGCGCGATTCAAGTTGCGATAGCCAGAATCTGATCGTCGCGGTGTCTCTGGTTGTACAGTAGCGGACAAAAGTTTAACACCAAAGAGTCAAATAACTAGTTTATAAGGAATAGCATGATAAACAAAATTTACATTCTGTGGTAATCGATCAATAGTGTTCTATCATAATAAAAATGAATAGAAATTAATGTACAGACAATATTTGTAAACCATGAAGCTATGCTTTACATTGTCCTCTCACCTTCAACTTTTGTCTGCTACTGTAGATATTCAGGATAACAACGCAGGACTGAGATCCGATTCCTAATCAAATCTGAATTCTTAAAGTTAGATTCGGATTAGGTTCGGGTTACTAACCACTTTCGTTCCATTTACATCTTTAACACTAGAACTACCAAAGCAGTCAAAATGACCAATTGGTGATTAATCATAGTAACCTTATAAGTTCACTATGATAAAGCTTCCAAAATTGACTACGATTTTCTGCATAAAGTATAAATAGAGATTTGTTTTCTACGTATTCGCTATTTTTCATGTAATTTCCAATTTGATCTCTTCCATGCAAATAAATACACTTTGGTAACATAAAATCACCGCAGTTCTAAGTCTGAAGTAGGCACACGTTCGCTCGCCATGGACTTTTGCGTTCGAAATATCGAGCGCAAAATTGAGCGCAAAATCGAGCTCGAACGCGACGGAAGACGCGGTTTCGTTCGCCTGACCCAGAAAACGAAGTCGATAGGAGACGGGGCTAACTAAGCAAACCGATACCGTTACCGAACAATAATTATCGGATCGAAAAACGTGGCCAATGCGGCGTCTGAAAGCCCGAGCGTCCATGAAACCGGGGGTTCTTTCATACGAGAAATTCCGAATGTCCGCGTACCGAGCTCGCAGAGTGCTTTTAAGCCACTCCAAGGGATTGCTGCCCGCCTCTTACGGGATTACCGTATGCATACACGTGTATTTTGGATCGTATCGTGCTCTCGAAAAGATTATTACCTGCATTCACGTCGGCTCGCCGTTCCTTCGCCAACCGCGAAATTATCGGTCGTACTCGACGATGTTGCTGAATTTTTCCGAGCCCTTCTCCCTTACTCGCTGCTAACGTCGTAAAACGCGACGATAAAAAATGAACGAAGGAAATATTATTCATATCGTAGTGTTTCTAATTTGTTGCGATCAAGGATCGCGTTAAATGAACCCTTCGTAAACAGAATGAGCCAACTTGTCGAGAAACTGCAACATCGGCGTTTAGAATTTGAGTAAAGCTTGTTGGTCGCAAGTAGTATGGGTTGTCTGTAATTCATTTGTAACAGAGATTCATTTATTTATTTATTTATTTATTTATAAGCGATTAACTCATTATTATAGTGAGGTATGAAATATAATAATGATAACAGAGAACATTAAAAATATATGAAATGAAGATAAGTGTATAAGGATAAGAAAATTTTACAGGGAAGCGCGGTGTAATGGCTGTTTTATAGAGTGAAGAGATTGATTGAATAGGTTTAGGATAGGATAAGTGTTGTTAACATTAAAGATCATTCTAATGATATCTGAGTGGTATACAAGAGCATTTTAAATAGTATATGAAGGAAGTTTTATTAAATTAATTAATTGTGAATTTTCCTAAGAATTCAGGGGAATTTATAATGCCATTGAACATTTTATAAACAAAAAGAATATCAAAGATTTTTCTCCTTCTTTCCAATGTTATTAAATTAAGTGATAACAGTATGAATGTGTCCTATGCACGTCGATAACTGTACCTGCAGCGATTTTCATTCTTCCCCTCTCCTCGTTCGTTCGTTATAAAGTGACGAATAGAAAAACGAGGGTCCTTTAATTCAATATGCGAACGGCGTTCTTTTCAATGTTACCTAAGACGTAGTTAACTTTCATCGCATTCGGCGCCTAAGCACGTTCGGCACCTTTATCATTGCTCACGTTTCATTTAATTCTTCCCGTCTACGTTCCTTCCCACTTACCCCTTTCCGTCGCGGGGGCTGCGAGGAAAGAAAAGTACGGCGGAATTTATGGCGACTACGACGTAACGAGACGCGTGTCTTCGAATCGCGAATACGAAACTAGTCGCCTGAGGTTAGGTTTAGGTTATGTTCGTGAATCGTGTTAATTGATCTTTAATCGTAGAGAAAAGTAAATATGAAAAAGAAAAATCTTCCTACGAGAAAAGATAAGTATTGAAATAAAGGAAATTGATTTTTTAAAATCATATTATCTGAAATTTCAAGTTTTTTAAAGTCATATTATCTAAAATTTCAAGTTTTTTAAAAATAATTGATACAATTTTTTGAATAAAAAGAAGACAAATTCCTGAAATCAATACATTTTAAATATTTCACAATTCGTATTAATAATAATTATTATAATTTACATATCTAATATAATATTATTTTACAATGGTAATCATCCATAATTTATTATAACAGAATGGAAAATTGTTTATTATACAGTTCATTATTTTTTACAAAATTCTTCAAAATTTATAAAACGTACTTTCATATTTTCATATTTACATGTAAATTTCAAACTTGTCATTTGCAAAGATATACTTTTATACTTGTCTACCATTCAAGATATGTGACCTAATCAATAAAACTATATTAACTACCGTCACTCTAATGTGTCTCTTTCCACAATAAACCCCAATTAACACTAAAACTACCAGACCAGTCAAAATGACGAATCGATAATTATTCATAGCAATCTTATAAATTCACATTATTAAGCTTCCAAAATTTACTATGATTTTCTGCAGAAGGTATAAATAAAGATTTCTATTTTCTGTGTATTCGACATTTTTCCATGTAATTATCAATTTGATCTGTTCCATGCAAATAAGCATGGAGCAAAATAACTGTAATCGTCGGTAGTTCTAGTGTTAAACGTTAACGCGTTCTTTCTTACGAAAATGCCCAAGACACGCGTGCTTGTAACGCAAACATTTCGTAAACGGTTCCGCGTGCATCGTAAAAGGTCGCAGATGCTCGGAACGTAAGGGTTGCGCGCGGTGCATGAGGAAGTGTCGGAGTTACACGAGGAAACGGGGCATCTTCGTGGGACATATATTTCCGGGATGCCAAACGGCAGCTACGTGTTTCGTTTTTGCGTGTCAGACCGCGACAGTTTTATCTGTCAAGTCTGAATGAAACGTCCCTCCCCCGGAACGAAAATTCCGTCGTCGATCACGCTTTTTTTTTCGCCCAAGAGCCGGTTAAAATGTTGCAAACGCTCGACACCTGACTTTGCAAGAAATGAAAAATACTCGTGCGTCGTTCGACTGTCACTCTTCTGGCGGGGTGCTAGCTAGATTCGTGTATAGTATAGGGCTATGTGTTTTACCTGTAAAATATAAAATCTGATCGGGCGTAGCGATTTATCTAGGCGATCTATACGTTGCAGAAATGCATCCGATTGAAGTACGAAATAAGAAAGATACGCCCTCTGCAGTTTGCCTGTTGGTGGTGTGCAGAGGAGAAAAATGAAAAATCAAAGAATCAGCGGTAACGAAATAATTTATAGGTGAGAAATGGTGCGAGGGAATAAATTTCGTGTTCAGAACTAATGAATAAGTAATAAGTTACTCTGTTAACCTCTTGATATACAAATAAAACGGCGTATTTAAAAAATACTATTTAATTTGGCTCAACTGAACAGTTATGTGCAAGTTTAAAAATAGAACATTTTATTTTAAAATTTACATTGCTATATAATATTTAATCAGGTTGATATATTAATTAACTTTATAAATCTATAAAGTATGAAACATTTCAAAACATTCTGAAATATGTAGACAGTTCTTGACGTCTCGAAGATGTGAAAGTCGACAATGGCACATGAAATAATAGAAATGGATATATTTGTAAATCATGGTACTCCGTGTTATAACGTCTTCAGGTGTTAAACTCACGCAAATTTTGTTTCTATTCAAATTCCCTTAACTAAAACCTCAATATGCTAATACATGCTTCCGCGTGAAAATTACAACCATGACGTACAATTCACCACACTCCACCGTTTCTCGATTTATCGCATTACAATCGTCTCCAATAGCACGCTATCGTTTCCAGTTTACCGGATTACCAGCGATCGACTACTTCTAGTTTCTCAATTGAAATTCACTAATTGCAATTCACTAATTATATAACCTGCCACCGCTTCGTCCGTCGACTGCAATTTGCTGTCGCCTGCACGGCACACCTCGAACTCCTCGTCAGCACTAATTACCGCCTCCTCTAAATATGTACACGGTTAGCCCGCGCTGCTTTGGGGGAGGGATCTTGTGAATTCCTCAAAATCTTCTGTTAAATCAGGTTTTGTGGTGGATTTGAGGATTAGCAATAAAATCTGCTTATATACTTTTTACACGCTGAATTTGCTATGGCTACTTGTAATATCGAAAAACCAAAAGAAGACCAACTACCCTCAAGCTAAAAGATGCGAAACGTAAATGGAATCAGCTGCTAGGTCCACTCATTCTATCCACTTTTTAGATACTGTGTGGGGACGGACTGCATAGGAGTAAGATTTGCTTTAGGTACCGATACAGTTTAGAATAGCTGTGATGTTAATATTCTAACTTGATGTCTACGCCAGTGCCATTCAGTTATGCTGTATCTCTGTCACATTTTGTTTCGTTCGCTTTCTTCGTTACGCGATGAACAGAAAAGGTGCTAGACTTCGTCAATAACAAACAAGAATCTGGAAAGTGGAAGGGATTAGATGGAAAAGGCTACCGATTCCTATTGCGTCTTTTAGCTTGTGGGTAGTCGGTCATCTTTTGGTTTTCTAATAGTACACGAATCCAATAGTCAAAGAATAAAATTAGCTTATGGGTAGTCGGTCATCTTTTGGTTTCCCCATAGTACTCGACTTCATAGTCAAAAATAGTTCACAGGAAAAAAGGTGCTAGACTTCGCCAATAACAAGAATCTGAAAAGTGGAAGAGATTAGATGGAACGGGTCACCGATTCCCATTGCGTCTTTTAGCTTAGGGTAGTCGGTCATCTTTTAGTTTTCCAATACTACACGAATCAATAGTCAAAGAATCGAATTAACTTATGGGTAGTCGGTCATTTTTGGTTTCCTAATAGTACACGAATCAATAGTCAAAGAATCAAATTAGTTTATGGGCAGTCGGTTATCTTTTGGTTTCCTAATAGTACACGAATCAATAGTCAAAAATAGTCAAAATAGTCAAAAATAGTTCACAGGACAAAAATAGTTGTTTCTCGCGTTCTGCAAAGACACATACACACGCAAACCTATCTAAACACGCATAACTCATAATTAATTACAGTTCCATCAGACGTCGCGATTATTATGATACGACAACGACGATCCTACGTCTCCCGACCATTCAAATCCTCCCGCCGTTCTCGCCCCAGCAACAGGGTAGATTTTTCCGCCGCTCCCCAGCTGTAATTCGATTCCCAAGACCTGAATCCCCCACGGAGGATCCCGTTGTGTCCCGCGGGTGCCAGGGGGGAATGGAACGGTCGTCGAAGGGGGGACACGTGAACCAACCGTGTTCTCCGGTGTTTGCGCGCCGATGCATCACCGGAACACGAAAGATGGAATTGGAAATACGAGGATACGCTCGTATCTCTTCGACCATCCTCGAAGGTCGAGCAAAGAGGTTGGACTCTTTTCGCCGGGCGGACGGAGAGAAAGGTTCAACGGGGACCCGGAGCGAATCAGATTCGGCTTATCTTAATTGAATCGTCCGTTTTGCGAACGCCTCGAGTCGCGAATTTCCAAAACGATAACGGAGGCGAGAGAAAAAAAGAAAGCCTCGCGACGAAACATTTATTATTTCTAGGCAGACACCGTGACATTGATCGCTCTTCCTTTGATTAGAGTGGATTACGAGAGGGTACAGTAGAGGACAAAAGTTTAAGACGAGAGGGTAATTTAGAAGACAGTTTTATAGTCTGCAAATGTTGTCTGTACATTCATTTTTAGTGTTATTATGGTAGAACGCTATTTACTGATTAGCATAAAATACAAATCTTATTTATTATGCTATTCCTTATAAATCAATCAATTTATTGTTGTTGACTCTTTGGTCTTAAACTTTTATCCGCTAATGTAAACAAGCGAGTGGCAGGAACATTGGAATCACGACACCTTTAAAACAATTGATTTTTTCCCTTCTTAGTGAACAATAAGATCAATTTTCATACTGCGTTTAAGTTTACGTGACCTTAATGGTATCTTTTATTATAGTTACGATAACCCTTTTATTTCGAACTTGGCTGAAATTAGGTATTTTACCGGAAATTTATCAGAAAAGTAATTTAATACAATTAGCAACAGTTTTGTGAATACTATAATATTTTCTAACTTGTTCTTAAAAAATGCGTCCTAGTCTTCGGTTAAGAAATTTGATAACTTCGTTACACCGATTTACAGCATTCGATTTCTAGCGAAATTCCTCGAAAACTGCGACTAACGTAAAAACCGAAGCCTAATCCCCGCAAGCCTGGTGTCTCGAACGTCGCGACACGACTTTCATAACCAGGCCAACTTCCGGAATTTGTAATCAGCCCGGGCTGGAAAGGAATTGTGCCCGGAGAAAAGGGAATTTCTCTGCTCCCGATCCGCACGAGATTCACGATAAATTCTATCGGGACGCCGTGGCGCCTTTATTGCGCCACCCTCTTCCCTCTTCAACCCTTTCCAACCGGATTTAACGTAACGCGCAGTGTACATCGATATCCTGCACGGATGCGTGCCGGATTAATGGGACTTCGTGGAGGCAATAATTGTCGCGGCACCTAAATTAACCCTTTGCGCCCGAGAGGCCGCTGTTAGTCACCAAATGATAGTTTCGCTAATTACCGAACTTTAGTTAGTTTATTTATTAGTTAGATTCAGAGGTTAAATAATTCTGTATGCAAATTTTAGTATATCACTTAACCCCATATGGGCCGAATTTTTGTTTTAAATATACAAAAATTGATGGAACGGAAAATCAACGATTATAATCCTACATACGCAGAGGAAAAGAAATTTTCCAGTTTAAACAATTTTACATTATAGAACATTATATAATTAATATTCATACGCCATCTCATGAAAAAATAAATTATTTGTTATAATGTCAATAAATTAGCGTGTGACTTGAAAGTTACACAGGCTCATAGAGGGTTAACTAAATTAAATGAGGTTTATTATAGGCGAATCTTAATAAATATTTCGAATTTGAACATTTTTGAAGTTAGTACCGTTACACGACTAATAACGGTAATCTCTCGAGTGTAAAGGGTTAACTTGTCCGATTCAGAACACGAAGGCTGATAGTTCTTTTTGCTGTTTTCTTGCTGGAAAAAAGGGAAAGAGCGCAAAGAAGGGTGCAATCGAGAGGATGTAATTAAATTTTTGTTTCTTTTTCCTTCTTCTTTTGAAGAAGGAAATGCTGAAGAGATGTTGTGAAGGGATCGGTAAATCCGTGGGATAGGATTAGGAGTTGGTTTACGGGAATTTAGAAACACCTGCTCTGGGATGGGTGTAGGGTGACATTCCTTTTTCTCTGGAAGGGTAGCAGGTACCTGTATCGGTCGACGGGTTCCTGAGTACACCATAAGTTTGGAGTTTTAGAGTAGCTAAGGAAAAGGGGAGGATGAGTGAACGCTGCTTTGCTTTCGTTTAAGGCGCACCTTGAAAAATACTCTCAAGAGACAGCAATTTTGATTTTTCTATTTAATTTCAACCGTTAGACGTTCATTTGTAATGCATACCTACTTGTAAGCGACAAGTAAACCAATCAATATATGAAGAAAATATTCTAAAATATCCACAAACATTTATTCACTCAGGTTCTTACCATATTTACAAATTAAAATTAAATTGCGAAACAATAAATTAAAAATTACACGTGAGAAAAATAAAAGTTAAAAGGATCTGATTGTAATTTTTTTAAATTATTTCAAAGATGGAAAGAGTTAGCAGAAATTAATGATACATATTTTAATCGATAAAAAAATAATTGCACGTCAAAATTAAAGTTCTCTTGTTCACTCAGAGACTATTTATTATGAACATTTTAGACGATCTAATAATATGCAAATAAAGATACAGTAGGACAGAGTGTAAATGTATGTGATCAGGGAAAAATTACTGCGACTTCCTGTCGCCGCTAATACACCCCGTGTCCCGCGAAACGAGATACGCGAAATACGATCGTTGGCTGTGCGTTGTACCTGTCAAGCGCTACCCTAAGTCCCTGGCGTTCCCCTAATCTAGCAAATCACTCGGTTCCAACACAGTGATTTCGTGATACATGGAGTTGAAATGAACCCCATGAGGGGGGGTCCGCATAATGTACGAAGGCGGGGGAAATATGAAGGCGGACAGAGAATTGCAAATGTCGCCCCGACGAACCTAACGTCGAATACGAACGCAACGCGAATGTTCTGAGAATTACATATTAAATTTATTGTAATTCGGTGAGAGGAGTGTGGTATTGGTGAAAATGAAATATTAATTTGATTCAATCTATGAACAAAAATGTATATTTAATAATAACGAGTGAAACTAAAAATATAATGAAAATCATATGAACTTTGTAAATGTATAAATTCAAGCCACTCTTATTCTCTCGACTCTCTGTTACACACTGGCTCTTACCTTTTACATTCTTTCGGACATACTTCATAATTAATGTAGGAAACAATTAATAAAAGATTATATATGTTTTAAAATAGTACAAAAGAGAGTTAGGTTACAATTACATGAACATTGCGCACGGAATGAACAAAGGATGGACGTCTTCTGTCAAAAAAAAGCATTTCGTGACAAAATCGTTTTTACAACAACTCCGTTTCGCTCGCTCACGATCTTCTGCCCTCCGCGCACACAGTGCCGCCCCACGAAATAATTTCGCCACTAAACCTTCATAATCTTAAATCCTAATTAGTATAAATAAAACTTAATAAATCTATGGGTAATTTCTGACTCCTACATTAATTACTATTGGGGATGGGGTTTTATATTGCTAAATGAAATAAACTCTTATTTGTGAAATAATACTATGATAATTTATTGATACTTTTATATAGCACGAGGAAGGGCAATTTTGACCGCACCTAGCGAGTTTTGTCACAAGACTAGCAGAACGCACTGGTCGAAATTCTTACAACCCCGTCCGGGTCCTTCAGCCCCATTGTTCTGTTTCTCGATGTTTTCGAACTTTCTAAAATGCCAGATGTGGCTTAGCTTCTTGAAAGAAGCCCTTGAGAAAGTACGTTAAGAGAAAGCTGGTTTATTGTTAATTTTTGCTTCGTAGTATTTCTGTATTCAATTTCCAACAATTACACTAAACAAAACTCTCACATATAATGCTTGAACTATAGACCACAATAAATACAAGACTCTCATTCAATCCAACATAGTTCATGCATAAAACCAACGTCACACATATAAAACCAACATCCACAAGAAGAACGCAGGGCAGCTTTTGGTTTATATAATCACGTTTTTATTTTTATACCATCGAATGAACAACGTACTCTACCGTGTCTCGCACTTGACTGAGAACGTTTTAGTCGTTACGCTTTTCGTTAAAAAACAGTTAAACAAACTTAACAAAATAAGAGAAATTAAATTGCATTGATCGCAAAAGTTTTAAGACTCGACGTTTATTTATGAAAAGGAAACGAGAAATGCACGAGTTACTATGGCGTGTAAGGAAGAGAACGAAGCTTAGGCTCCATTACAGTGTTTATGGGGTCGTAAATTATACCAGTTTCGCGTGAAACCGCAAAATGAGGAGGCGGATAGGTATCGAGCGCAGATATGCAATAAAAACGCGCATAACGTGCTACGATCTGAGCATCTCGATCGTTTCCTAGCGTATAATACTTTTCTAAAAATATTTTACCGGCACTATTTTGCAATTATTGTTCCCGGCTTCGAATGTCCTTCATCGACATGCAAGCTAATCGAAATACAGAATGCATGAAAACTACTTGGCGATGAAAAGTTTTTATTGGGAGCCATTATTATTTCATTTAATAAACCTTCAAAGGGACGCGTAATAATATTCCTCCAAAAAATTTCCATTTCAATTCTGATTAATCTTTACATTATACCGTTACTAATTATACATATTTATGTTAAAAATCATCACATTCTCCTTTAAGGCTAGCCTCTTTGGTATAATCCCATTTTGGGTTCAATAACGTAAATTAAAAAAAAAAAAGTCATTATCACCCTTAAGACTCGCCCCTAAAAAATTTTCATTCAGAGCCATGTTACCTTCTCTTCTCATAATTTCACCCCCTTATTAACCCCCTGACTGAAGCATTTCTATTCATCGCCGTGAACACAGAACGACACCTGTACGAATACTTTAATAACAAAAATCGTTACACTTTTGTCTCACGTTCTACGAGATTCCTAGTCCTTCCCATAATCCATAGATAAATCCCATTATTGACGTACAATGACGTCTGGGAGACGTCATTAATTTCATATGTATTTCATTAGATTATTCCATCATTCCACTCATGCGCCGAATCTGTTTTGTTTAGAATGTTCAACATGCCCCCTGCCTCCATTCAAAAAGAATTTCAAAATAAAATGTTCTGTTTCCAAGCTTGCACACAACTGTTTAGCTGAGCCAAATTAAATAGTATTTTTTGGCCGCATCAAATTCAGTCTTACTTGTATGCCAAAGGGTTAACACGATAAAACCCTCGCATGATCCACCCCTGAGAAATCTCCGAAACCATACTACCCCTTCCCACAGTTTTTACCCTTCCATCGACCAGCGTGTCAGTCTTCAAAAAAAGATAAAAGGGAAAAAATCCAAGTTTCAACGTTTCCCTACGATTAACCATGATCGAGCAGCCGCAACGTAGTCGTGCGACAGCAAGTGACTGGAACAAAGGCGGAAGAACCGGTGAGCTGATGAAGAGGGGGGGTATGGTCGGTGAATTTCAGGCAAGTAACCCATCGGTTACGGTGGGTCAGGCTTGTGCATAGCTGCGTTTCGACGATAACGAACCGGCGGTAATGCCATTAGGCGTTCGCACGGCGGCTCTTCCGCCCCCAGAGGTCCTCGAAAATCCCTGGAACGACTTCGGTGGGGAGGCGGAGAGGGTCGTAGCCGTCGCGTCGGGACGGAATCGATCGAACAGAAGCGGTGTCCGGTGGAAATCGAAGGGTCAGAGCCTGGATGAAACGGAGAAAGAGGCGAAAAGAGGCGAAAAGAAGCGGAGAAACGTGAAGATCCTTGGCACCAAAGGAGAGGAACGCGCGAGAAAGGTGACTAGAAGCGTATTGAAATCGAATCAATCGGGGAGTGGCTCCATTAATTAGCGGGAAATCGAATTAATGCGTCGATCGCAGCGGCGGAGCCGATTGAATGACGCTCGAATTAAACATTCATTCGGTCGAAATGGGACTTATGTAGCGGAGGACGTCGATCTGGCTCAATGAACCGGAGAGGGGAAAAAAGGTGAAGCTGGAACAGGCGGGTCTGGGAGAGGGACGTACAAGGATGGTAACTGTGTTACAAAAGTCAAGTACGCTAGGGCACTCGTGGCCCACTGGACGAAACCATTGTTGCGCCAACACAGATGTCCGGAAGAGTCGAGTGGCCCATATGGCCGATGCTCTCTGGAAACGCGGCCTGGAGAACTCCACGCGAAGCACTATCATCTTCGGCTGTTAAATGCAGCGGGGAACGATTAGGTCGGGTGAAGAGGACTTTGGACAATTTTCGAAGCACCCTCCCGGTGGATGCTGGATTTATTAGAAAATTACGACGATGGTTAACGATAGACGTGAAATGTTGCAAACGAATGTTGGAATATTGAGGAAAATGTAATAGAAGAGTTCGAGATTTGTAGCATTTATTGGAAAGCTTTATGGTTGAATAAATGCGTAAACGCAGTAAGAATGGTAATCTAAAGCTTTTCTTGAGATATAGGCCAAAGAGAAAAGGACAAAATTATGTTAAGATAAACTTGGAATAAAAATAAATAGACTCTGTTGTTGAAACAAAGATAATTATGTATATTATGCATATAATTGTATTACGGTAAAACGTAGGTAACATAGAGTGAGATGTGAGTGTATGAGGATAAAGAACAGAAATGTAAGCCAAGTTCACTTTTCTTGGTGGTAGAGCCGAAAATAAAAATTATCTATTTACCAAATATATAAGTTCTTCTTCGATCGATGTAGAATTCATTGAAAAATTAACTTAAGGAAAGAAAGAAGATATTTAAATGTAAGGAAGGGATTAGTTAATGACTAAGTACTTCTTTCGTCGCTCATAGTTTATTAATTGTCCAAATGTTCAATTGAATGATCTTTCGAGAGATCGAATCTTGTTTTCTTTCTATACATCCTTCAAAATTCTTCAATCGATATCGGTAAACCTTTACTCAAATTGAAAGTGGTACGAATCTTTCAAGCTGTTCCTCTGAAGAAACGTGTAACAAAGAAAAGGGGGACTCGTAAAGTTGGTAGCACACAACGCGTGCTCGACTTTTCAGCTGCATCTATAAGAAAGGGTACTTCGTTAAGCATTTCCGACCGCGAAGCGTAAAATACTTTCCGGTAAATAAAATAAAACCCGTGAAACTTTGCGCTTCACCTTCATGACCGATAGACTTGGCTCGGTCATGAGTTTGCTCTGCCGCGGTGTAAAGTTCTCGATTCTCTTTCCCCTCTCGCATCAGCGACTCCACGATTCCCAAACGTTTATGCTGGACAAACAATCAAGAAGTACGTTCTGACCACGTTTACCCTAAGATTCAAAGTTCCACGATTCTAAAATATATTCGAGGATCCTCTGTCTTTTAACTTAGACACAATTTTTAGGATTACAGTAGCTGACAAAAGCTGAAGACCAAAAAGTGAACCAAATTAAACTAACTAATTTATAAGTAATAGCATGATAAACAAAATTTGCATTCTGTGCTGGTCAATAAATAGTGTTCTACCATGATAACAATAAAAATGAATGTAGAAACAATATTTGCAAACTATGTTCTAAATTGTCCTCTTGCCTTAAATTTTTATCCCTTACTGTACCAGCGATAAGGATTTATTCTTGTCTCCCATATTTTTACAAATTCGACAAGTAAAAAGAGAAATATTCTTGAAGTTTTCCCAAAATTCTCAAGATCGTTATATCTAAAATACAAAAGTCAACTGTACAAAGTATTCAAAGACAAAAGTAACGAAAAGAAATCGCAATCTAGTTAATTGAATACCCAAAATTTCTTGGTATTTCAGATATTTTTTGAAATACCCAAATTTAGCTTCACGAACCGTACGTCTACAAATTTCAAGCATAAAAAGTCTTTCTCTCGAAAAAATTTCTATTCATGCGTCCTTGAATGGCAAAGGAAACGTAGACCACGACAGCGAGTTCCCTCGAATCGGACCAGCTCTTAGGAAAAGCAGGAACAACCAATGAAATGCAAAATAGAAACGTGCCGTAGGGTCGATGATTCTCGGGAAGTTGGTGTGAATGGAAAATAAGAAGGGAATCGGAGGAAGGAGTTAGCAGCCCACTCTTCCAGACACTATGCATAATCCTGACCCACGTTATTACCACCGTGATACCGGTGTAAAAGTGTCCTCGGATTATATCCGACACGAAGAGCCGAAGGATCCTCTGGATTCCTTCGATCGTGGAGAAAAGGAGGAAAGAAAACCGAAGGCTTCGACACTCGGAGAGAATTCGATGATAACCATCTATAGGGTCTGTTCTATTGGAGAATCAGCAGGGCAGAAGAACCGAAAGCGACGCTAACAGCAACGTGACTAATGGACGTGGACATTTTATGCTCCCTGCTGAAAGATTCAATCGAGCATGTAGCTACGTTACTTACGACTCTCTTAATTCGATTATTTGTAATATTCCTGGTACCGGGAATGAGTGCAACACGCGAGGGATTTTTAAGAGAAGAGTTTTGTACGGCGAGGTTAATCAGATTTAACCATCTACGCTCGAGAGGTGACTGTTAGTTACCAGCTGATAGTTTCGCAAATTTTCAGACTTTAGCTAGTTTGTTTGTTAGTCAAACTCAGAAGTTAAATAGTCATATATGTAAATTTTAGTATATCACTTAACTAAACTAAATGACGTTTAGTATAGCAGAATTTTAGTAAATATTTCAAATTTGAACATTTTCGAAGTTAGTATCATTAGACAAAAGGTTAATACAACTATACGATATGGCTGTTCTAGGACAAGCCTACTTTTTGGGTTTTATTCTAGTCCTTTTAAAGATTGGTAAAACGAAGTAGTAGGAGGGATGAGATGAGGTGAGGAACATTTGGAATTCAAGGAGCAGTTAGGCTAACTTAGGGATCAAAGGACATGGATGAATTATTAGTAAGCGGCAAAGTTTTTGGAAAGAGATGACTGTTAAGAGGATGACTATTGCGATAAATAGACTTGTTTAAGTAGCTTGTATGATAGCCAAGCATATAACATACTTTCCAGCAGCTAAGATCCAAATATTACACAACACATCGACAATAAATGGATTAAAAGCAAGTAATGAACATTGAAACGAAGCGGGTATTATCCTATTATGTATACGTGGATTACAAAAAGAAAAGAACTGAGTTAAAGCCTGCTATTTTTAACAGCATTACAACCGCGATACGTCGCAGCTGCGAAACTACCTCGTACGAAAACTAATCTGCATTTTTAATCCTCCTTTTTCCCACAAAGAAGCAATTCTTTAGCGGTCACACGTGTCCCGTGACAGAGAAAACACCGCTTCCCTCCACAGCAATTTGTCCCGCGATTCAGCATGCATTTTTTATCGGCCAAGCAGCAGCGCAGTTTTATTAGAACGTGAACGTGAATGGAAAATCGCGCCCCGCGAAACACCAGGTCGAAGAGTACTCTGGTCTACTGAAATATAAATCGGTACAGGATTACCCTGAAACTTTAGTCCCCGCCTCGTTTGAATAATAAATTCTAATAACCTTACAAGAGGACTTAAAGAAAACTCTCACGATCCGAAAGCAATACATGCCACGAGTAAAGTATTTACTAATTTAACCAAACAATCCCTATCCGTTGATGAACATTCAGGATTTTTATCTATTATTTCTCTATTCCACTTTTACGAGCATCAAGAACCTAATTTGGACCTAACCAAACCTTTAAAATGACGAAGGATGTGAAAGGATTACTCTAAACCCCAAAGGAACCCAAAGGACAAGATATAACTCGAACCTAACCTGAACCTAACCTCAATCCAAGGACCTAGAGGTAACTCTAAGCATCAAGTAAGGGCGACAGCCTAAGGCTAACATTAAACCTCGAGGGACTCCAAGAACTTACAGGCAACCATAAACCTTAAGTCACTTTGAGGGCCTAAACCTAACCCTAAACCTCAAAGGTGCCCGAAAGTCTAAGGCTAACATTAACGCAGAAGGAACCCGATGGTTCCTCAAAACCTTTGAGAGGCCAAGGGCTAAGAGCTAACTCTAGACCTCAAGGAAACTCAAGAGCATACAAATAATCCTAAGTCACATAAAAACCCCGAGGTAACCTGATGGTTGAAGACTACCTCAAAACCCCTGAAAGGTTTAAGGACTAATCCTAAACCTCAAGGGGTTCCAAGCATAGAATAAACTCTAAGTATCGAATATGCTCCAAGTCCCAAAATCATCAATTGCAAACTTCGAAGGGCCTAGATCCACCCGAAATGAACACGACAGCCGATACCGCTCGACTGACGCTCCGTCACTGTGCTCTCCTCCCTTATATATCGGAAAAGCTGCGCAAAAGATCGGCGCAGTTGCACGTTTAACTACCCTTAATCGTTCCCTTCCTCCAGTTATCGTATCTTTATCACAACTTTTAATCCTCAAATTGCTGTTTTAATAAATAAATATTACTTTTTACATTATCACCTTAAACACCTGTTGTTAAAATCAAACCTGTAAACATCTAAAAAAGAATCTCATCTTACTTATTAATACAGTCTTTAATTATTGTTCCACAAACTAAGATGATAATTCTTCGAAATAATCGAGGATAGTTTTCGAGATATTCTATCGTTCTCGTCTACCCATCCAAACATCCCGTCTACCAGACACACTCCAGGCTCCGGGCGATCGATTTTAAAACTTCCGGATAGATCTCGACGTGGGTTACGCGAACGAAGCACGTATGCATGTAAGTACACGGCACCGCTTCCAGCGACTGCTCGAAACTTTCTATCGTACACGGAAGCGTCGTTCCTGGTCGGATAACGAAATTTCCAGCTTGTTCAAGAAATTTGCCTACAAGCCTTGTCCCCTCTCACGGTACATCGGCGAACTCACGGTCTATCGAGCTCATTATCATAGATCATTCGGAGCGAGCGACCGACGCGCGGACGTTAGTTCAACGTGTTTGTTGTAAAATTGGGTTTGTTCTATAAACTTTATCATAAAGTGTAAAACGCAGGAAACTCACGTATGCAGATGTATAGTGAATAATATTAGGCGTGCAAATTAATTCGGTGTCTTTTTCGTGTAGAACCCACATTCCTAACTTTTGAATTTTTCCTAACTGAAGTAAACGTTGCGATAAGAATTTGTGGGTGACACCTGGTTGCAACGCAAGCCCTTGTTTAGATTTTTCAAACGTTTATCAAAAGTTTTCTGAAAATTTCTTGCCTGTCCTGGACGTGCTTATGCGATAGGTTAACACTATTCCTACCACAACCGGTCAAATGACCGTTTTTAAATTTTCGATTAGAATTTCATATGCACAACGTAATTGAATCGCCTTTAAACTTTAGACTTTTCCTCAAATATACATATAATACGTTTTTCAATATTCACTTCTTTTTTCATTGTTTATTGTCTGAGAAAAATTTGCAGTTTGTTTTACGTGGGAATGTCGCGGTAGGAATAGGTATACGTGAAGTGTCGGTAGGAGTAGTGTTAAAATCTACGTTTTAATAATCTTTTTTAGTATGAAAAGTTTTAAAATAGGAATAATAATTTATTTCTCTAACAATAAAATCTGTACCATATACGGTTAGCATCAGCTTCTGCGAACCAATAAATGACTGCCGTATATATACGGCATCAGCTGCTGCGATGCACCTAGTAACTGCCGTATATATACGGCATCCGTCGTGAAAGGGTTAACAACCAGGCAATATTATCCTATTTCGCGTGCACGTACGTTCAGGGCGTTTTTTCTTTCTTTCTGAAAAATTCTAGCCTTCGCGGTCTCACGCAGGTTCGCGCGAAACAGGGTTAGCATTTTTAAACGGTGTTTTAAATGCAAACGAACGGCGGCAGATTCTCTCGCGGAGAGATACTCCGGGTAATCGAATTGCTGCAGCCTGTGCTTATTCTCTGCGAAAATAGCAGCTTTTTGAATTGGAATCCGACTGAAGGGCGCAATCGCGTCTCACAGTTCGAAGGTTAGAACGGACGCTTTCGTAGATTCAATCGAGTGCTTTAGAAACGACGAAGGTAAACGACGAAAATCGAATTACTTTCGAAATAAGAGGAACTTTTTTCCAATTTTCACTACAGTTGCAGGTTATCTAGCTCCAAGTAAGCAATTAATTTGTGTCTAAAGGACGCCCGAAACCTCGTTTATTCTCCTTAACTGTAGAATATAATAAAATTTCTATACACGTACAATATAGATTAAAAATACAATTATTCGAGAAAACGTGTTACCTATTATCAATATCTTTCCTTCTTAAACTTTGGAACGAAGAACAAAGTTTAAGTTTCGCGAAATTTTCGTTTAGTATATATTTTTGCACACTTTTAATAATCTTTTTAACCCTTTGCACTCGAGAAGTGACTGTTCTAACAATACTAACTTCAAAGATTTTCAAACTCGAAATATTTACTGAGCTTCGCCTATATTAAACCTTATTTAGTTTAGTTAAGTAATATACTAAAATTTACGTATATGACTATTTGACTGCTTAGTCTGACTAATAAACAAAGTAACTATAGCCTGGAAATTTGAGAAACTATCATTCTGTGATTAACAGTCGCCTCTCGAACGCAAAGGGTTAATATTAGTTACGATCAGCCTATATTGAATGCCATTTATTTTACTTAAGTAATATACTAAAATTTACGTATATGATTATTTAACTGCTTAGTCTGACTAATAAACAAAGTAAATATAGCCTGGAAATTTGAGAAACTATCATTCTGTGATTAACAGTCGCCTCTCGAACGCAAAGGGTTAATATTAGTTACGATCAGCCTATATTGAATGTCATTTATTTTACTTAAGTAATATACTAAAATTTACGTATATGACTATTTAACTGCTTAGTCTGACTAATAAACAAAGTAACTATAGCCTGGAAATTTGAGAAACTATCATTCTGTGATTAACAGTCGCCTCTCGAACGCAAAGGGTTAATATTAGTTACGATCAGCCTATATTGAATGTCATTTATTTTACTTAAGTAATATACTAAAATTTACGTATATGACTATTTAACTGCTTAGTCTGACTAATAAACAAAGTAACTATAGCCTGGAAATTTGAGAAACTATCATTCTGTGATTAACAGTTGCCTCTCGAGCGTAAAGGGTTAACCCATCTAACCCGACACAGTTAAATGTTCCAAATTCACCGAGTGTACCACGCAGAAATTTCTGTGCCTCGCTGTATCGACACAGTTTGCGTAGCAATTCCAATAATGGTGTCTGCCGAAAACATGACTGTTTATGTATAAATCAGCGGAGTAAGAGAATCCTGTTACATTAGCGCGGCGCATTGCCTCCAAATTGACGAACTACGCGTGTGCAGGTCGGCACAATGTGATACGAATAATCGAATCAGCCAATCGACCCGACCGGAGGGGAGGTGAATTATGCAGACTGCTCGAGGATCAATGATTGACCAATTTGATTTCGCATTATGTTCGACGCGTACGAGTTCCTACAATGCGCGCGCCCTTTAAGGCGAGCAAATTGATCCTTTCGACGGATTCCGTACTCCCCTCGGCCGTGAAATATAATTACCGGTCGTGCGTGCGTAAAAGCAGTATGCGCGAAATCGAAATTGATAATCGGATAAAATCTGCCGCGAGATTTCGAGTCGAATCTAAATACTGAAGTTGGTTCAAAGTGTTGGAGCGAAAACCGATAGTCTTTGCGACATCTTTGCTTTTTCTTTAGACACTATTTATGTGTGTAAATATAAATAGGTGTATGTGTAAATATGTGTGAATGTGTGTCTGTTAAGTTTTTTATTATTATTATTATTATTATTATTATTATTATTATTATTATTATTATTATTATTATTATTATTAGTATTAGTATTATTAAGAACTATCGTCCACAGGTCACTCTAGTATTGTAAACCCTGCGACGAAGTTATTTATTTAATTGTTTATTTATTTATGTATTTATTTACGGGTGAAAATTCTTTAAAGTACATAGAAGAAGATACAGTTTAATCGTAGAAGTTTAAACAATGCAACAATTGAGATTGAAGGTTAGCATGAATGGAAAAGAAGTCAATGGATAATAATGAAAAAAAATTTCTGCTAAAACATACCATTGGTCTTACAGTAAAATAAATTACACGGAGTGTAAAACCACTTTTCCAAAATAATTTCGCAAACATTCCTCAATTTCGTTTGCAATTGCATGGAAACAGATCTGCAATATCAGACGAAAATTGTACAAAGCAGACCTATTAATTAATCAAATAAATTACGTAAAGACCGAAGCTGCGTTTCCACAACAATTCTGCGAGCATTCTTCAAACTCCGCGGTCAAAATAAAATTCCACGAGGTAAATACTTTCATTAATTAGTGAAACGATAAATTACAACGAGCCAGAAGCTGCTGTTCTTCGACGATTCCGCGATTATCTCTCCGTTTCGTCGTGCATAATAATTGTTCGGCCACGGGGAAGCTGGCGAAAGCTGTTTAGCCGTAATTTTAAAACGGCAAAAATTGTCGTAACGTCGAGGGGACGTTGGCACGCCTGTTTCGGGGGTATTTTACGACTGCTAGAACACCGATGGAATGTAAATTCCCCGAAAGACACGCAAAATTTACGGCCAGGAATATGTAAACCGTTTCGTGTCCGTGCATCGGTGCCTGGTCTCGCGAGCAAAAACTACGTTTTTCCGAAATTTCGTTTCCAACGCCAGGTGTAAACGCGGCCAGGTACATATACACCATTTTTCTGCCGTATCGCCTTTCACCGGTGACCGAGCAGAGAGGGTCAAAGCCGGTGAAAGCTTCGAAAAATTCTCGAAACAAGGTGCCAAAGTCACGTGAGCGATTGAGTTAACCCTTTCGTTACAACAGGGACGAAATTATAGCGATTACGTGGTTCAAGAATATTATTGCTTACTTATTTATTTATTTACTTACTTATTTATTTAGTTATTTATTTATCTATTTATTTATTTATTTATTTATCTATTTCTTTACTTACTTACTTATTTATTTACTTACTTATTTATTTAGTTATTTATTTATCTATTTCTTTACTTACTTACTTATTTATTTCTTTACTTACTTACTCATTTATTTATTTATTTATTTACTTACTTATTTATTTAGTTATTTATTTATCTATTTATTTACTTACTTATTTATTTATTTATGGATTAAAAGAATCCATTAGTATATATGCAATGTACAATTTTTACATCTGTTGATATAGAGAGAAGGAATATAAAAGAAAAGAAGCTAGATAGGTTTACTATTTATTATACAATATATAATAATAAATAATATTGAAGATATTAAACTAGTTTTCCACTTATAAGGAAAAATAATACCAGACTATAGCGATTTATTGAAAATTATCCAAAGATTATACTTTATCGATCCTTGGGTCACCGATTTACAGTTACTGCTAACATGTACAGTATATTCGCTAGCAGTAGCGAAAGAAAAAAAAAATCGTAGGGTTAAGTATTAAAGGGTTAAACGTACAGGAATACCATTATTTTGGTTCGATTACGGTACCGAGGTATTTATTAAACTGTCAACGGGCAACGTTATCTCGATGTTTACACGCTAAACCGAAACATCGATTGTTAACCATGCAGCCGATGCACGGGACTGGAGCCCTCCGACCATAAATCCGGGGCCAAATTACGGGAAACGATTTTATGCAGAGGCAGCCGATTTAAATCGAAGAGCCCCACTCGAGCCGGTTTCGTACGACCGATTTAAAAGTCTGAGGAGTTGCAGAACGCGAACGAGCACGCGATCAGAACCTCGAACCGGCCGCGTGCGCTGTGCACGTTTTACTGGTGGAAACGACAAGTTTCGGAGGATTTAAGACACCTTCGAGGCTGGAAGCTTCTTAAAAATTACCTTTGATTTATGCCACCTCTCTCGTTGGATTCCCTTAAGTAACATCGAGGTGAGTGAATTTTACTGGCTGGATCAATTCCGATTAATTCACGGATAATTGTATTTGCAAATACAGGTAATACATGCACATCAAAATATATTCGTTATTTATTTATTTATTTATTTATTATTAAAGGGACACTAGGACTTTCTCAAATGTATATCAAAGTTGCAAGTAACAAAATAGTTCGAGTTGCATGCTGTTTCGTGGAGATTAATTTGATTGGATGAAATATTGAAAATAGTCAGACAGTTGTGTAATTAACAGAGTTTAATTGAATTTTGATCATTTGATGGTAAAGTATAGATATGGAAGCTGAGGATTATTAATCGTACATTTGTAAGCTGTTGGAAAGAACCAACAAAGAAATCAATATTCTCGAGATGGTCGTTATAGTGTCAGTTTTATCGAGAAAAACGTAGCCAATTGACGACCAGAGGAGAATATAATTATATTTGGTAAGTTATAATATAATATATACTACTAGAACTACCAGAGCAATCAAAATAACGGATTGGTGATTATTCATAGCAACCTCATAAATTCACTTTACCAAGCTTCTAAAATTTACTATGATTTTCTTAAAAATACGTTAGCAATAAATATTATTAGGTACCCAAAATGGCATCTAAATTTTGAAAAAAAAATAATCTACTCCTTATTGGATTAATTAAAACTGTATATACATAGTACTGTACTTGTATTTATTTAACAAAATTGTCTATGCTATATCATTTGCATAACATTTCCTTCGGTCATTTTTATATCGGATGTATTCGATAAAGCGTAGCTCGACGACAGTGGGACTGAAACGTACAAGAAGTCGCCAGATAACAAGAATGCAAAGTGAGAAACTTCCCGGCTCCTTCGTCGCTAGTTATTTACACAATCTCGGCCGAACTTCGAATCAACGTTTCACAAGCAATTTCGAGATCGTGCGAGGGAAGTTGCCTCCGCAGGAAGCTGGAATATGCCGGGCCATCGACAGGCAGATAATCAGGCACGCGGAAAGTTTCGGGCGGGATTGCAGGTAGCGGGATTAAGAAACAGAAACGGCTGTTGTAAACTAAAAATTTCACCTCGTTGAACAACATAGAAACAGCGCGAGTAGATGGATGAACTGTCGACTTTGAGGATAGAAAATCATCGCGATCTCTACTTAACGATACACAGCGATCAAACTCGTAGAAAAGTTCTGTTAGAATATTAGAATTTTATTTTACATGTTGAATTAAGATATGATATTTAATTAGAAAAATATTGAACTTTTAGTAATCTGATTTCTGACTATTTGCATCGAAAGGATGTCGTTATTTATTATTTTGTTAACATTAACTCAATTTTTAACTTGTCCTCTGATAAAAATTAACCGGATATCTGTCATTCTTTAATTATAAAAAAGTAAACGAAAAGTGGAACGCAAATGGTCAATCATAAACTGTAACATATTAATATTACTAACATTAATTACTAACATACTAACATTAATATCCCTAAAATTACTTTTCCTCTTCCAAAGAAATGATCCCTAAAAATTTTATTGATAGCAAACCCATTCCATTTCTTCCTCACTTAAAAAGTTTGCCAAGCATCCACCAAACTGATTAAAGTAACTCGATTGTTCAACATAAATCTGCACTCAAATCCTAAAAGCATCTGATGTTTCTTCAAGGTACTCTTAAAAGTACTCTCCACCATTCGCTGAGAACGAGTTTCATAGCCAACTGCAATATGCTCGATCCCATCACTGGTATCGACTGACCAGAATACCATTCTTGTTCGTTCGTTTCGGCTTCCACGGGTGCGTTTCCCTTTTTCCAGCCCCGCATTCTTCGACGCCGACGTCCTATGAATCACCGTTTAAAGCGTCGCGTGTCCCAGCGTCGAAATCATTTTTCACGTCGCCGGTTGATTGATACAAACGCGATCTAACCGGTGGTGGGAGTGAAAAAGAGACGAAACGAGGGAAACGACGGAAGGGACGCGAAAGAAAAAGAAACGCGATCGAACAAAGTGGACGAGGGTGAAAGACGAAGAGGGTTGAAGGAGGAAGAGGGTGAAAGAGGAAAAGGGTGAAAGAGAAACAGGGTGAAAGAGAAACAGGGTGAAAGAGAAACAGGGTGAAAGAGAAACAGGGTGAAAAAGGAAGAGGGTGAAAGACGAAGAGGGTGAAAGAGGGAGAAGGTGAAAGACGAAGAGGGTGAAAAAGGAAGAGGGTGAAAGACGAAGAGGGTGAAAGAGGGAGAAGGTGAAGGACGAAGAGGGTTAAAAAGGAAGAGGGTGAAAGACGAAGAGGGTGAAAGAAAAAGAAAGTGAACGACGAAGAGGGTGAAAGAGGAAGAGAGTGAAGGAAAAAGAGGGTAAAAGAAGAGGGTGAAAGACGAAGAGGGTGAAAAAAGAGAATGAAAGACGAAGAGGATGAAACAGAGAGGAACAACGTGTCCGGTTGGTTTTTACGCCTCGTTTTTCGTAGGCAGACCCAAGACAATGAGAGTAACACTAGTGACAAGGCGTACCTAATTAAGACACCGAATTCGTTCTCGATGCTAATCACCGCAGCTGTATATTTAAATGTTCATTAAACGCTTCATTGTGCGCCGGGCCCAGGCCGTTTTAAAGGGATTAGAAGACGTCAAAGTTGTGAAACTGAGAAAAGAGGGAAGCGCGGAGAGAAACCTGGTTTTTCCTAGATCCAGCGATTCCGCTTGCTTTTTACAACTTTAACCCTCGTTCTGGTATCCCTTCGACTGATTTTTTTTCAGCTGATACGATCTATTGTTCGCTCTATCCTCTTTAGCTGACTGTTAATTAACATTGATTATTAATTATTCCAAGAAAATTAAATTTTGTAATTTTCTGTTTTGCTTACAAATTTAATTACCGTACTTTAATAGCTTATATACTTTCTGTTCTGGAAAATATTTATTTTAAATGAATTCGATTCCAAATTATGTTTAAATAAATTTAAAAGAAAGTTATGCTAATTAAAATATAATGATTTCTTATGAAGAACCTATAGATATCCTCTTCTGGAAAATATTTATTTTAAATGAATTCGATTCCAAGTTGTGTTTAAATAAATTTAAAAAAAGTTACACTAATTAAAATATAACGGTTCCATGTGAAGAACCTATAGACATCCTGTTCTAGAAAATATTTATTTTAAATGAATTCGATTCCAAGTTGTGTTTAAATAAATTTAAAAAAAGTTACACTAATTAAAATATAACGGTTCCATGTGAAGAACCTATAGACATCCTGTTCTAGAAAATATTAATCTTAAATGAATTCGATTCCAAGTTATGTTTAAATAAATTTAAAAAAAGTTACACTAATTAAAATATAACGGTTCCATGTGAAGAACCTATAAACATCCTGTTCTAGAAAATATTAATCTTAAATGAATTCGATTCCAAATTATGTTTAAATAAATTTAAAAACAGTTACACTAATTAAAATATAACGGTTCCTTATGAAGAATCTATTAGAAATAATTTTCTATGCTTCCAAACCTAAGTATAATTGCAATTACATTATAAACCATGTACCAATTACGAGTAACGTTCGTAACACTTTTAAAACAATTCGTCAAAGAAAGGGTTAATAAGCAAGCCGATATAGCTTTTGTATACACGCGTATGTACTTGTTTACGGTGGTTCGCCTGAGCACAATAATCCTTACAGCAAGAGTTCTCTGCTGGAGGAACCGAACGATATTTCATCGACGCTTCCGACTTCCTTCGCGAGCGTGCGCCTCGACGAGTTGTTTTCCAGGTTGGTGTGAACGAGAAGCAGAGGCATTGAGAAATTGGCAAAAGCGTTAAAGGTAGAGGGAAATGGAGAAACAACGACGCGGAAGAATATTGTAAAGCATATTGAGGTGGTTCGCACTGGCTCTCGAACAGCGAGTTTTCTTTTTTCAGCTTGTTCGAGAATCACTTTCGTAGATTTCGCGTGAACAAGAGACGTCAAAATTCGAAATATTCGAGCCACAATCTTTTAAAGTAGAATACAAATAATAGAGAAAAACTAAAATATATTTAACAGGTGGACAGAGGAAAATTGGAAGAGACCACAATTTTTTGAAGTAGAATACAAATAATAGAGGAAAACTAAAATATATTTAAGAGACGGATAGAGGAAAGTTGGAAGAGAAAAGTAAAGCAGAAAGGAAGCAGACAAAAATGAACAGCAGCATAAAAACCAAAAGAGAGAGCAAGTTAAGAAGGTAGAATAAAAAATACAAGTAGCAGATTCGAAATTAAAGCAACTCTACGCGAAAGTTTGAATAACCACAAAGAAATATCAAAATTTTTCCGTTTAACCAAATACATTATCTAATAACCACACACGTAGAATGTATGAAATGCTACAATTTAATTAAACACAAATGAGAATCCACTTAGCCTGCTTAAAATAGAACAACAGATAATCGCGTTGCATATTGAACGAGTTAATAGCAGACAATTTGAATGGACGATGACTCAAAACGAACCGAGCTTACGCTTTATATAACGATCGTCTGCAAACGAAAATAGCGACGAAGTAATTAGAAAGAGTCGTTAACAGCGTAGGTGTGCTGCTGGTCAAGGCGAGCCGCGTTTCCATGCGGCGATTAAATAATTCATCGCAGAACGGATTACAAATGCGTTCCACGCGGGCTATCGTCAGCTTAACAGGCGATCCTCCGGCGTAGGATCGGCAGAAAACGATTATTAAACAATCTATGCGAATGTATCAGCGTGGGTCACCAGACAGGATAGAATTATCAGCACGCGAGCTGCTAATTTCGCGGACAACGAAAATCAGATCGCGGTTATTGCGTTATCGCTTTTCGAGTTCGCGAATCCGCGTTTCACGTTGGTCGAATTAAAAAGCGATAAACACGTGCACACGTTGACGCGCGATCGAATTCACGTGTACAGAATATGGGAGGACGTGTCCCATTTAAAACAGGACATCTAACTGTTTAATTTTATTACACGATAAAAGATTGTTTCGAGACGGAAACGCTTCTTAAAGCACGTTTCATATCAGATACTATTAAAATTAGATACCCATAGACATCGGTAGAATTGAAACGATTAAGTAACTTGTTTCAGCTATTAAATATCAATCAGCTGTATTTTAATTTAGGAGACATGTATTTTAATCATGACATAATTTTAATAAATTTTATTTTAATACTTTGAAATTGTATTATGATCATAATCGTAATTAACTTTAATAAGACAAATGTGTAACGTTAAGTGGTAATATATTGCTGTGTTGAAAATGAATATCGCGAATTTCTCTCGCTTCTTTTTTCATTAAACGAAAAAAAATGACAGAAAAATCGAGCATAAATTACGTCATATTGTTATGCAGAACATTTCCGTTTCTATTTCGCAGTTTTAATTGGCGCACAAAAATTCATTTCAGTTGTTACAATCTACGAGAATAAAAAAAAAAGCATTCCAGAATTTCACTTTTCCCGTTATGCAACTCCCCCCCCCCCCCCGCCCCCCCCCAAATTTCATACTTTTCATTCACGAATGAACTTTCGCGTTTGGCAGTATAAAAATCAACTGTCGAGCAAACAGTTGCGATGAAATATGGTTCATAATAAACGCTCGGCTACGAACAGAGACAGAAAGAGAGAGCTTCGGTACGGAAAATCGAACGATCGACGAGCATTAAACCGTTCCAGGTTATTTGTCGACGCCGATTATTCCGTTGTATGGCGGCCGGCACTTTGCCATGGGATTAATTCGCCGTTCCATCCGTCAGTCATGAAAACAACAAGCGTGCACAACGTGTTCCCGTTGGCGAACGCAGTCGGTTCAATAGTTACGGTTGCGCGTGCTATAGCCGAAATCGAGACCAAGGGGGACCGTCCATTTTGTCGCGTTCGCTCTACCCACTGTACCTGAACGTCGAGGAACGAAACATACGCACTGATCTAAGCTACTCGTTCGCTAATCGGATTCTCGTCGAACGAATGAGATATTTTAACCCTTTGCGCCCGAGAGGCGACTGTTAGACACCAGATGATAGTTTCGAAAATTTTTAGACTTAGTTAGTTTGTTCATTAGTCAAACTCAGAGGTTAAATAGTCATATATGTAAATTTTAGTATATTACTCAACTAAATTAAATGACGTTTAATATAAGCGAATTGTAACTAATATTAACCCTTTGCGCCCGAGAGGCGACTGTTAGACACCAGATGATAGTTTCGAAAATTTTTAGACTTAGTTAGTTTGTTCATTAGTCAAACTCAGAGGTTAAATAGTCATATATGTAAATTTTAGTATATTACTCAACTAAATTAAATGACGTTTAATATAAGCGAATCGTAACTAATATTAACCCTTTGCGCCCGAGAGGCAACTGTTAGTCGCCAGATGATAGTTTCGCAAATTTTCAGACTTTGGTTAGTTTGTTTATTAGTCAAACTCAGAGGTTAAATAGTCATAAATGTAAATTTTAATATATCACTTAAATAAATTAAATGACTAAACTAAATTTGAAAATTTTTTAAGTTAGTATCATTAGACGACTATAACAGTCATCTCTCGAGCGCAAATTGTTAAATGTTTAAAAAATCGAGCACAATTTTAACACTTTAATGGTCGATCAGACAACACGTGTGCGATACTGCCACCGAGGGTTATTAGAATTACAAGGGAATTATTGCAGTGAAATATGAAATATAGTAATGGTAACAGAGAAAAGTAAAAATATACAAAATGAAGAGAAGTACTAAGTATAAGAATAAGAAAATTTACAGAGAAGCGCAGTGTAGTAGCTGTTTCATAAAGTGAAGAGATTGGCTGAATAGATCTAAGGTAAGATAAGAATTGTTATCATTAATGATCATTCTATTGATATCTGAGTGGTGTGGAAAAGCGGTTCTATGTGTTTGTATATGAAGTAAATCGTGAATCGCGAGAAGCATTGAAATTCTTAAAGGACACAATGCTATTTAGCGTCTATAATCATTCTAGAGATCGCTTATCTTTATTGTACTCATGGTCTTCCTTTATTGCTGGTCTTCGAGGACGAACGCAAATAAAAAACGAGATTAGATCATTGCACGTGATTGCTGTGACGTAACGAAGACCTTGTCGATCCGTAAACGCGGGTGCGAAAAAATCTGCACAGAATTTATAACAAATTTTCCAATCGCAGGTGCAAAAAAAATCTGCACAGAATTTATAACAAATTTTCCAATCGCAGGTGCAAAAAAATCTACGCAGAATTTATAACAAATTTTTCAATTGATTTATTCTCCACCTTTTATTCGTTTCATACGAACTTCCTCTATTAAAACTCAAATTTCGTTTTTCCTGTACAAAATCCTATACGCTGCAGCGTTTGATTTATCGTTTAGTTAAAGCGAAAAACAGAGTTTTTATTTAATGCACCACGATCTTTCTTTTTTTCCATGAAATTAAAAAAAAAAAACAGATAACACAGGATAGTGGAACTGTTCGGCAAACATTTTTTGTAATCAAGCGGAGCTATTCGAATTGGAACAATCGAATCGATGAAAAAGTCGATAGGAGGGCAACGATGAATGCAACGTGGATAGTGCAATTATCGACACAAAAGGTAGAGATGCATATCGAGATCATCGAAACGTACTCTTCGCATTCTGTTGCAACGTTAAGAGGAACAATGACCTGTTATATCGACTCGCGAAACAATTAAACAGGTTACCAATTACCCAGAATATTTACAGCAGACACGCTTTTAAAACTTGATTGTCGCAAAAAATACCTTTGCCGTTACGCTTTTCACCAAATTTGCTCGTTCGTCCGAATTAACATTCGAAAGAATACGAAGCTAACCATGTATCCAAATAACCGTCCTTAAAATACTATCTTTAAACATTTACACCAAGCTGAAACCTACGTCAATGGATTTAAAATATAAAATACATTATCGTAGAATAAATTTACTATGTCAATCTTCCCTACCCTTCAAAAAGTTCACAATTTTCCTTCGACTTCCTTTGGTCCCCGTGTCTACCCTCTCAACTTTAACACCAAAAGCAACGATAAAAATAATTTTCCAATCGTCCCCGTGTAAAACCACGGCGACCAAGGAACGAAAAATTTCGCAAAAGCGAACGAACGGCGGTCGCCACGCGTAATCGCGCTCTCCGCCAGGATCGATCAGCGAAACGAACGGGGCGCAACGCGATTCGCGTCAAAGAAAATGAGGGAATTGAATATATCGCGGCTGAACGGCAAAAATTTCAGCTCCATTTACGTCAGGGAAATAGCAGCGTGTTACAACGCCGCGTTACAGCCGCGGCCCTCGAAACAGACGGAAAAAGAGTGGAAACCCGAACAAATAATCCACAACTTACTGCCGCGAAACTGCGCGACTCGTAACTAAAAAGCTCGGCGTGTTTCCGCACATGTTGCGAGTTTCCACGATAGTGTGGAACACACGCGCACACTTGCACACGCATACGCATACGCACACGCATACTCATGCAAATACACGCGCGGAGGTTGGGATGCCGCGCGAGCGTTGAATTTCGAAAGCAAAAGCGTACCAAACAACGTCCCTGGCTGGAAATAAACGGGCGCCGATGAAAGTGGTCGACCGGTGGCAGTTTTTAACAAAATTCCACGGTTCCGCCCGCGCAAACACGTCCACCCGGCCGAACGGTTTATTTGATCACGCGCCATCGCACAGGGGGTGGCTCTGTGATTATGGTAAAAAGTTGCCCGCGCTTCGTTCGCGGCACTGCATTTATAGGATTGTTTAATGGAGGGATGGGAATTCGCGGGTTCGGACCACCACCGTTTGTCATTATTTATTTATTTATTTATTTATTTATATATTCATTTACTAGGTAAAACAGGGAGGTTCCCTTTAAATACAATAAAGACTCATATTGAGAAAAATTCTTAAATACTTAAAATTTACATAATTGCGAACAATTGTTCAACTAATCTTGAATTTCTTGGCAATGGTATCACCTCACTGCATTTATAGGATTATTTAATGGAGGGATGGGAATTCGCGGATTCGGGCCACCACTGTTTGTCATTATTTATTTATTTATTTATATATTCACTTACTAGATAAAACAGGAAGGTTCCCTTTCAATACAATAAAGACTTATATTGAGAAAAATTCTTAAATACTTCAAATTTACATAATTGCGAACAATTGCTCAACTAATCTTGAATTTCTTGGGAATGATATTAGCCCACTGCATTTATAGGATTATTTAATGCAGGAACGGGAATTCGCGGGTTCGGGCCACCACCGTTTGTCATTATTTATTTATTTATTTATATATTCACTTACTAGATAAAACAGGGAGGTTCCCTTTAAATACAATAAAAACTTATACTGAGAAAAATTCTTAAATACTTCAAATTTACATAATTGCGAACAATTGCTCAACTAATCTTGAATTTCTTGGGAATGGTATCACCTCACTGCATTTATAGGATTATTTAATGGAGGGACGGGAATTCGCGGATTCGGGCCACCACTGTTTGTCATTATTTATTTATTTATTTATATATTCATTTACTAGGTAAAACGGGGAGGTTCCCTTTAAATAAAATAAGAGATTTATACTGAGAAAAATTCCTAAATACTTAAAATTTGTATTCATGCGAGCAATTACTCAACAATGTTGAATTTTTTAGCAATGGTATCACTTCATTTAAAAACCAGGTTTTCAAATAGTAATCAACCAATTTATTGCAAACTTTGAGGAACCTCGAAAATTCGATGATACCAAACTTTCCTATATCTACCTCTGACAGATACAGATAGCTATATTTTTCTTCGATCACGTTTCGCTTATAAAGAATCAATCCCAAATTTTCGATACACCTGAATACCCTATCCAAATATTGGAAATGTGGTTTTATATTGCTTAAATAGAATACACTCTTATTTGAAATATTATAATACTTTATTATACTATAACAAGAGGAAGGGCAACTGTGACCGAACTTTGCGAGCTTTGTCATTAAACTAGCAAAACGCAATGGTCGAAAATCCTACAATCCCTATTCCTACGTCCTTTAACCCCTTTCGTTCTGTTTCTTAACGTTTTCGAACTTTCTGAAATGCCAAACGTGGCCCTTGAAAAAGTACGTTAAGAGAAAGCTGGTTTATGGTTATTTTTTGCTTCACAATATTTCTGCATTCAATTTCTAACCCCAAAACACCGTGACACCGTTTTATTTACCTAACGAAAATCTTATTTCCGCCGACTATTATACCACCGTCGACAGCCTGCGGAAACTGCCGAAAAAGCCGGACGTCGATATCTAATTCAAACTTATGCGCATAAATCACATTTCGATTTACGCCTGTATCCATAAAAGATCTATAAAAGTCTCTCGCTCTCGCGATCGAACGTGAAAATCGACTGAGAACGTCGGTCGGTCCTCGATATGGCGAGAGGGCCGTTCGACGGCGCAAATAAACGTGCACGCTCATGCTCGAACAATTTCAAAGGGCCGTCGAATCGTTTTCAGGGATGGGGTTGATACGAGAACGGGGCGGTGAGGGTGGGGGCTAAGACTTTCGGGCTTTCACGAGGCCAGCGGGATCGTAATCTGCCGTCCATGTATATTCAAATACCCGTCGCGATAAATCTTCTTGCCTTTCGTTTATTAACGAGACGACGATTCCGCATCGATTTCCATTATATCCGACCGGCCGAGATTAAAGGGAGCCGTTCTCTGTGACGCGTTGGACATCGGAGAGAGGACTGAACTTGAGGACACACGGGAAAGAAAACGATACAAATTCGAAGCAACGATCGCGATTTTTTAACACTGATAGGGGTGGAACACAGAGAATGAGACGGAGAATGAAAAATTGATAAGTATTGACATTTGTCTAAATTATGTGTTTTTATCAATCTGAACGTGGCGGTCACCGATGACCCCCGTGGCATTAAATGTGTTAAGTTTCAATAGCCCGTAATCTAGTCATTTTGATATCAACGTTCGATGAATAGTGCAATTCGTTTTTCTTACAGTAAACTTTTCATAAAATTTTGACTAGTCTATAGGATTGTAGAGAGGAGGTGATTCTCTTAGAAACTTAAAAAAGAAATTGTCAACAATTTTGATTGACATACATAAGTACGATCTTTTAAGAGGAAATTAATTCCCCACGAATCTTCGTGGAATCCTCGATATAAAACAGGATATATCTTTGAAATCGAACGAAGATCATTACGAATTTCAGTGAAAATGTTAAACATACCAGAGAGCAAGAGGATTCTCCAAAAATCCCTGTAAACCATTCTCACCTGAAGGGATCGTTTAACGAAAACAACACGAAACTTGGTGGAATTGGAAGAGAATTATCACGGATTTCACCGAAGGCGTTAAATATCCTAAAGGCAAAGACAATTCCGCGGAGGAAACATTGGCAAGCTTTTCACGTCTAGGTCCCCGGAAGAAACTACCCCTGAATTCGCTCAAGAGAGCACGGGACTAAATTCGATCACCGGATCAGTCTCGATCCTATAAAATTTAGAGAACCGGTGGAGAGGCGGACAAAAAAAGGCGAACGAAGAGCGAAAGGAGGGACAAATCGAATCCGTGTTCCGCGAGGAGGGGGGCAGCATGAAGACACCGTTGGTTAACAATACGCTGCTTCGGCCCGTTGAAAGGATTTTCACGGCACCCTAAAGTGGCCGTTGAAATCTCGTTAGGCGGCGAAAATGCGAGACTGGAGTACGTGTCACCATCAATGGAATCAAGAGTATTGCAAACTGGTTTGAATCTGACGTAACAGTTACAAATAGCTCGTAAATGCTTGGAAAATAAAATAATAATATACTACAACTGTCCTTATCTGAACCCAGATATTCTACTGTTTACATCTATTCTACTATAAATAACTTATAAGTGCTTCGAAAATAAAATAATAATGTACAGTAGAACCTCCATTATCTGAAAATTGTACCTAGATATTCTACTGTTTACATCTATTCTACTATAAATACCTTATAAGTGCTTCGAAAATAAAATAATAATGTACAGTAGAACCTCCATTATCTGAAAATTGTACCTAGATATTCTACTGTTTACATCTATTCTACTATAAATAGCTTATAAATGCTTGAAAAATAAAATAATAATGTACAGTAAAACATTCATTATCTGAACATCGTACCTAGATATTCTACTGTTTACATCTATTCTACTATAAATAACTTATAAGTGCTTCGAAAATAAAATAATAATGTACAGTAGAACATTCATTATCTGAACATCGTACCTAGATATTCTACTGTTTACATCTATTCTACTATAAATATCTTATAAGTGCTTCGAAAATAAAATAATAATGTACAGTAGAATCTCCATTATCTGAACATCGTACCTAGATATTCTACTGTTTACATCTATTCTACTATAAATAGCTTATAAGTGCTTCGAAAATAAAATAATAATGTACAGTAGAATCTCCATTATCTGAAAATCGTACCCAGATATTCTACTATAAATAGCTTATAAATGCTTCGCCGCACTCAAACGATGATTAAGCTCAAATGAAATCGCACTGCATCCAATTATTAAACGCTAGATATACAACAACTCTTATTTTTACTTTCAACGCTCCAATACAACCTATACCTACCCTAAATCGATCCCATAATAAACGAATTCGCACAAACTTGCCAGTTTGATCCCATCGCTACCGGTTTGTCGCGTGATTATGAAGGAGCGAGGCAGCATTCGTCGAGGTTCCATGTAAATGGCGTGGATTCCTGACGATTCAATTACACGCGTTCCCAACCGTGGACCCGCTCCTTCTTTTTTCCCTTCCCTCCTTCCCTCGTACCCTCTCTCGCGTTCAACCCTTTGCAGTGCGTGCATTCGAAAACGGCTCGGCTACGCTGCTAATCTCGTAACGCTCGCGTGAGCGTGCTTGCACGAGGACTGGGAAAAACTCGATGCGATAAAAACGCGACGGCGAAATCGGCACCGCCGATACAACCCCGATTTTCACTCCCTTCGCGCTGCGATCGCGTTCATCTATGGCTGTTCCACCGTTTTCTCGCGTTTTCTCATCCTTTCTTCCGTTCCACTTCGCACAACACCCACCGATAACCGTGCGACGGAGATCGTGCGACGCGACGCTGTTTTAACACCTAGCTGACCGAATGGGGAGTTTCTCCATTTTTTCCTCGACAAAGCACTGCAATTGATTCTATTTGTTTTTGTTATTAGTTAGTCTTGGAGTGGTGTTGAATTTAGTAAAAATTGTACTTTGGATGAGCAGAAAATGCATCTGATGAACTGTGAACAACACTAATTTAAGACTAGCTAATAACAAAAATAAATAGCTAATAACAACACTAATTTAAGACTAGCTAATAACAAAAATAAATAGAAATGGGAGATCTCTTTATTCTTTCCTCTACAAAGTACTGCCATTGATTCTATTTGCTTTTGTTATTAGTTAGTCTTG